>VXAA01005931.1:307229-401473 GCA_013399115.1 Anseranas semipalmata
TTTAAAAAAGGGTGGAGAGAAAAGGCAGCGGCAGCAGCAGCAGGGCCCAGGCCAGGAATGTTTTTAAACAGACTACCTGTAGTAAGGCTGCATCCAAAAATGCATCCTGCCCTGGATCATGCTTGTGATTGCACAATGCCTTATATATCTAACTTGCTCAGCTTAAGGCGTTCTTGTAACATGAGTTTAAATAACACAAAAAAAGTTTATATAATGTATTTTAAAAAAATTACTACTTTCCAGTACTTTCAAGTACTCTGAACAGTACACAAAATATTAGCAAGGGGCTCACTCCAGCATCTTACCTTTCTCACCAATGGTTTTGTTATCCCTTTCCTTTTTCTTACTAAAAGTACCACATTAACACAGAAAAAATGAGTTCAGTATTCATCACCAAATTTGTGATCAATATCACTAACTTCCTTAAGAAAACTACTTCAAAACAAAGCAAAACAAATGCTCTATTTCTGATCTCTCCTAACTTTTCTGACATCTCTTAACTACAGTTTCCTTAGAATTTGGCCCAAAAGACAACTTAATTAACATAAAGTAAGACCTTAGAGAAAAAACTTCTTTATTATTAACCAGTTTTTTTTTTTTTTGCTGGATTATGTGCCTATTGGCCCGGACTGCTAAATAACATCTACACAATGTTTCTTCCATGTTTCAAGAATTGAAAATAACTGTACAAGGTTAAAGTACAAAAGTACACAAGACAGTGGACACGAAATATCCATGTATGAGTTCATCCCATCTGCTGCTTGGTTTTGAAAAGTAGAACTTCAACTAAAAAATACTGTCCTTCTAAAGTTCTGTCAAGTTTAATGGAAGCGGGTATAACCTGATTACAACACTAACACCAGTATCACTGATCTGATATTTACAAAAAAAATTGTATTTATCAATAAATTAAAGTCAATGCAACACCCATGCAAGCTAGAATGCTAGCTTTTTGGTGAACAAGGACCCAACATTTGAACAAGAACCTTCCAAAGTCCCAAACTTTAAAATTGCTTGTTTTCAAACTGCATCCATTCCTCGCATGGAAGATGTAAACCCCAATCCCATTCCTCTTTGTGTGTGTGTCTGTGATCTTGCCATTTCATACTGTGCATCTAGATTTCTGAAAACCTCTTCCTGTTGTTTCAGCGTTTTGTAACTCTCTTCATCAACTGAACTACAGCCAGCTTCATCCTCACTCTAGAAATCAGACAGAAGAAAATAAACATTAGTTTTGTAGAAGTGGCGTTTTCATACACTACAGCTGTCCTAAATTCTTATTAATTTTAATTTATCGTTTTCAAAGGCTTTTAAAAATTCAGACACCAGTTTTTACTGCTGTAACATTCCAGCCTAGCTTTTGCTCTCACTGACAAGAAACACTAATTCATTTATTTAAATGTCTCCATTTAACTATACAGAGATAGCTGTGTATGCAAATACATATAGCAAAGTATGAACATTCATCAGATTATGAATACTGGTTACAACTACCACTGTTGTCACAGATCATGACAGATGCAAGAAACATGATCAAATTCTAAAATTTGAATTTAATTTACATTTAGATGCTGCTTGTGAACTTTAATGAGCAATATTTTAAGTATTTAATTAGATCACATAGCGACAGGTTAACTTAACATCCTTACTGATTAAAACACCCTCAAAAATAAAAAAAATCTCCTATCCTACAATTAATAATGAATTTAATTACATATTCATAACTCTTTACCTTAATGCCCATCAGTTTTCTGAATTTGACGTTTTGGTCCTTGTTTCCAAAATTTAATTTCTCCCATATTTCTGCAGACTGTGATTTATCCTGTACGAGTTTAAAAAAAAAAAAGCATCTCCTTTTTAGATGTGTTTCTGTTAATATCACGGTATAGTAGCAAACAAAGAAAAGCTCTATTAAAAATGAGACCACTGTGTAGCTCTAGCAAAGCTGGAGGCAAAACGTTTCCAAGTTATATCTGATATTCCTTGGGCATCCCCACAGAAACTTTTTGTGAGGAAAGTCTGCTTAACTGCAGGTTTCAAAATGAGGTATATTCTTTACATGGGTAGACCGTACTCATTTCCATGAAGTTTGGGAACCTTGTCAGAAAACATGCCTGAAGTAAATTACGGAAAAAAAATTCTTATGACTTTCTAATGTTAGTCATCAATTTTCACTAAGAGACCACCTGTATTTGTTATTTAGTGTGAAGTTTTATTTACTAACAAAGCTGACTTTAAGATGCAATCATACCTCAAATTTTATGGTATCAGGTGTTTTCCTAAGGCCTGTGTCACTACCATTTGTCACTGAAGGTCACCTTAGTCCTTTCACTCCCAAAGTTTTACCCTGGATGTTGTTAACAGGGCAAACAGGTATGAAAGTAATTTAGTTGAAAATAACGTTAATAAGCATTCCTGAACCACCTGCATGTAAGATGTTTCCAAACAAGTTTTATGAAAGGAAGAAAAGACATTACCCCTTCCTTTTTGCCTTGCCAAAGCATCTTTCGCTTTTTCTCTTGTTCAGCAAATTTCATGGGATTCACTGCTGCTGGGTTATAATAGCTAGGTACAGCTATTCCAGTCTCTGCTAGTGCTTTTGCTTGTAGTGCTGCCATTTGAGCTGCCATTGCTATTTGAGGAGTTACTTGTGTTCCCGATGCCAGAAGAGCAGCAACATTAATAACAGAACCTCCAGTGGCTGCAGCTGCTAAAGAAAAGTAACTTGCTATCAGACAGTAAGTTCAGACTTTTTTTTTTTTGAAAAACAAACAGTTCCCTTCATTAGCAGTAAGTTGAAAATAAGAAATGCATGATAAAATATAAATATGGTATTTATAAATTAAGAAACAAGTCTCCAATAGTTTTAGTAAACCAGAAGTGAAAGTAACGTTACCTCTTGCTTCTAAATACCCCTGAACTGGTAACAGCTTTCAAATTTTTGCTTAATGATGCATACAGGAAAGGTCCAATGACCATTACAGAATCATTTACCAGCTTTACATACAACATCTTTGTTACCAAGTCATCAATACTGTATAAGACAGTGAGAAATCCTAGGTTTTTTTTTTTGGTTTTGGTGTTTTTTTTTTTTTTTTTTTGTCTGATTTCCCCTCCTCCTCCATTTCCTAGTTCTGCTTGTGGTTCTTACATGGACCAATTTAACAATTAGGTAAAGACAGACAAGCTGCCTGTCAGTTGGACATGACTAACACTCAGCATGCAAGTCTGCATTATCTTCCACCTGTGTTATTCTTCAGGAATTAATATAATATTCATAGATCACCTGCAGCCATTTCCTGTTGCTTCTGTTTTTCAACCATTTCTTTCTCTCTCTGTTCTTGCAGTTTCTTTGCTCTTTCCAACCTAGAAATAAATGCATGAGTATAAAAATATTTAGACACATAAAAAATGAACAGCAGCAGCTTATTTATATTACATTTCATTAAAATCATAACAATTTCAGACCTTCTGGCTAATGCTTCCTGTGCATCCATAGCTGTATTTCGTCCCCGAAAAGGTGGCGGACTTGGACTCCGGCTATGACTCCTGCTGAACCTTCGGGGCTTTTCAATTCTTTTCTTTCGCTCTCTGTAACCAAATTTAAGACAGTTGCTAAAACAATGAAGGTATATATACAAATTTTAACATTTCATATAGTATTCAATCATATCTCTCAAAAACTGCAAAAAGATTAATTTGGAGAGTTCTCAAAAACAGCTTTAACAGAGATTATACTAGAACAGCGTAACAATCACACTTGCATTGTAACAAAACAGAGTTAAAACTGAGTTTTTCCAACTGCAAGATCTAACAACATGTAATTCTAGGTATTCATTTACCCTTTTACTTAGTTTAAGATGATTTTTTATTCCAACTCCTGACAAGAAAAATCATCATGTAACTTCTGGTATGTCAACTGCAAGAAAACTAAAACGGGTCAAGGCTCAAGAAGGCTTTAAAACAATTAAGAGTTAACAGCACTATCATTATGTTAGAAATCAGTATTGTGAATAGGTCTGAATGAAAAACTGGAATACTACTCAGGGAAATTACTGTTCTCCTCCTCTTTGTATACTCGTCACTAAAATGTTCTTTAGACTACCGTTTGAGGGAGGATATCAAACTAGATGGGAGATAAAGACATTTGTCTTTTTTTTTTTGGAAGATCTGTAGGACAGTACCTATGCAGAGGACTATGATGCATGCATTATCTGAAGGCTGACAAACAGAAAAGAACCCAGCTTAAACTTATTTTTAAGCAAGACACCAAAATATCCAGTGCATCTATCATTTAGTAACCTCTCCTCCCAAGTAGAAGTTGCTATTATGATATATACACCCAGTTTCTTTTAAGCAGCAGCCAATCAAAATACGGAAATACCATTATCAGTTACTTTTCTTTGTCAGGATCATTAATAACTACTTTACAAGAGATAAAGGTTTATCCTTATTTAAGCCTCTGGTTGATGTTTTGAACAAAGAAGTCACCAATTCTGGAAGTGTCCAACAAAGCTTAAATTACAAGAGAATCACCAGATTTGCCATCAACAATAAGTTAGGATGCACAAGGGATGTTTCTGCAATTTTATACTTAAACATTATGAACCATTTGAGATAATGACTAACTTGAGTACAGCTATTTTAAATGGTATTCAACTATTCCGTTTCTTCCGTTTGCAATTTGTGCAGCATCCACAAACATCGTGAAGTACAGTCTGAAGTTACAAAACAGATCATTGTTTACATGACAAATCTGGTAGAATACAAAGGAGGCAAGACTTATCTTTTAATAGAAGATGGCAAGATGCAGATTCAGGCACTGGGAAGTGACAGATCTGCATTCCTGAGATAAGATGTAATGCATGTTTCAAAGATACCTTCATTTTTGCCGTGCTGACTATTGTAGTTTGGTCTTGTCTTTGGTCTGATGCTTTATTGCACTGGTAAACATCAAGGAAATAAATATTTGAGCTTTTGTATTCAAGTATTTTCATTTGAAACAAGCAGATGGTGTCATGTTTTCCATCTTGCATTTAATCAGAGCAATGCAACAAAAAACTGCTAGAATGGTGTATGTGCTCACAGAACAAGATTACTTTAAATGCTAGTGAGGACAGATCACTTGGTAATGTGAGCTTGAGGTTATGCAAAGAACCACCATGAGAAGGTCAAGCTCTACTATTTACAAATGCTATTGTCATAGCCTGTGAACTGCAACACAGCAAACACTGCATTTCATGAATGAGGGAATTCATTTCACAGTTGAGTTTTAACAAGTTAGGTTTCCACATCATGCTTATCTGGCTTGTGAAGAGTTTTCCTTGAAGTCTGCCCCGTAATTATCTTTCCAACAGCTTCACCTGAGCCCAGAATGGATGAAGCGTTCTAGCTACTGTTAAAGACTCATACCTCACCTATTCTCCCTTCCCTAGTATCTGTGAAACAGAAAACAATATTTAAAAGAAATGGATTCTCACAGTCTATCTATCCATCACTAGCCAACAAGGCGTGTTTCCAGTTAAAGAAATTCCTAAGCTACAACTATCCCTTACAACTGCTGTTCTGTTTCAGGTAATTTGAATTCCACTGCAGAAGTTAAAAAAAAAAAAGTTCTGAGATGTGAAGTTTTCATGGAGCCATTGAAGCATAAAGTGTTCAAAGTGACTTTTTAAAACTTTAAATGCACACAATTTATAATACCTGGAAATAATGGGAAACAGAAGCCCTACACATCATGCTAAAGTTGGCTTACATACCAGTAAGCATAAATAATACATGTATACCAATCGAAGACCCAGCTCTACTCACCCCAGCTGAAAGTTTGGTAGAAAGAGCATGCCAAAATAAAATGACACAAACCATGTAATTCAACATGTTCTTCAGAAACATGAGTCTTCTTAACAGTTTCTCAAGTGATGTATCATTACATTCTTAAGTCTCCAATGGTCCACTGTAACACTGAACAGTCATACCCAGTATCTCCACCATTCAAATATAC
The DNA here is from genome assembly GCA_013399115.1 of Anseranas semipalmata. Lineage (NCBI taxonomy): Eukaryota > Metazoa > Chordata > Aves > Anseriformes > Anseranatidae > Anseranas > Anseranas semipalmata. The sequence continues at coordinate 313,231 of VXAA01005931.1, forward strand.
AATTTAAAATATGCTAGAGAAAATATTACTGAACGAACTGGAACACTGGCAACACTTTCTTGGGAGCTTGGAAGGGACATCAATTTGCATCCATACTTCTTGTTACTTTAGACAAGCAGGGTGGAAAAATACACAACTGTCCCCAAATGTAGTCATTAAGTCATATTTCAACTTACTCATTCAGAAAATCCTACTGGGCATTAAGAATGCTAAGGTGACACATGCAAATAGACTCTACAACAAAACACTGAATGAATCATCAGCTGGAAAACATTAACTCCTGTACAGGAAGGAAAACCTCAACTCTAGCATATTCCAGGTGAGACATTGATCTCAACTCCACCAGACAGACACTGAATAAGCTAGTATTTGGCTACCCAGATAAGTTCTAGAATCACAGGTTGAAGCCAAGTCAGAGGAACACATGGAAGCACCCAAGATAGTGGGAAAAACTGATAATATTCTCATGTTGAGCTTTATAAAAAAAGCTGGTAATCACTAACACAGAACAGTACACAGATCAGAAACAGTCCATCTAACTCAGTTTGTCCCAGCACTACACTACCTGTGCTAGTTCGCAGAAAAGATGCATACAAATATTTGAGTTTGTTGAGCCAATCAGGATTAGCAAATACTCTGATCAGAAGCTCCACCAGCTAGTGATTTCCAGTTAAACTTCCCTTTTATGATATATACACAAACAGAAAGAAATAATTAAAATAGTATTTTTAAAGTGGTGCTCTGCCAACCATACTACTCTCATATAAAACACATGAAATTATTAGTTGCATCTCACTGTTTTTTCCTACTTAAATATTATTTCTACTTAAGATAGCAAATTCAGCTGTGACATAAAAAAACAAAAGAGCTTGAACTGTGGTAATCATACCACTCAAAACATTATTTACTTTCCTTCTAAATTATCAGCCAGTGGTTTTAAAATAGTGGTTTTAGAAGACACCCACAAAGCAACCAACTAAGTATTTCTCGTTGCTAACATGAAAATATGCTACAAACAGCTGAGAACCTGAGACACATAAGCTGTCTAGGACAACTGTTTCCATAAACACACACACTACCCAGTGCTTAACCCACTGTGTTAATACAGCTGATGGGAAAAAAGAAAACACAATTAGTTATACTGAACAGGCATTAACTGGCCAAATCCAGCATTCCTTTATACAACAGTACCCCACAGACCATTCAACCAACCATCATCACTAAGCATATGTGCAAGTTAACACTTACCTGCTTCTACTCCTAGTTCTGCTTCTACTTCTACTTCTATGTCTGTGTCTAGATCTTGATCTCGAACGAGATCTTACACGGCGCTTTCTCTCTCTGCTGCGAGACCGGGATTTTTTCCTATCACGACTTCTACTACGATGACGTCTGAAACACAGGTCCCAAATTCCTCATGTTTAAATTCAGACTTTACTTAAGGACTTACATTCAAGCTTGTCACCACAGGCCAAAATGCATCAGGCAAGGTGGGGTGGACTGCAACCAATACAGGGAAGAGCTCATGCCTGAAAGAGTTTAGAACTAGGAGATGAAATGGGAAAGGAATCAAACACTACTATCAGCAACAACAGAAAAGTGACTTATGTGGAGTTTAAGTAAACAACCGTACTCACCAATATAGCTAGTTTTAATTGCTCATTAAAGCGCATACCTCAAAACAAACACATGGCCAAACTAATCTGATGCAGGAGTCTTAAATTCAGTGCAACAGAACTTCCCTCCTCCCCATGGTATTCTAATACCTTAGAGAAGAGATGCCCAAATTTCAGGTCATGTGTCATACACAGCCCCTCAGTATACCATTAGCTGAAGCCTGTTCCTTGCCGTCATGTTTGCTACAGATCCCCGAACTATAAGCAGAGCTGGCTGAAAAGTCTTTTGGCAGCAATCTGTTTGTCCCAACCAATTCTCCTACCATGAGAGCGTGCTAGGCGCAAGGAGGCATAGACAGCATCATCTCTGGGTAAGCTCTTGATTTAGTGGGTAAAAAGCAGTGACATTGCTAAGTATATTTTCTTTCCTGACAATGCCAATAGGGAACATATAATACATTCCATTTATAAATTTCTTGTATTCTGTTTGTAAGTTATAAACTTGGGTTAACATTGACAGATCACCTATATAAAAACTTAGAGATACTTAGCAACTTTACTCAGAATTAATCTGGAAAAAAAAAAAAACAAGTAGCAGCAAGTGCACTATCCAATCAAAACCGGAATATACAATATACACTGATGCTTTAGAGTTAAATTAGGTCAGCAACAAAATTCAGCTGTACTTAAAAGTCTACCCAAATTCCAAACACTGTTCTTGTGAATGTGTATTTATTTTAAAAAGAAAAAAGTCACATAAAACAATTCACCTTTCACGAGACCTGGATCTTGAATGACTCCTCCCTCTTGACGATTTTCTCTCTTTGCGTTTATGTCTATCCTCACCATTTTCAGATGAGTTTAGGCTATCTCTTCCCTTGTCAGAAGAATGTTCTTTGTCATTGTGGTCTTCAGATTTGTGCTTCTTGGAGGACTTCTCTTTGGATTCGTGTCTTCTTGCCTGTTTTAAGAAGAAGTTGGTTCTTTCAGGAAAATAGTGCAACAAAGAGAGTTAGTATGGGTATCAGAAGATAAAAAATGATAAGTTGTGATGCAACATTAGTAACCTTAGGAGTGTGACTCAATCATGAGTGATGGCTACTTTACCCAATGCCACCAACTACCCAATGTTGCAAATGCACGCTATCATTTATCCCCCTTTTCCCTCCTCCCCACTGTCTATAAAAGTTCTGAAAATATCCATCAAGGTATCTTTACAGAGCTTCCATGAGAGTTCACAGCATTATAACAAAAACAACTGTCATTCTCAGTCACTGTCCTCATTTCAAAACACATAGTATGTGCCTATCTTTAAGTATCTGACAAGTTATGGATACGCATACACACAATCTCATTTGTAGTTAAGATTAAGTATTTGTCTAAGCCTACCATATAGAAAGAGTTATTAAAATTCATACATATGGTTGCAGACATACACTATTTTGCTTTTGGAACTAAAATATTCCTCTATCCATCAGCAGATAATTGTTTTTTAGAGCAAAACTCTCTTCAGTCGGTAACTTCCAACAGTTTGTAAAAAGCAAAGTTATATGGTTGACATCCCATTTTTAGTATTTAAAACAAACATGCATCATTCCAATACCTCCCACAGTAGATTTAAATTAAAGATATGCTGCTCCACCATACCGCAATTTCTTCCTGCAGTGTCTCTTAAAAAAGGATTCCTTTTTATAGCCGCAATGCTAAAAATACTTAGCAAGGACAGGCCTGATTTTTGCCAGTGTTTTCCTTAGAGACTAAGTCATGACATCAACACCTTTTCTTAATATATCCAGTTTATTTTGAACTCTTTCTAGCATAGCCCACTTACATCTTCTATTTAATAACATTTTGCTTCAAGTCACAATTTTATGATATATCCATTTTAGACTAAAACTCAGTTCTTCAGAGTTTTCTTCCTTATCTAAAACTGTTCTATGTTAAATACTTGTAAAACTTGTCTATAAGCATAACCTTTCAAAAGAAACAAGCCTGGAGGAGATGCTGTAACTAGCTTATACCCACTTATCCAAGCCTTTTAAACTCCTTATTAAGGCATTTCAGATTCTAAATATATTCAATTATTATTCACGTGTATGTGTGATATGTTAAGATACCTTTTCCTGCTTTTACCGTATTTGATTCTAACTCCTTGAAGAATTACTTGCTACATAAAAACATAAAAATGTTACTGGTACATTGTTTTTAAGTATGTATTTATGTAAGTAGCTGTTCTGATATATATATATATTCAAAAGAATAATTGATAGTCAGTATTTAGTCTACAGGCAATGATCTTGATCTTGCAAATGAATGAAAACAGTATATCTACCATGGGACACAGTTCATAATATTCTCACAGTGAAATTTAGAAAACACTAAATAAATTGTTTAAGATTAGATGTAACAGCATGGTAAAAACACTGGACAATTTTAAGCAAGGAACATTTTTCTGAACATTAAAACGAGTTGGTTTTTTTTGTGTGGTTTTTTTTTTTTTTAAAATCAGTCTTCCAGGCACACACTTAGTAATAAACACCATTATATCCCATAACGGATTTAAGATACTTTTAAGGGAAATATGAGTTTGAATGACTAATAGTTACCTTATCATGAAGTAGGCTTATAATTTTGCTATCTGAGTCTGCAGCGTCTTCAGTTCAGTCTCTTCGCGCATTAGCACGCTGAGTATGATTTATTATAGAAATGTTATCATGTGAGCTAAACAATATATTCAATTTCACAAAAACTCTCCTAGATTATTTTTCCTTTCCTTTTTTCCTTTTCTTTTTTTTTTTCTNCCTTTTTTTCTTTTTTTTTTTTTTTTTTTTTTTTTTTTTTTTTTTTAAAAACAGAGCTTCCATTGGAATCGGGGAAGGAGAAGTTCCTGACCCGGGTTAAAGTTAGAAGTCCCTCATCTGACCCAGCCTGCTATTGCCCCACACGGCTTAAGCTTCCTTTCTATTTTGATGCTCCTGGATTGTTCATTTCATCTCTTCTCTAGTGTGTAAGCCAGTTATTTCCAAAGCATTATTGATGCTGTCTCTTTTCACTCTCCTATGTATATACATATATATATATATATAAAAATTGAAAAAGTAGAGACAGCCCTCTGAAATTTTTGCTGCTGTCATGTTTCCAGCTGACCCAGCTTGTTTGTCAAGCTATGATAGTCTTTACAATTAAAGGATGCAATAAACAGAGTTCAGTCAGGTGGGTAATTGTTTTTAATATATTTAAGTAGATTGGTACTTATTATTGAAAGTCCTGAACATTGGCCAGGAATAAAGCCACCCAAGGCTTTTGGTTAATGGAAGCTCTGTGAAAGTCATCAAGAACACCATTCTACTTCTCCATATGAATTCTCTCATTCGGCTGTTTCCACAAAAAAAGAAAAAAAAAGAAAGAAATAAAAAAAATAAGTTACTAGCTTCTGAAAGCGATTTTCTATAAAACTATTACCTTGTCAACATGATGGCTGCAATCATGCTTCACTATGAAAGGATCTCCATATCCATTTTTAAGCTTAAAGTTTCCAATTTTTTGTACTTACCATAAAAGTCATTTATATAGGTTTAAACATATGTGCATTACTACAAGATACTATTAAAAGCTGTATTGTACAATTACCTAATCACTACAAAGCGTTAATTACCTCTTTGCTTCTGCTCCGGCTTCTGTGTTTTCTTCCTTCAGCATCTGGAGAAGATGATATTTATTATCATTTACTAAGTTAAAGAGAAGATCAGCTGGCTATAATCTTTCAAGTTCCTTTTAGTTATTCCACTACACAAAGCCGAGAATAGAGATTTAAAACACAAACAATACTATTTGAACGTATATGGTAGAATGTGAACTGTAACCATTATTTACAATTCTTTCTTTGCATTTAAGCTCCCACAGCAAAAAACAATCTCATGTTATACTCCAGTCACATTGTACTTTTTTGGCCAATTAACTTCATTTTTGTTACAAACCATGCAAAAGTATCTCAGACTAGTCAAATTTAATTAAAGTGAAGACAAAGTAGTATGGTTTTCTGTTTTTCTGGAACTATTTTTATTATTGGTCTCTCCACCAGATACTCTGAACACTAACAAGACCTTCTTCCTTAACATTTCTACCATTAAAATTGAAAAAAGTTTCAATATAATGCATTTAAAGCTACTAATTTTGATTTTACATCTTATTCTTTTTTCCAATTTTATCAAGTTACTGGAGTTGTCCATATTTTGTTTTCCAAAACAGCTTTAAAAGAGATTTCAGTTCTATAAGCATACGCAATTTAATTATATCAAAGTAAAAAAAAAAAACAACACCAGAACATTACTAAGTGACTGTTTATATGAAGACCATACCTGACTTCCGTCTTCTTTCCCTTGACCGTGAGCGTGATCTTGAATAATGATGCTTTGATGTTCTGGGAGAACTAGAGGCATCTGATTGTTCCTTTTTCTTCTCTCTTTCTGGAGACTTTTCTGGAGCTACTCCATCTCGTTCTGTATCACTGCCCTACACATGAAGACAGAATGTTTAAGAATCAAAAACTTGAGACTTCCAAACAAGAAAAAAACTATTTACTTAGTAATTCCCTGATGACACACTTAAAATTGTTTTCTGTGAAGACAAACCCATGAGCAGCCATCCTATTATTAGTTAGGCAATAGCTTGATAGACTTGCAGCAAACTGTGTAACTGCATAGAGATTGATTTTTCAAAACTTTATTACAGAACTAATATACAGCAAGCATTTTGCTCTCTCACTACATTAGACTGCACTTTACTTTTTTCCATGAGCTTTCAGTAAAACTAAACTCTGATCCCTAGTTTTCTCTAAACAGTGCTGTTTATAGGTCAATTATCTTCAAACACTTACATCACCAAGATTACTTAAGCATGAAACTGTCCCAACAGGTCTAAGTTACAAGTTACTGAGGTGCAGTACAGAATCCCCACAGTATTTTGAAGTACACAACGAGCCTCGAAGAGAAATGAAATGAGGTATATTGTACTGTAGTGTTAGACTGGTAAATTTTTAATAGGAAAAAACTTTAAACAGTATCTCTATGCAAAAATCTGTATTTTTATGAGAGCACATATACGTTCCACCCACCTGTCCCCAAAATTTCTGCATCGAATTTCCTTCGATGCCAAAAACCAAGATGTTTCCTCCACCCTCTCTCACCTTTCACCTAGGAGGACTAAATCCAGAAACCTACCTGGGTGTTTAGTAAAGACTACTTTGTGATTTGGGAGAAATAAATGTATACAACCAGTGTAAAATGAAAAAGGAAAGGAATGGAAAAAGCACACACTGAAAAAGTTGAATGTGCTCTCATTAATACTTCTACAGATTCATTGGACTCTGTTGTTCTGATCACGTAAGAGGCAGTCATAATCAAACCTTCCAAACATTGTGTGGATGCCAAGAGATTTCACTGAGGACATGATTTAGCCCAGAAATGCTATTGATGAAAATAATTTGGCCCAGCAGAAGACTCAAACTTGCCTATTTTACTACTACCTACATTTTTACTCAATCTGAACAAGATACTTGAAAAAAATGTCAAATGGTCATTCATATTTATTACTTTGAAAACAAGACAGCTAATTTTTCTTAAACCACAACAGATACTATGAATACTAGATTAGATCTCTTGATCATTGTGGTTGAAACAGTGTATTAATGGTAGACATAACACGCTATAGCATATATAAGTCTGCAGATTTATATTTCAGCTACTGTTGTTTAGTCTGCCCAATTCATTAATTTGCATGTATAGAAAGATACAACCATACAGCCATAGGAGAATCTCTTCAAAAGTGAAAGAGAAAGCAGGTGCTCAATTCTCATTTCGCATGGTATACCAGTATCTAGTTCAAACCACACCAACATCTGGAACACTGAACACTCAGGCCTGCATCTGCAGCAGAACTTTAACCATTGTTTCAGTGGCAATTCTGAATATTATTAATACTTCACCCACTATCCAGAAAACTTGTAACATTAGATGAACAGCAAGAACCAACTATCCAATTTGTGATCTCAGCCATCACAATCCTCAGCATCCCACATCTATCAACTGCTTCTCTACGCTTCTTCCCCTTCTACACCTAAGGTTTCCAAAAGATTCAGGTAATAGAAGTTCCAAAGAAATTTTGAAACCTCTACAAAACATTTTTAAGTTACTTGAGCAGGATAAGGAAAATACCAACAGTCTAAGTTAACTTGTTTTTTAAATGTAGTATCCAGCTGAAATTGAGCTCACTGCCACATTTTGCTAGTCTCATTACCTGTACACACTGCTGCTCACTAATGGCCTTGTGCTCTCTCAGCCTTAGAAAAACAGAGAGAGCAAGAAAAAGCTGACAGACTTCAATGAGACTATTCTCAGTTCTTAAAGAACTGGTGGATTGGCCACAGGCTCAGGATTTGCACCTTACCTAGTACTTCAGAGGAACCTCAAAGATAGTGCTTGCAATTTAGATGCAAAGCAAGAAGTCCATAATTCTTCTTCCAGCGTTTTTACAGAAAAAAAAAAATTCATCTTATTCTTAACAGGTTACATAAACTGAAAAACCTCTTTTTGATGAAAAAGGGTAAGTTTTCTCCAGAAGTTTTTAGCTCTGCTTTGCTATTGTTCAAAGTTTCAAGACAAGAACTTAAAACATCACATTCAACACCAAAAGCTACTTAAAGTCCACATAGAAAAATCTTACCATGTTAAGAGTCTAGTTTTTCAACCCTCTCAAGACAATTAGGCAACTTTTGAAAAAAATTATTCACATCGGTTTTAGAGAGCTACTTTTGCTGATTCTTCGACTCAGTTGTGTGACAAACACCCTTATACCTGGCCTAACAAATTTTGAACAGGAATAAAGCTATACTCTTAACCCATCTATGAAGGACAGTGATCTCTTTTTTTTTTTTTTGCACTTTAAGCAAAGATAACTACAGCAGAGAAGTTTCCCAACGACGTTAACCATCAACAGGGACAGAGAGACAACTAATTAATCACTGACTGCAAGAAGACGCTAAAAATAGTAGGCCTGTAAGCAAACACAAAGAAAAATAACAGGAAAGATAAGGGTGCATAAACGAGAACCGAGCATGCCCCAAGCGCCGGATCGTTCCCCCCTTTCCTCTACTGCCTAGGAGCCTGCGCCCTACAGCCCTCCTGAAAGAAGCCCCGTCCTACAGCCGCAACACTCCTCTCCAGGCCAGGAAATGATAAGGCCGAGGTTACGGGGCCTCTTCACTTCTCTCCAAGCCCAGAAAGGCGACACAGAAACTTCTGGAAATGGGGAGAGAAGTAACGGGCGAACAGCGGCCACCCCCTCCCCGAGGCCCATCATGGCGGCGGCAAGCGAAGGAGCGGCGGGCGCCATTTTGTCTCTCCGCGCACACGGCTTGTCGACCCAGCCCTCCCCACCTCTCACACTCTTCCCTCCCACCCCACAGCAGTCCCCATTTCGGCTCCCTCTCAGAATCCCGGCGCCGAACGACCGCTCACCGCCATGACCGAGCGCCCGGGACGCCGCTCCCCTCAGGAGCTCCTCACAGCGACGCAGCCTCCCTCAGCAGCGGCGGCCGTGGCGCTCCCAAACCGCGACGGCGCGCCCCGCCCTCCCTCTCCCTTCAGGTGCCCGGATGTAACCGCGGGGCGGGGGCAGGCGGCAGCGAGAGAGGGAGCCGCGGTGCATTCTGGGGGCGAAGAAGGATAAGGCGGTATCTTAGCAACGGTCGCACAAGTGGCGCTCGCGTTTGGAGGAAGTTTGGCCCGCGCCGCACCCAGTAGTGTTAGTCAGCGCTCCCGCCAATTTGAAAGCCTGAGGCGGCTGAGGGAGCGCGGTAGCGTTTTGTCACCGGGCTCCGGGGCTCCGGTGAGGGGGCGGGAGGACGCCGGTGGGCACGGGTGTCTTTTGTGTGGCGGGGAGGGTTCTCTGGCACTGAATTTTATCCAGCCCAGGGCATGAAACCTGTTCTCCCTAAGCTGCGCTCCGCTGGGCCCGCCGGGGCGATCAGCTGGGAGCCGCGTTCGTTGCTCTTGAGACTTAAATGTTGTCTTTTCTAAGCACGCCTTTAGAGGACGTGTTCCAGTTCTCTTCCTCCTAGAGGCAAAATCACAATAGAGTAATAAAAACAACGTTTTATATGTGTTCATATACCTTTTTAAAGCTCCATGCTTAATAGCATGTTGCTTACATGTTTATCATAGGTAAGAATGTGGAATGATATTGAAATTCTTGCAAATGATGACACAGGAAGCGAGCAACTCTCTATATGCTTAGGACATGAATGTGGAAGTGCATTGTACCAAGTGGATACGCTACTTCAAATAACATCCTCAGAAAAGGTAGAATTCATCAAAACTGCATTTTTCTATTTCTTAATATCTATGAGAACTTTGATATATTTTGTAAAGTGTTTCAGTTATTGTATGTAATAATGTTTTTCTTTGTAGGTCTTAGCTAATCCACAGTTGTACGCATGCAACTCGAGGGATGGCAGTATTATTGTCGTTGACAGATCAGTGGCACTTCTTGACAGTACCGGGCAGTGTCTTCAGCTGCACATTCAGTTCGGCAAGTTCACTTCTTTAGCACTCAATTGGAAGTCAAAACTGACTTTTAAAAAAGTTTATTCTTTTTATATAGGATAATAAAGCAAGTATCTTGCATATCTATCTACCCTGTAAGAGGAAGTATTATAATAAATAACCAAGTAATAAAATGTGATTCTGTGTGTCATTAACTAAGTATTCCTGTACAATTCAGTTAGAATGCTTGTTAACTTTACGCTGCAATGGGAATAATGGATAGCAAAGGCACTCACTGTATGCCCTTTCCAGTACTTTGGTTTATCAAAGTAAGTAATTTTAAAGAAATCTGGAACACTGTATTGTCCACTTCCTATGTTTCAAATATGTCTACTAATAAAAAAAAGTAGCTGACATGTTTGCATGGAACTTTTCAGATACTAATGTGGATGTAGTTGGTATGTGTCAAGAAAAACAATTTCTTGTGGTTGGTGAGAGAAGTGGCAATTTCCATCTTATTCATATTCCATCAAAACAAACCTTGCTGACTAAGGTACAGTACTTGTTCCGTCCTAATTTTGTTGAAAGTCTTTTGTTCTTAGAATGTCTTGGGTTGTTTTTTCTTTCTCCCATATATCAAAATATAAATATTCTTGTGTTTTGAATACATCTTCTAGTTTGAACAAACAAACAGATTACAGGAACACTTTTGTTGCCATAAGTAACAAATAAGCAAACTATATTTAGGAATGGTACGTATAAACAATAATGAGTTCTTCATGAAAGAAAAAAGCTTAAAGTTTAAACTGGTAATCAGTATTTCAAATAAAGTTGGTATGTGTTTGTTTTTTTGTTTTGTTTTTTTGTTTTTTTTTTCCCAAATGAAACACAATAATATTCCTTATGTTGATTTAATCTTAGATTTTGGTTGAAACATCTTCAAGTGAAAAGACTTACTTAAATCTCTTTATTGAAAAAGATAAAGCAGATTCAGGTAAGCATTTAAATAATTTTTTTTTCTTGTCTCAGTATTTGTGATCTTGTTCCACTTTAACATCTCTCAAGGAAAGAAGCTACAAAATAAATAATCAGATGCAGCTTTAGTTTGCATTGCAAACTTTAGATGCGCTTTTAGCTCAGTGGGCCTTATCTGGAGGTCCTTGAAAATGTTGAAAAAACAATCACTTTTGGAAAGCTGAAAATTCAATTGCTTTTTCAGATTTTTTTTTTTTAACTGATAATTTTGTGTGGAGGGAAAGCCAGTTGCTGAATTATCAACAAATCCTGCAATTCTGGTGACCCAGAACTTCATTCTGGCTGTCCATTGGCCCGGTTAGTATGGTATTTGAATAGAAGTGTCCAGATTATTAATAGTTACTTTTTATTTCTATTAATATATTTGGAAAAATCAAGTTACATTGTCTTTTACAGTATTAGGTTTGAACTGCAGAGTGCACTGCTTACATTTTATTATATTTTATTTTCTATTTTATTTTTATGTGAGGGGATTACTTTTCTATGATATTTAGCTCTCAATAATTATTTTATAAATGGCATAGAAAACAACAAACATCCAGAACTCAGCACCTCTTTCTCTTATCTTTCTTTTTAGATTGTGCTAAACCTATGAAAATGCTTGAGAAGGCAGTATTCTCTCTGCCTCACTATCAGACTTAAGACTTTAGTAGTTCCTGTTCTTCTATAAGCTCCCAGTCCTGTCTTTCATGATATTTCAATGATATTTCAATGTAGTTTTGTCATGAAAACAGAATTTGCAGTCTGATGGATGCATACAAAATATCATAATTTCAAATAAAACTCTAAGATGCATGTACTTTTTGGTTAAAGTGACAAAATTTTTGTTTCAAAATAGTCTAGTCGGTTGGTCAGATTTTTTTTTTTTGCCAGTTATTTCAGTTTCCTATTTTTAAGCATGTAGTCTCCTTTCAGTTATTGAATACTTAAGTTCAAAATGTGTGTTTTGTTGTTGGTTTTTTTTTAGGTGTTTATCATATGTTCATTCTCACAAGCAAGGGTTTCTTTTGCATTATGTGTCTCCCACTTGCTAAAACACAAGAAGGTAAGATCATCTACAAACCGACTGGGATTTCAATTTGAGCAGGAAGAGCTGTATTAAGTAGCTTTTCCATGCATCTTTCTAATGGGATTAAGATATTAACTTGGGATTTTCTATGTAGCCTTAGTTTGTTTTTAAAGGGAAACCAGTACACAACTAGTTCTATAATAAAATGATTTTTGTATTCTTCCAAGAATTCCTTTAGCTTGTGTTCCTATTACTCTCTGCTTTAGAGAGAGTGCTGAATATTATGGACGCAGGATTTTAAGTCACAATATCAATTTGAACTGTATTGAAGAATATTGGGAATAACTAATTTTTAATGCTATATAAACATAGTTAAAATTTTCTGCAACTCAATACTGTGATCAATAGAAATAGACCCTGTCAAAGATAGTGGCTGAAGATTTTTTCAGAATAGTCAGGTTAGGATTAAACTATCCTATGTGAAGTTTAGTAGCGTTTTTTTCAGTTTTAAAAAGTTTTATTTAACACTGATTTGTTTGTATATTTTTTTAATGTAGCAATTGACAAGATGGATATGATTGCGGCAAAGACGGTAAGAAATACCTGCTAACTTGTAACATCTGTGTTAAAGTACAAAGTTTGTAACACAACTTTGTTCTGTATGTTCCATTGACCACTTACTCTTCACTATTACATTTCATAATTGCGATGATAACTTTTTCTATTCATAGAGAAGCAAGAAGTTCAAAATTCATCCACTGTTCTTATAGGTAATTTTTTTCTTCTTCCTCTTTTGTTTGCTTTCCCTTCATCCTCCACCCCAATAGTTGCAAGGACAGATAAAGACAGCTTTCATTGCCACAGAAGAATATCACAGCCTCGGCTGTCAGAATTTTGTGATATGTAACTCGGTGAATAAAATCCATTTGATAATTGGGGTAAGTAGTAATAATATGTTTATAATAATTGTTATGGGATCAATGATGGCATTGATCTGCAACAAAATTTATGTCTAGCTGGTTTAAAAAGAACATAATACATTTTTTGCACTAAGACTTTTTGTCTTTAATTTCCTTCATTGTAAATTTAAAGGTTATCAGTTTTGCAGTCTGTGTTTTTTCTAGTAAGGAAATAACTGTTGTCACTTCAGAACTGGCTCAGGCATGAAGGATGGGGGGGAAATATTTTCACCCTGGCTGCATAACTTTAGTAAATCACTGTAGTTCCTAGCTTGTACAGGGTAGGCTATTTATAGTCTTGCTATTGGGCTTAGAGAGAGAGCCAAAATTGGTAAGAGTCTTCTGATAAGGTTCACATTCAACAAAGGCTTGCCAAAATAACAATTATGTCCCAGCTGAACAAAACACTTAAGCATGAATTAAGTACAGGAGTTAATCAAAAAAATTTAAAAATAGACAGTTTTGAATGTTATTTTGGACTAGAAATAGGTTTTCTGAGTTCATTGACTTTTACTGAAGCATGAGTATGTGCATGATACATTTCATTTAGGTTTTATGCTCTACAAGAATGGAGAGTGGATGTTTTGAAATACAGCTTGCTTTTAGAAAAGCCAAAAGTGTTTGGGATGCTGACTGTGACAATTACGGTAGTAAGGGACATTCATGAAAGGGGAAAGGAAAAAGAACAAATTAAAAAAAAAAATTCTAAACATCAGCATTCACTGACAAAGTTTAAGTTAGTCTTGCAATTTTTCAAGTGTTTTATAAGTTAAAGGTCAGCTGGAGAAGTAAACCTGACAATGTACAAATTTCTAATGTCTAACCCTATTTTACTTTCATTTACTAATAGGGTAAAGGTGATTATGTACTCTCCAAATGGGAGGTAGACACTACCAATAATCTGGTGTCTGTTCGAAGTTTTGCTGATTCAAGTCTGATCAAAGGTAAAAAACAGTTTTTTCTTGTTATAGACAAGCATAGAATTCATATTTAATTGCAGAAAATAAGTCATTTTCAGTTATATTGCTGGTTTTTTAGTAATAGTATACACATATACCAAATGGAATACTTACTGTAAAGGTACAGCCAAAATTTGTGCTTCAGAGTTGTTGAGTTTAACCTTAGGTATGTAAATCATGATTCTGTTTAAGCTAAAAAGCTAATGGAATTTGTCAGTGAAGTTGTGAAGATAAACATCTACATGTTTCCAATGCTTGGTTGTACATTGTAAAACATTTTTGATTCAAATACATTTTTCAAGAAAAATAGTACATTTATTTGAATATGTATTATTTCTTTTAGATGCAATGAAACTTCAAGTTCTTGACAATCTGCTGTTTGTTTTAGATACAGAGGTAAGTGTAACAGTTTGGTTTAGTCTCCATTTTACAATGTTCTTGAAAGAGCTTATAAAAATATTTTTTAAAATAATAACTTTAAAATATGTTTCTATGAATTAAAGATGCTTATCTTTGGGGATCTTGAGCTTACTGTTTTTGTTATCCTACCCCTAGTCATTATTTCAGCTTTTTGTTCTACTCCTAGTCATTATTTAAGCTTTAACATTCTGCTAAATAAAGACCAAATAAGAACTCCATATCTGTTTTTTAATTTTTTTTTTATTTTTATTTTTAATCCAGAATATTTTGTTCATGTGGGATGTTTATTCTCTTACTTTAATTTGGGATTGGTCTTTAATACGTATTGAAGAATTTCTTCTAACTACAGAGTCAGATTCTTCTTCAGTCATACAGTAAGTAAAGTGTCATAGCACCGGTTCTGAAAAATGAAAAGCTGTCTATATTTACAGGATATGTGCAACAGATGCTTGTTTTTCTATGCTAATGGATTTTTAGAAATCTTTGAATTCTTTCTATTCAAAATATTGGACTTGTAGGTATCATTAGCTCTGCTTGTCATTTTCTACTTTTTTTTCTGGGTTTATTTATTTTTACTGCTAAGGAAGCTTGGATGTAACCTGTATCATTTTGGAAATGCCCATCTAGAATACGGTGTAATAAGGTGTATAATGCTTACAAGTCTGATGTTTTGGTTGATGTTTGTCTGTCTTTGGGATGGATAAACAGTAAGATCTCTGTTCTGCAGATGGAGAAGCCAAAATCTGGAGGTATGCGTATTGCTTAAAATCCAGAAGGAGTTAATGGCAATTAAGGTTAAAAGACAAGACTCTTGTCTTTTTTAATTACTCTGTGCCAATTTAAAAAATAAGAGTTGAATACATTTGCAAAACTTAAAAATGTCGTAAGTTAAATGTGTTTTAGCATGTACAGGACACTGTTATTTTTGGGTGAGTGATATGGTTTTAAAATGTACCAGTTTCAATAGAAAACTAAATTTTATAAAACTCAGAAGAAAACTCCACAGTTTTAAATAAGACTGATGCAATATTCTTTGCTCTCTTTTTTTCCCCTCTCTCTTTCTTTCTGTAGGCAAGGGCTTGCCAATGTTAAACTGATAGTCATGACAATACCCGCTAACAAACAGGTATATTCTCTTTGTCTATATTCTGTTCCTCAGTTAAGCGCGCACACACACATGCACAGACAAAATAATGGCTAATTTGGAACAGGCAAGAGTTCTCAGGAGGTCAAAGTTAGAACTGAGATGTGACTATCTAGATGTTAGGATATAGTGAGTGAGGGATTGTTGCGATGTCTTACTATGTTGGCCAGGGCAAGCTACCCTGCTGTTTGGTTGGTTGGTTGGTTTTTGGTAGATTGTTTTGGGGTTTTGCTTGCTTTTTTTAATAGTAGGTAGGTAGGGAAAAACGGACAAAAATTTTCTTCACAGATTTCTTTAGAACAGTATCTCTGCTGTATTCAGTATCTACCTCCATATACAACCAGTGGAATTAATTGAAGGATGAACATTATACAAGATTTCAAATTAAGCCTGACTAATTATACATGACAAGATCTAAAACTTCATTAAACCTTCTCAAATTGTAGAGACATGCTTTTTTTCATACTTGCAAAAATAACATCTTCAATTTAACTCCGTTAGAATCCAGAAATGATTCTGCAAACATCACTCTGTTACCAGTGTATGAGAATCATTTATTTCTGACTTGGTTTTTTTTTTCTTTTTTTATAGATGAGAAGTTTAATGGTTTTTGCATTGCCTGCTATGCAACAGCTCTATTCTTTGGAAGTATCTATTGTTTCTTCACTCGTTCAAAGTGGGATTGGCACAGTATGTTTAGATTTTTTTTTGTTGCTGTTCTTTGAAGAAATATAATTGTTTTAATAGGTATAATTAGTAAAGAGGGTATTGTGCTATTCTTGTTTAGATTAGAACCAATTTCTGCTAGAAAATGTACGGGAACTACACAAAGAAAGATTAAATGATGTCCCCAAAGGACGGGGAAAAAGATAACATACAGTAAACTGAACAGTTTAATTCTATGTCCTAGTCTATTACAATGTTTAATACTACTGCTAATTTTTCTTGCTGCTGTTACAGCTGAACACTGTATGAAGTCTTAAATTGTCTTAGCATAGAAAAATGCCCTGGGTTTACTTGGGATTTACTTAAGTTTAGATGAGAGAAGTACTTAGTTTCTATTTAAACTGCTTCCTTGTGAAGACTTTAACAAAATGAGAAGGTTGAAAAAGGACAGTGAGAACTTCATGAATTAGGAATTCTGTAAAGTCTGGTGACGTGGAGTGGGTATATGAGAGAATACCAAGTCAGATGTCTAAGCAGTGCCTCTTAATTGGAATTGTGAAAGTGAATATAGTAAGCTCTGGATCTGATACACAATAAAATGGAAAGCTGATGAAATTGCTTGTCTTGTATGAAGCGCTTGGCAGAAAAGTTTGCATATGCAGCTGCATTGTGGAGGAAATCATGGCTAATATACCCCTTTTCCATGATCTGAGATGATATAGTCAAGGTGGGAAATGTCAAGGCATATATTGCATTTGTCGAACATGGCACAGATGCCATCTTCACATCTTTTAGAATTTGGTTACAGTGTGACATGCCTATGTCTTGGACAAAATGAAAGAGTGAAGAATAATTTTAAGATGATTCACTCATGTGGAGGGTGTATTGATGTTAATTGTACTGGGATTGCAGTGTAGTTTTGGTGTGAAGACGATGAATCCAGTTAAGGTCCTCAGAAATTTTAGATGGTGGAAACCATCCAGAAATTAACATGATAAGCATAAGGGAGAAATACTTGTGTGAGAGAAAAGCAGTACTTTATTTCCAGATTAAAGAACACCTAATGCATTACAGTTTTGCTTTTTTTATGATTGATTTCCTCCACCACCTAATGATTTCTGTTATTATATGCTACAGGATACAATATACTTCTTGGAAGGAATTCATGAAAATCATCAGATGTAAGATAATGTTTTGTATATTACTATATCACTGTTACATAAAAAAATGCAGATTACTTTTACATCTAGTTGTTTTAGAGTTGATGAACTCTCGTAGTTTCCTCTCATCCTCAGGTCCGCAGAAGGCCCGGTTTCTATTGTTGTGATGAGAAGTTTAACTGAAGCCTTGCCAGAAAATAGGTACTCTTTTCCTTGAAGCTTGCTTTTTCTCATCTGTGGTTTGGCATTTATATTACATTAGTATCTTTTACTTTATACCTCCCCTAGACTAAGTCGCTTACTTCACAAACACAAATTCACTGAGGCAGAGAATTTTGCTATTCAGTTTGGACTTGATGTTGAGGTAAGTTGCCTGTTCTTGATATGTTAATTAACATAACTGAACTTATGAGGACTCTGCTTAAAGCTGAAGTGCATCAGATTTAAAACTGAGTCTTTTATTTTTTTTTTAAACAGCTTGTATACAAAGTGAAAGCAAGCACTATTTTAGAGAAGCTAGCTTCAGCATCTGTTGGGAGTTACGGTCAAGAAGTCTGGCTGGGTCTTGTGAATGAAGCCAAAGAAAATCTTCATAAAATTCAGGTGTCTCTCTCTCTCTTTTTTTTTTTTTTTTCCCCCTCCCCCCTGACCTCTTTCCCTAGCAGACTAATTCAAATTATAAAGGTACTTGGAATTAATTTCAGTTGTTTCCTTACTCAAACAGGATAGCCAATTTGTTGTGGATTACTGCATAAATGCTCCATGGCCACTCTATGAAACTACTCAAGAAATGTTAAACTACGCTAAAGTCAGAGTAAGGTTTTTTGGTTATTTAAATCAGATTGCTTACCGTTGCCCATTCCTATTGCATTCTTCTGTACAGCTTGAATAGGGGGATACCTTCAAACCAGTTACAAAAAAGTTGCATTATGAACTGTGTTATGAAACGTAAGGAAGAATCAAGACTTGTTGCAACTTCATTCTTGCTATTGCTTAAGGGCAAAAAATGGGTTACAGTTTTATTTTCACACTAGAAAGAGGGTTTTAGTTTTGAGTAATCTTTATAAGTTCATTTTAAATACTAATTTCTGGACTAAAATCTCAAAATACGTCACCCTTTTTGTTTTCATTATTTTATTCTTTCTTGACTTATCAAACAGAATCAGAGAGGTACATCTTACCTGTCTGATCCTGCATCCACATAGAAATCCAATCAGAGTCTAATATTGTAGAATAAAGACTCCAGTTTATAGAGGAGTTTACAGAGGTATTAAGTTTTTGTCTTATTTAAATTCATAGAACCATTTCTGGTATGTTCTGCATCAACAAAGTTGTCAGCCAAGCTACTTCATTTATTTGTTTCAGATCCTGAAGAAAGATGATAAAACCATTGTTCCATCATCTAATGGGGCTCCAGTGTCCATAACTGAGGTGAGGGCAAACTTGGCCGTGCACTTTCATATGGTAAACAATTATGACATAGAGTCAAAATTGTACTACTGTTAAACGTTTTAAAAGTCTAAACAAGATTATACTTTAAAGTATGAAAGAGAACCACAGCATTGACAAGTTTCAGACTTAAGCAATTCCTTCAGTCTTAGATTCATTTCTGAGTGCTCTAGAAGTTAGAAGAAGAAGCTTTCGTAGGTGCTTTTAGGTATTTATTTTATTTCTTATTTAGTCCTATTGCATATTGGATAGCGCTCATCCACCTTCAAAGAGAATCAATGTAAACTATTTGTAGAATTGAAATTTTGGGTTAATGCTTTATTAAACAAACCTACGTATGTTAAACATGTAGTTAAC
Organism: Anseranas semipalmata; assembly: GCA_013399115.1. Classification (NCBI taxonomy): domain Eukaryota; kingdom Metazoa; phylum Chordata; class Aves; order Anseriformes; family Anseranatidae; genus Anseranas; species Anseranas semipalmata. Next base: position 332,545 of record VXAA01005931.1, read on the forward strand.
TGAAATTCTTGAAAAGTCTTTATTTTCCTTCATTCTTTCTTTTTATGATACTTACTCTAACCACGTAATATCACTGTTTAGTAAGCCAGATATTGACCTTAAATCTCTTATCTGCATTCAGGTATTGAGAGCTCAGGCAAGGCTTACAACTTTCTATGGAGCTTTTGGACTAGAGAAATTCAGGTTTGCTTTTGTTAATTTACTTCAAATCTTAATAAATATAATTTATCTTAATAAATATAATTTAAATGGCAGATACTTAACCATTAAGTTTTGTTTTAATTTTGGGTTGATTCAATTTTAAATCCTTCCTTCTCTTCCTCAAGTTTCCGGTTCTTTACTGTGGTGAAGGGAGATTGCAGAGAAGTTGAATCAGCCTATATGTTATAAATATATATTGTCTGTTGCACATACATTATTTTATATTTATATTTTTTTCAGTGTATATAGAAGGTGTGTGATTTTATATATATATACACACACACACACACACGTGTGCACAATCTAACACTCCTGCTGTCTCTTACAGCATATAGTATGAGCTCGAAAAGGTTTGAGGTTCTCCACCCCCATCTCCTTTAATATTGATATATAATAATAACAGAGTTTCTTTTCCTCCTCTTGTTTCTAGTGGTATTGCTTGGACAGAATTCTTAAATAATGAAGACATTTTCAAGAATATCCTTTTTCAGCTAGAAGAAGGAAATTTATCTTGTGCACAGTACCTCTGGCTTAGGCATCAGGTGAAATGGCATAAGCATGTCTTTGGTATTTTTGAAGAATGTTAAGTGTCATAAATTTTCCAGCCCTATTTAACAGAATCAGACCAATGCTGTTATGAAACAGCTCCTCAAAGAAGCAAAGGCAGAATCTCATCTATTGTCACAATGATTCCATTTTCATTTCACTCCTTAAAAAGCTGAACTTCCTATTGATTTAAGAATAAACTGGTATATCTGATGTTAGAGTGAATATTTCTTGGTCTGAAGGATGACAATTCTTGATTTATTCTGTAGTGATTATAATCTATACACCTTCTTGGGAGCACAGCTCTCATAGAAGTTTTAAGCGGACATTTGCTGGCTACCTTGCTAGCAAATTGCATAGACTCTTTACTCTGAATGACACCCTCATAATAGCAGCTACAAGCTGTTATATTCTTTAGTGCAGAACTTTCAGGTCCATGTCTGTAGTTTTCTTAATAAGACAAAACTATAGAGCAAGTCCTAAAGTAATAAGACATGATCCTTCTGCCATAATTTGGAGAGGAAAAAAAAAAAAAGAAGAAAGAAAATCTTCAGTTAGGTCTTGAACAAGACCAAACTGTAGTTTTTCTGAACAGGGCTATTTTTTTTAAATCTATCTGACTGCTGAAATTTTTCTCTTTGTATTTGTGAAATCTGTTGCTTCTTCATATTAGTGAAGCAGCTTTACAAATTATCTGATTAACATATACTCCATAAACCTATCATTGTTCTGTTTGAAAATTTTAGGCAGATTTTGAAAGCAGCTTTGATGAGAAAACACTGGAGAATTTACTTAATGCCATCCATGTCACTGTTCCTTTGAAGGAACTATGTTTGTGGCTTAAAAATGTTGTGATTCCATTCATAAGAAGAGTTGTACCGAAGGGACAGGTAAAACTGACTTAATAAATGTGAAATGTAATTTTCTCAAACTAAGATAATTTTATGGTCAGACCTACAGAAGTTTTATTTTTGGATGTCAGAACCTTGTTCTCCCCTCTTTAAATGAATTATTTTCCCTACAGTTAAAAATAATTTTAAATTATTAAATATATATATATAATAGCAAATTTTACTTTGATAGATAGCATAATTCTATCTGTAACTGTATTTATTGCAGAAAATATTAGCAAAATGGCTGGAACAAGGTGCTCGAAACCTTGAACTAACTGGTAAGGTAAGTCATACTCCAGAAACTTTGCATGCCTTGTAGTTCTATACATATAATACAGTTCGCTAATACCAACTTTTTGGACAGGCATATTGGCCAGAAAATGGACTCCAAATGGCAGAGGTTTTTTTTACAAGTAAAAATCAAGGTGAAATGGGACTGACAACTTTTGGCCAGTGGACTCCTTTGGTAAGAAATGTGGATTAAGGATTTGCTACTCTGAAATTCAGAACATATACTCTCAGCTAGAGTTAGAACAAGTCATAACTAGAAAGGAAGGAACTGAGTTCAGTTCCTTTCAAAAAAGGTCAGTGCTACATTTATACCCTTTAACAGATGTATTAATAGTTTAAATATGAATAATATTCATGAGTGTTCTGTAATACACACATAAATTTGTATACTACAAAACACTTAAATTTCAATAAAGATGCTTATGAACTTCAATTAGAAATATGTCTCATTTCTGTCAGGATTTTTGAAAATTGATCACAATTAACTATGCATTCTGGCCTGGAGAAAACACATATTAACATCAGCTAGCTGTAAGGTTATGAATACTGAATTTGTGTAACAGAAATAAATTCTGTATGTTATATATCCTATGTATAGTAGCATCTGTAACGGTGGTACTATGAACACAGAGAAAGATAAAGCTTGAAGTTAACCAGCTATGCATTTTAAAAATTGAAAACATTGACATACTGTATTATTTAGATCTGTCTTAAACTTGTGAATTCTAGATTTGAAGTGCATAATGGAAAGCAGGGAAGTTTACTCTGTTAAGTCCCAATTTCAGCATGTACTTGATTTTCTTCATTGTATGCCATATGAAGGTTCAGCATGTAGATCCATAAAATCTCCAAGATTACGAGGCATCAAAAATTGAAGATTGCAGCAAGTCTTCTAATGTCTCAATTCTAAACACTGTTTCAGAGATGTGGTGACTGTGAAGAGGTACATAGGTTAAAGAAGCTGGTAAATGATTTACAAGAACTGATAAATCTGTACAGAAAATACAACTGCAGGCTGGCACTCTGTGATTTTGAAAAGGTAATTCTGCACACACTTCAGGAAGTGCTTTTGAGTAGTGGATTGTTCTGAGGAGAAAAATCCTATAGCAGGCAATTTGAAGTTAGACAGAAGAGGAAGCCTGAAATTTTGGTCTGATTAGTTAAACTTGTGTTCATAAGCTGCTAAGACTGTTTGATATGTTGTGTTTGTTATAAATTTTTGTTTCAACAGTGTGTATAAATACATAATGTGACAAGATACTATGAAAAGGTGTGGCTTAAACCCCATGATCTCCAGTTCAGTACAGGTCATATATACTGAGTAGTGAAGCAAGCATTAGCAACCAAGAAATTAAAAGTACAAGTGAACTACAACTTTGTAAAAGAAATATATTGGGTGTTTGCTTTTATGTGAGCTAAAGGGAGATGCTAGTTCCTGAAATCATTCAGTTGATTTCAGTGAGCACTAGATATTAAATTAGTCGTTAGAGATGTGAAAGATCATATACTAACATGTGATGTTCTAACATCACATTTTTCTACTTGCTGTCCAGGAAAATGCAACTACTATTGTGTTTCGCATGTTTGATAAAATTTTGGCACCAGAGCTTGTCCCATCCATTTTGGATAAGTTTATAAAACCCTACCTCTGTGAACATAATCTACAGAAGGATGAACTTCTTTTACAGTATATAAAGGTACCCGTATTTTCTTCCTTTTGAAGAAAGCTGTTTAAAAATAAGTAAGCAGAAACAAATCTGATAGTCATTTTTATTTACACTTGAAATTTAGAATCACTTTTCAAATTAGCTTACTCCTGTCAACAAACTTACTGAAAGTTACTATTTCAGTAAGAAGGCATTAACAGATAAAAGGGAAGATAGCCAAATCTGTCCCTGAATGTCCAGAAACATTTTAATTGTTGTTTACATTATGAAGTATTCCTATTTTTCTGAATTCAAATATCTGAATAATTTTTATCAAAATATACAGGATTTGCTTGAACGTTGTCGTACACGGTCTACTTCAGTATTTGAAACTGCATGGGAGGCAAAGGCAATAGCTGTCATTGGCTGTATCTCCGATACAGATGTAAGTATGCTTAACAAAATAGGCATCAAGAGGCTCTAATACGTCCATTCAGAATGGAACACATAATTTTTACATAAGTACGTGAGTATATTTTTTACATCAGTGGTATGAGGAGAAAATCCGATGCTGTCTTTTTATTCTGTTAGTAATCTCCTGTGTGATGTTCTATGCTTGGGAATCTAATTGTAGTTTTGATGTCATCACATAGAAAGCTCTCCAACTTTAGTATATCTGAAGCTGAAGCTCTACGGTGTCATAAATTACTATAACCATTTTCTAATCTAATTTGACACATCTTATTATGATAATGAATGTCCCTTATGCAAGAGGAGATTCAGCTAGGAAATAAAATGCTTGCCTAAAGGAATCACAAGTGAACAATGCTTCAAGAGATTATCTTGTAACTCGTTTTGAAAAGTAAGCTCTTTATGTTCTTTTTATAGCTGAAATTTGATGCAGTTCTGCAGATAATGCATGGTGCTATGGTACCGTGGAGTGGAGCAGTGGAGCAGCTGGTAAAACAGCATTTGGAAATGAATCATGTCAAGTAAGGCAACATCCCATAGTCTATGCCTCAGTTTTGTGTGTACATTTCAGTGGATTTCAAAAAAAAAAAAAAAAAAAAAAGTCTATCTGATGTATTAAGATGATCAAATCATATAGCTATAAGTAGCAAATAAATTAATAGTAGTCTAATTTGTCCACAGAGTAAAGTTATTGCAGGAAAGTTACCGACTGATGGAGATGAAGAAGCTTTTGCGAGCTTATGGGATAAGAGATACTAATCTTTTAAAGGACAAGCAGATGATAATGGTAAATGATCAGTACTTCTCTTATTTCTATGAAACCAAAAAATCCCTACACTTACCTGCATGTATTTATATCAGGTATTAGAAAGCCACATTTTGCAAAAGAGCTTAGCAAGGGGTAGCTCCCACTTGTTGTCAGTATTGATTTCTCTTGCTCTGTTCAGACTTTAAAACTTCCTTGCACTTCATTTTTCTTAATGAGGACCTGGATCTAAACTGATCAAAAAAAAATCTTAAATCCAATCTTATGTCTACTTTCAAGAATTTTGTGTGATTTTTTGGTTTAATTTCCTTATACTTGGAATAAATTCATCCACTTGGCTACTTTTCTTTTTTTTTAGTTTTTGTTTGTTTATTTGTTTTTGTTAAGTATTAGCAGCTTAGCTCAAACAGCCCGAATTGATTAGTACAGCACTGATAGTATAGTGCTTTCTGTAGGAGGAGGGAAAAAAAAGGAGGGGAGCTAACAAAATGGAAGGTTAAGTTCTCTCAAGCCTTCAGATCTGATTTCTCCCAGGGTCACAATGGGCAATACCTGTTTTTTAGCATCTCCCCCTTACTAGGAAGAAAATATGAACATTTCTGGAAAAGAGCTTTGCCATCATGTGGAGCCAGATGAGATCTCTGAATTTTGAGGGTTCTGAGGGATAATTCATACATGTATACCAACTACATAATTCTCTTTCCCCAAGCCCAATCTTCTCCCAGTTATGCTTTAATCAATTTTTATCTACAGATAGAACTTTTAAACTTCTAGATAACTTGCTTGGTATGAGCTGTATAATTACAATGCAGAAACACTGTATAAATGACTTCCCTTGTTATCGTATAAATCAACAAACTAAATTCCATATCTGTTTTCTTCTCACAGAGGCTGGTGAAATACATTCTTAAACAAGATACTCCTACTTCTTTGGAGGATGCTTTGAAAATTGTAGCAGCATATATGTTGCCCACCATGGAAGTCTACATTCTGAGGATGATAGACCTGATTGATAAAGAAAGGGTACTAAAATACTTCATGTCAGTTGATCTCGGTATTTAAAGACAATGTGGCCTATTTCCAAAACAGTAGCAACAGTTGCACTGTTTGCTGAAAACTTATACGCAGTTTACATATTGGTATTTTATTACAGTTCTATTAATAGTACATACAACTGCTATACTTAACATTGAAAATGACACCATTGTCAGAATTTTAAACATCATGAGCAATCCCTTATTTGTTGCAAAAAAAAAGACAAAAATAATGCCCCACATAGAGAAGACAGGCTTGGAATTGAAGTCTACGTATATTCACATAATGTTTTTGCTGGAGTTGTTTTTAGGCAAATTGCTTATTTGCCAACAACAACAAAAATATTCTTTCCTCTGAGGTTGTAATGCAACATCATACCGTGCATCAGTACATACCCGCCTCTCTAGTAATGCCTCTCTTGTGTTTTGATACAGGGTGTTGAATGTTTAAGTCCAAACAAAACAGAGCTTTTCTGCAGAGCTTTTTGCCTAGAAAAGTTAATTTCAAGTCCCAATTTTGCTAATGAAAAAAAGTTGTCTTTAAATTATATCAGTGTCCTAACTTGAAGCATTTAAATTTGCTTGCTACATTATTGTAGGTGTGATTACTTTTATACCCTGTGGTTATCTCTGGTCATGTTATTGGGATCTCTTTGACCAGATGAAAAGGGGGCTTTTTGATTAAAGGAGTCAAATTAACTATTTTGCAAAGAGTTTCTCATGTTAACACTTCTTCTGTCTTATTAGGTCATGGTATTCTTGATAATTAAAGCATATTGTAAAAACACTGTATAATTGCCCATGAACAAAACTGCATTTTAATTAGCCTATTTTACCCCTTTGCAAGTAAACACATAAAATTTTAAGGCTTTCAGTAAAATCTAGTAAAAACTATTCAGGGTGTTTAAGGAAATCATGTCATAGTAAATGTATTTTATGAAGAGATTTGAAGTTTGTCAGCAGAAGATTAGTCAAAGTAAGGAAGTACATATAACAGCTTTTCCATGAGCAAATGATTTTCTGTTTTGATTATTTCTGTTACTTTTTTTTTTTTTCTTTTTTTCCAGGGAGAGGAATCTCTGACTTTGTTAAAATCTCTGACTCTTGCTGAAGCTGAGAAAGTCGCAGAGAGATTGACTGTATGGGGAACACTAGTATTACAGAATAAAGCAGATAATTCTGAAGAGGTACTAAGTCATTTCACACTGTAAAGTGTATGCATTAATTATTCTAAATATTGTTCTTACCCAGATGCTTAAAAAAAGGTAGGAGATGAAAATGTAAAAACTATCTTTCAGCAAAAAGGGATGATGAACTGGTCCTGCTTTGAGCAGGAGGTAGGACTAGGTAACCTGATGAAGTATCTGCAAACTTGAATTTATTCTGATTCTGTATGCTATACAATTATGTTATTTTTAAAGACATATCCACAAAGTGGCTTGGCTAACTGAATTCAGTTAATCATTTATAAATCCTGCTGCATTGCTATACCTCTAATGTGCTTTCCAGTTCTTTCATCAATTGCTTGGAAAATACCTATTAAAAAATTGTAGGTGTAGTTTTGCCTCACACCAAAGTGGTTCAAAGCTTCACAGTTGACCGTACATATCACTATCTTGCAACCACAAGAAGAGAAGTTTTGTTAACAGTTGTTTTGTGGAGTTATTCTGGTAAGGGGAAGGAAGCACAAAAGGAGAATAGTGGGGATTTTTCAAAACTCATAGGAGAGCTAACAGGCAGCTAAGAAATATTTGCTATTTCTGTAAAGGATGCGTATTTCCAGTAAATTTTATTCCCTTGCTTTTCAGCCAATATTATTTTAGAGCTGAAAATTTTTGCTTAAGACATTTGTAGAGCGTTGCATAGTATATTAATAGAGTGGTAGCCTGAGGGTCATTGTCTGTTACTGGCAATATTCTGACCGAGCAAAATGTTAACCTCTCCCTTCCCTGCAGCACAAAACACAAATGTTTATGACAAAAACACTTGTGGAAATCCTTAAATTCCTGTTCAGCATTCAAAAAGGTAAGCCATAACTTAAAAATCTTACATTTTGTTTGTAAAAGTAGTCAGGAAGTAATGTTTTTTCTTCTCCAACAGACAATCCTCTGAAGAAGGATGAATGTGAAGCAAACCTGAAAATGTTTGAAACACTTGCTACCCTACAGGTAGGTATCTTGGCAGTTTCAAACTGCTTTTGATTTACTGTACTTATTGTACTTGTTCTTAGAAAATGTATGATATTGAAAATTAATTGTATTCACAATCTTTGTGCAAAGGTTGTTTTTATTCAAAGAGATTCTGTAGCTTCAATAGACTTCAAAGAGATTCTATAGCTAATCTGGCAAATTAAATAGTGTCTGGGAAAGTTCCCAAGCACTGGAACTCAGCTGGTCTCTTAAATTGTTAGCACAGCCTCTGGCATACTGAGAGGTATTGTCCTGGACAATACCCAGGCACAGGTTGGAGTTGGAATGGGCCAGAGGTCATTCTAAATAGGTACTCCTGGACACTGCTGTTCTTTATCCTTTAAGATTTCGATTAGTCAAAGATGGTCTGTTTAACTTCTGAAAAATATTAATGTAAAAGGAGATTGAAGTCTATGCTTTAAGTCCAGGTTGTCTGCTGTAGGACATTACATTTTTATTCATTTTTTTAATCTCTCTCTCTCTTTCTCATATTGTTACATTTAAAGGTGAAGCAGTATCTAGCTAGTTGATAAAACACTCTTCATTTCTCTTTACAATATTTCGTAGCCTTAGTCTTTGCCTTATTAGAAAGGTTGCGGCTAGAATTACTTAGGCAAGTATGTGGCTGTGGCTCTGGCAAGAAACAACAGAACTTCCTAGTGTCTGTTTAAAGCAAAAGATTAGATATTCTCCCTAAAGTCTTAATTTTTAACACTTCAAAGTTTTCATGATAGAGTACTGTAATATTTTATTAAGGTCTTATTATGGTTTGTAAGCTTAATTTTTTTAATACAGTATTTAAGCAAGAAGTATCCATCAGTTTTTTTTTTATTATTTATTTTGTTTATACACTAGCAAAATTTTCTAGCTTATTGTATAAATCAGTAATTGATAGAAACTAATAAAGTCAACTTCTTTCTGAAAATATTCCTCTAAGAATGAAGCAAGAAATAAAATTGTTTTAACAAAAAAAATCTAAAGGAAGTTACATGAATACAAGTATATCATCTTATTTTTTGTTGCAGGAAGACTTTGATATCTTTCTTTCAGTTGAAGACTTTAGGAATCCTACACTGATGTCTAGGCTTCTTGAGAAGCACATAAAAGCTTATGAAACTGTCAGATCTCTGTCAAAGTCTAGAAAAGAACAAACAATGAATTGTAATTCAGAAAAAGGTAAAATAAAGAACCGTTCTACTGAATCAAGGTTGTACAGACTGGCTTTGCTCCTGCAAAGGTCAGAGCAAGAACTGGGAGAAAAACTGGCCTTGAGAGCATTAGATGCTGGAAAAGTTGAAGACGCTGTAAAAATATGCAGGTGAGATTGCAGGGGTTTTCAAGAGTTTAACTCTTTTAATGGACTTTTCTGTAGTATTTCTGATCCTTTGCAAAAGCAAGTAGATGTGTAGAGCAAAGGCGAGGGTTTTTTTTGTTTTGTTTTTCTAAAAATGATTGTTTAAGTAATATGCTTATATTGGTTGTATGTAATATGAATGCAAATTTGCAGTCTCTCAATACTGTCATTGTTTTTATATCCCTCAGGATATATCTCTAAGGTAAGCTCCATTGTGTTTTTTCACTTCAGTCACAGAAGCTTAGCTGCAGTGAATCGTATAGATGAAATAAGTAAAAAAGAATTCAAGAATTACAACAGCATGTCGCCTTAAGTAAAAGCCATAGGGACTATGGGACTATTTTTTAGTTTTTGTTTATTTTTAACATCCATTTTTAATAGGGACTTCTATGAAAATCACTGTAATGAAGAAACAGGGAAACTACTATTTTCAGCATGTCAAAGGCTTTGTCATATGTTGGGAGCTGATGTTCCAATGATCACTCCTAAAGATATGAATCTTCCCGCAGTGATCTATGAAATGGCTTGTCAAGCAGCTACAGTATGTAGTCCAGGTAATTACTGTTATCATTTATTTGTGTTCGTACTGGAAAACTGACCAAAAGCGAAATTCTATATACACGTCTGTAAAAATAGGTGCTGCAAAATATTGTTTCCTTTTACTACGGTATATGAACCTTCCATTCATAGTATACTAATGATCTTAATATTTTCACAGATTTACTACTAGATTCTCTGGAACTATGTAAATATACTTTGGCTGCCAAGGAAATTTACAGACAGTGCCAAATAGAAAACTATGGATTTACATCAAAGGTAACTTCTGCTAATTTAAATATATTTTTTGAATATATGTAATGTTTATGCCTGATTGACTGAATAGAGTTCACTGTACATATATTTTTCCCATTCCTCCAGAAATATTTAATTAGCTTGTTTAAAAAGAAACAAAACCAAAAAAGCCCACAACTCTACAAATTAAAATTTCCCTGAATATGTATGTATTTCAGTCTAAGGAGTAGACTGATTTGAGTACTGAAAGGAGTGCAGCAGTGGCACAAGCACAAGTAGTAATTCTCCATTTCCATTTTAGTATACTAAATGCTACTAGTATGACTGAAAACAGTAGGGCTTTTATTGAATAACTACTGCCAAGACTGCCAGAGAGCACAGAAAGCTGACTATAAAAAAGCTTTCTAAAAAAAGAAAAGAAAAATGGTAAACTATGGCAAGGATGGGGGGAATATTTTTTTTCTTTGCTTTTTCTTAAATGCATGTATTATGTGAAGGCATTCCCAACTGTTTTGTAAAACTTAAAATGGACCGAGTTCTTGAACAGCATCTTTGTTTTTTGTTCAGGTCAAGTAATGCTTTGAGCTACTTGAAATGAATGGGCTCTTACAGTTTGAGTGGAATAGATCAAAGTGGTTAGGCAAGCATATTTATGCACTGAATGTTATTTTTCTAAAAAATGATCCATTTGAAAAATGTTTGCTTATAGTATTTGGCTAAGAATGTTTATGAAAGCCTCCATTAAATTAATTAAGAATGAGTTTTGGCTGTACAACTAAATAAATGCAACATGAAAGAAACGTGGCCACTGTATAAATTGGAAATGTATTTAATGCTACTGGAAACTTAACAAAAAATAGTGCAATAGAATCCATTTTCAAATATAAGCTCATTTACTATTCCTGTGTTTGAAAACTGTAATCTTTTGAAACACTTTGTTAGTAGGCATATTCATTAGCTGTTCTTTTTATTGTGTATACTTCTTACAATGTTTTTAATTAGACAACATCTTTTGGAGGAGATAAAGATCCTTACGAAGAGTGGACTTACAATGACTTCTTCAATGAAGATGGGATAGTTCTTGATCCACAGATAGCTCTTCCAGTTGCATATGAAACTATTTCTTCTCTTCTGCCTGTTTCTGGTAAACTTGCATTCCTGAACATTGAGTCAATATACAATCTGTATTTCATATAGATTTTTATTTAGGACAATTTGACACGTGTGTGTGTGTGCGCGTGTGCGTGCGTGGAAACTAACACCTCGGAGATCTCAATTAGACAACCTCCTGGAAGAAATATCCATTGCTGGGGGGCTATAGAATGTAAAGATGACTTCTTTTTTGTTCTGGTTCAGGAAGAATCTGAATGACAAATACCTGAAGACGTGGAGAGTGCTATGGAGAAGAGTTACTATAAGCTTGCCCTGTTCTTATAATCTTTTCTAGACATCTGCTAGCCACTAACAGAGACAGGATTTTAGCAAGAACTTCAGCTTATCCTAAAATGTTTGTCCTTAAATACTGTTGTAGATATGCACAAGTTTTTGAAAATTTCAAGTATTATAAACAGAACTCTACAGTGTTGTAGGTGCTGAAAAAAGACGCTTTCAGCTCTCTAAAAGGAGTACTATAAAATAACATCTGATGAGGCACAATAAAAAAAAAAGTGTCCTGGCTCTTAGAACTCATATGTCTTCTGGTCTTATCCAATTTTTGTTTTATTTACTGTCCTTGAAGTACGGTATTTTTAAGGTACTTCGTGGCTTTATAGTGCTGCTGAGATCTTGGCACACTACAAATGTGTATTTGTCTGTCTTCCAGAGAACAAGCTGTATCCTTTGGACTCTACCAGCCTGGCAAACTGTGCGTTTATTAAAGGTATCGTGATGGCAGATTCACCACTTCAAAAGTATAAAACAGACAACCAAAAAATGTCAGATTTAAATTAAAGCTATGCACGAATGAATAATTCGTAGTCTTTAAATAGGTGCCTCTTAAAGACATATGCTAGGGAGACAGCTTAGCTCAGCACAGAAGACACCTGACTAGATTGTAATTGCTACCATTCACCCATGTAATTTTGGGCATGTTGTCAAAGCCTGTACTTCAGTACAGAAGTTCTACCACTATGAGCTAGTATCCGTTCGAGCCTTTCCAGAAAGATGACAAACTTGTTTGTGAACTGAACTGGGAGCCTTGTTAAGTAAAAAGCTCTGAATTTAAAGTTTCAAAGGAAGCTAAGGCTCATCTTGTGGCATATTAATTCTGTTATTAATTCTAAGAACAATATGCTTATTACAAATATCCTAATTGTTTTCTGAGATTATTTGTTTCTAAAATATATCATAGGACAGAACCTTCTGCTGCCAGCTAGAACTCCCATCTGTGCAGTGCTACAAAACCTCATTGAGTGCAGTCAGTGCGAGTTAGCGTTGCGGCTAATAGTCTGTTCATTTGGATCCTGTCTTCAACATGGCATATCAAACAACATGGATTTGTCCCTGAGTGAAAAGGTATGACAAGGACTATGCTGAATTTTACTGAGAGTAAATCTTAGAAATATGCCAACTATAAACAAGTTTAGTTGTATAAGTATTTAATAGGTTAGGAAGAGGCTGTTGCTGTGACCTTGTTTAAAAAAAAAAAAAAATTACTTCCACCTGATCAGATGTTCAGTCATTTTGTGAAAGGAACTGGTAGTTTCTTCCCTATTTCTCATGGTCCTCTGTTTCTCTTTGCAAAGTAGATTCAGAACTATACTTCTAGTCCCTGCAGGGAGGCCAGGAGTAAAATGAATGTTAATAATGTTTTATTATACTCTCTCAAATTGTGTTATCATTGGTTAGATTGGGAAAAGTTGCAAGTAGAATATTGAAGTAATGCTCCTCAGTTCAAAAGCACTGGGAAAATGAAATTCTTTTTCTAACCAGAAGAGATCTTTTTAAGACCTTAATTAAATCCGAAAATACAATTACTACAGTACCTCTTAATATGCTATAAATGATAAGAAGTTGAAGGCTTGGAATTTAGTTTTAAGTGTGTGCTGATCGTCTCTTTTTATATTAGCTACATGATGGCAGTATGCTAGCTGAAACCAAAAGCTTTCTCATTGCTATGAAACAGAAGTCTACTTCAGTAATTATGACCACTATCCTGACCTTACTACACAAGGTAAGAATGGTCTGAAAGGGGTAAGAAAGAGCCCCTTTCTTCTGCCCTATCAAGGAAGGGACTACCCTTCCTGTTGCAGAAGCCCATTCACAAATTGTCATGTGGCCAAATGCCAGAAAATGCATGCATTGTGGGAAAAATCACACAGCCTGGAAAACCATGATGAAGATGAGGAGAAGCATGGACAGTACTGAACTGGTGGGAGGGGTTTGGGTACCCCAGCATCATGTTTCAGTGGGGTAGGGGTGGGCTGGCTAGCCTGACAGCATTGGCTCCTACAGTCCCAGCTTCCTTCCACAGCTGGGGCATGTTACTGAACAGCCTTTGAATTTGACACCACCTTGCTGGAAGGCACGCACGTGTTGTAGCCCTAACATATTCAAGCCTCTTATGAAACATGGGTTTGGGATTGTACACTAGTTGCTCTGCTTGGAAGGTTATGTACAGCGGGAGCTTGATCTCTGTAAGGAGCCTTTAAGGTGTCCTAAATTATAGTAATGGCCTTTATTCTGTATTCTGTAGATATTCTCTATCTCGTTTTCAATCCTAGTTTCATTTTAGACTTCTTTTACTTGAAGAGAGGTTTTGTTTGTTTGTTTGTTTTAAAGCTGTCTGTAAAACCTGCAATATGCTGTCTTCTAAGGCACTTTAGACTAAGAGCAGTTACTTTTAGATTAGCTTCAGTGTTTTTAGTTCTAAAGTTCTAAAAATCTGAAAAGCGTTATTATATATACACAATTTTCCCCTAACTTAAAGGCCCAATGGACCTCTAAATTAGAGGTGTTATACTTCAACACCTCTGTAACTATGCGTATGTAACACAAATTTTGTTATACTTTATGCAAACAGACCTGTTTAAACAAATTCCTAAAGTTTTTAACTTTTTTTCCAAAACACAGGTGTTCAACTGTCGTCTCATAGATCAGAACCTGGCACTGGGATATTGCACAATTTTGCCAAAGGAAGATATGTTCAATAAGCTATGGGATGTCATAAACAATACATGGCAAAATTACAGAAAAGTTCTGGTAAATTCACAAGAAAATACATTTCTTTAGCATATGCAGAATGTTTAAGAGTTTCTTCAAGATGTCAGCAGTACACAAAGAAATGCAATAGTTTGCCATTATTAAGGGTATAGCTGTCTGAACAAGTTCCTTCAGGTACCACTGAGAGATAAGCTACCTCTGTTTGCCACAGAGTAAGATTGTTCAGACAGTTGCTGTGAACAGTTAGTATGAGGCAAGTCCAAGCATTAGGTTACCTCAACATGACTTATTCCGAAGCTTAATTTTTTTTTTTTTGGCTGGTCCCACCGTAACTTACACCTACAGTATTTTGGAGAAATTGTACTCTGACAGCAATTTTCACGAATAGAGTGAATAAATAAATACACCTATTAAAACGTAAAGGAAGCTGGGAAGTAAAGCATAACAATGAAATAGTGAGGGAGAGTAACATAAATATGGAAAAGAGACGATGTCTAAAAACATCTTTTGTATTAATTGCACTTACATTAGGGCAGTACTGTTAAAATATTTTTTTTGAGAGAACTAAATTTTAAAGTATTTTTGAACTGCTAACTCAGGAGGTGGGAGAATCCTGATAATATGTTCTGTGAGGATTGTTTCCATCTTACGCAGTTGTGTGATCATCTGTGAAATTGCTTTATGCACCTCTAAAGATTCGGACCTTATGATTCCCAGTTTTCAGATTACTTACTACACTTGTATTCACTTCCTTTCTCATTCCTTTAAGGCAGTAGCTTTGGTTGGAGCACAGCTTGCTACCCGATGTGGTGAAGCAGAAGAAAAAAAAAAATTCCAAGAATTGGTTACTGATGCAGAATGGGGTATCCAGCTTGGTAAATTTGGTGTGAGTTTGATTTTTATCTATTATTTATTTATTCCAGTTTTTTATTAACTGATTAAATGTCAGTACATTCTGAGATGTATTGCTTGTTAATTTTTAGATAATTTTCCATTCAAAAGTAAGGAAAGTTGGGTTTTGTTTTGGTTTTGTTTTTAATTTTTCATTTTGCCTGCTTGCTTAAATACAGCTCAGAAAATGAGAAATGTAGTAATTGAAGGTGCTATAAAAGAACTTTAAGTGCTTAAGCATCATTTGGCACAGGGCATAGTCAGCAAATGTACTGCTTTTTTCCTGCTTTGAAAACCTCTGGATTGAAACTAAAGAAAAAGAAAAAGATTAACTATGTAAGGAATTAGTCTTGACATTGTCTGAAAGACTTCTTTGGGAAGAAGATAAAAATGTTTCTTTATCTGTAGATTTCTTTCGAGACTGTGTTTAGACAACCAGCAATAAGGAAGAAGGAACTCATAAGAACTCTGGTACAAAATCCAAAAGTAGACACAGATCTCATATTGAATTACTGCAGGTAATAATTGAAGCAAATCAATTGTGTTTAATTGCTGCTGTAATAATAACCATGCCTACGGAAGTCTATTTTAGTTTATATAGATGCTGATTTATGTAATATACAAATTGTTCTTTAAAAAAATAGTATGAATCAGAATACACACTGTTCTCTGGTGAATTTGTTCATAAGAAATAAGCACCTTGATGACATCAAAGATCAACGGAAATATTCTGTCCTCTTCTAGTACTTTCATGCTGGACAGTGATGCCGCACTGCAGCTTTGCATTGAAACACTTCTTCTCCAGAATGCTAATACAAATCATGTTGAAGATGACTCTGCAGAATACAGTGAGAAGCAACCTCATTCCACATTACTGGCTAGAGCACTAGAAATAATTCCTCTACTGAAAAGCACAAAAGACCTGGTCACTAGCCTCAGTGGAATATTGTACAAGGTAAAAAAAAAAAAATTAAAAATAAATAAATAAATAAATAAATAAAAAGGCAAGCAAAAAGAATCCCTGAAGTATGCATTGAGTCTCGAATGCTGCGCAACACTCGAGTGGCAGATTAATAATTCCATAGAAATTTGAAAAGACAATTTTTTCCATATTTGCTACAGTATTTAAATTTTCAGTTTTCTACTTTTCTAGAAAAAAAAATAGAACTATAACTCTAATTTTCTTTAAAAATAGTAGAGTTTCTCTTCCCAAATTCCCTTAAAAAAACAATGGAAAGTAATGAAACAAAAAAGCCACTTCTAAAAACTATACCACACTGGAACTATTTCAAAGTGCTGCATTAGAAGTAGATAGGGGCAAAAAAAAATGTATATCTGGGTAGTTTTTCTTATTTTTTTCTTTTTATCACTTAATGTTTGTTTGGTCTTTCTGCAATATCCTGACAATATTTTTTTAGGATTTAGGACTATGAAGTAGAAGTCTCTAATTTTAGAGAAGTATGTCATAATATTATACTCTTTCTTCAATGTTATGTCAATATAGTAGGTATTAAAATTGAAAAAAAGTTATCACAGTTGTATGTTTTGTAAGACAAATCATTATAAGATCTTATAAAATAGGTCACTATTTTGAACAGCTTGATCCTTATGACTATGAAACTATTGAAATTGTCCTGAAAGTGATACAAAATGCTGATGAAAAGAACACCAGTATCCAGCTGAATCAGGTATGTCCATATCTTGTTAATGGCTTCTGTATTCTGTTTTTTCTGCTTATTAGTGTAGTTATTCAAGAGTCTGTTGAAATTAATTGAATTATTCTATCTACACAGCTCTCATTCAGAAAATATCATTCAAGAACTAGTGATCTCTAGCTGTTTCTCGGCAATGGTTCATAGGGATAAAAGCTCTACAGATAGATAGCAACTCTGCTAAAAAAAATATGCCTGAGACTTGGAGGCATATGTTTTATTGGTGGGAGGGTGGAATAGAGTAGGTTTTTGGCTTTTTTTCCTTGTTCTTTCTTCTTCCTTTTTTTTTTTCTTTTTTTTTCCCCCTAGGCTTTGAGCCTCCTCAAACATCTGGAGTCTTACAAAAGAATTTCCCCACCTGTGGACCTGGAACACCAATATGTTTCAGAGCATGTGATTCCCTTATCTCCAGCTGCTGAAACCAGACTGCCCTTTCATTTGATATTCTTCAGAACTACACAATGTTTCTGGAACATTATATGTATGTTCAGTATTCTTTCTGGCTATATATATATATGTGTATGTATATGTATGATTCCTTTTCTCTGCTGTCTATGGACTTTAAAGTTCTACAGTCTATATTTTATATTAACTGTATTTCTTTATTAATACAGTTATCTTCCCAAGTGCTTCTGAAAGCACTTGTCCCAAATTGCTTCTAGTGAGGTAGCTGGCTTTCAGTGGAGCTAAGACAATATATACAATGCAGAATTCAGTCCTCAAACGATTTTCTTAGGGCCCCTCAAAGCCCAAAGCAACCCACGTATCCCACATGCCAGGCCAGTGTGCATAATTAAGATTATATTCTTTCACTCCCAGTGGAGACATGCACCTAACAGTAGACTGAAAGTGCTTAATTTCTTAGAGAAAGCTGCAAGTGGACTGTGACACTGTCATAAGCAGCCGTCTTTCTCCTTGCAGCTGCAGAGCTCAGTGAGGAATCCTTTCCAACACTTCTGTTGATTTCCAAACTAATGAAGGTAATGTTGCATCTTGAAAGCATTTATTTCAAAATTTTCCTTTTTTGCCCCTTTATTACACCAAAAAAAGTACAAGCTTTCTTCTTTCTTTTGTGTGATTTTGGTCTCGCTATAGACATTCTGACAATGTTTAATCTTCTTTAATGCTTTTCTAGGTTTCACTTGATACCTTACACATGTCTGCAGCTCAACATGTCTTTAAAAGAAAATTGAAACCAAAAATATTTGAAATGAGAAACACTGGTTATACTTCAGTTGTTAACAAGGAAACAACTAAAACTGTGCAGACAATTCAATCATATCTGCTGTCTATAATTAATCCAGAGTGGGCTGTAGCTATGGCTCACAAGATTGCACAAGAATTTCCAACAGGTAAGGTGCATATCTGATGACCTGAGGGGTGGAGTAGTGGGAGGAAGAGAATAGGTTTAAGAAAAGAAAAACTAGACTATAACCAAACATCTGTTCAGTATTCTTGGATAAAACCTGAGGAAGCTGGAGAACAAAACCCCATTTGTCTCCTACATCCAATTTTGAAAAGTAGGCTAGAATGATACCCATTGTATAACACTATCACTGTTAAATCCTTTTTTCCCCCCTCTCTTAAGCCACGTTGTCTTGCTCAAAGTTCTTGCATGTTTACCTTTCCCCAACATTATCTTCTTCTGTCAGACAAGTCTGAGAGCAAAAGCAAATATTTCAGCCAGATTTAAGCTAGCTTCTCCCTTATCAGAATCCAAATTGACAATTTTTTGCTCTTTAGGAAAAAGAGGTCTCCTAATCTTTTAAATAGCTTTAATAATAATAATAAAAAAAAGTAAAATGGATATTCTGTATACTGTAGAGGACATTCATGAAAACTAACTTCATTTACTTTTTTTCCTCTTTTTCTTTTTTTTTCCTTAAAAAAAGGTCCTGACCAGATTCAGGCATTGAAATTCTGTCTCTATCTAGCTGAGAAGTGGATAAAGAATACTGCAGCTAAGGTAATGGCAAACTTCTTGCAAGGCTGTTGTTGTATATACAGGTATTTACCTTTTAGCTTTTTGTCTCTTGGTGTTTTGGACAGTGATATATAAATTGTACCACAACCAACCCTGTTATGGGAAGTACTTTCTTTTGGGGAATGATTCCTGAAGTGACATCTCAGAAGAACCCTCTCTTTCCAGTAACATTCTCCTCTGTTCATGACCTAGGAAAAATTAGGCTTACAGTTCTTGGAGGTTGGACAAACAAATAAACAACTTTAAGTAATAATAATTTGTTCTTTCTCCTGTTATGAGCATTTCTATTGCTGCAGGAGAATCAGCTGTTCCAGCTGATTGATCAGTAGCATTATTAATTTGTATTTTGAGTTCCAAGACTCTTTAGCTATTTGTAGGAGTATATACAAAAGTCTGCTTTGACTCCTTATCCTTAAGCTGATTTTTTCATGTTTGGTAGAAAAAGGTGAATGAGAATCTTACCTTTGCTTATAAATATCAAACATGCTATCAAGTTGTTGAGACAGAGTGAACACTAAATAGTTCTCTGACACTTAGTCACACTTTTGAATAGAATAGTGCCACAATTGAACTGTAATTCTAATAGTCAAGATTTAATGTTAAATCTTTTTTCTTCTCCATCTTACCCCAAAAATGTTTTAATTTTTACATACTGGTGCATGTGGTACATATTTCATCTGATTTTTTCACAACATACCTTTGCTTGCACTTTTTTAAAAATGCTTTCTTGCTAGAGCAGCATAATTAATATTGTTAATACTTTACAGAAAAATATCTGTAGATACAGGTATGGATACATCTGAAGAACAAATCTAGTTCCCTAGTTGAACATTTTGGACTATAAAAAGTTAAGAATATTTTTCTAGAGCTTTTGAGTAGAAGGAGATTGTTTGTTTTTATATAAAACTGTGGTGTTTTGCTAAAGGATGATTCACATGAAAAAGCAGAAGTCCTACAGAAGAAATTATATGTGCAGTATAAGCGATCAGCAACAGAAAATGTTCTAATAACCCACAAGCTGAACACTGCAGAGCATTTAAAGTCTATTGGGAAACCAGCAAATCTTATCATCTTGTTATATGAACACCACAGTATAGACCAAAGAATCCAAAATCCAACTGGCAGAGATTATCCAGGTGAGTAATCTAGTTTCAAAGAAGCAAAAAGCAATTCTTTAGAAATATGCTAAGCAAGATAATACTAGTCTGTAAATATATTGTCTCAATCTATTTATGTAGATATCCATATGGCAGCTAAGGAAATAGCTGAAATTAACAACTTGGATATGAACAAAATTTGGGATAAACTGCTGGATAAATGGCTGTGTCCAAGTATACTGCCCTCAGAAGTAAGTCATCACTGAAGATTTGGTTTTGGAGATAAATGGCCAATTACAAAAGATATATCTATTTTTATCATTTGTTCAAAAAACTAAGTTTTTTTTGCACAATGCATAGTTAGTACTCATGAACCTATTTAAGATACATCTAGATTCAGATTACTAACAATTTTAATACCATTTTTATATTGTTGCAAGCCACTGTCTCTAGTGAGAATAATGTGAAATGCTTTCCCTTTTCTCTGTACAGAGATTAAAATCTCATCTTTGGTGCTACACTAATGTGTAGCAGTCAAAAGGAATAAAGGAGTTTTTTGAGTCACTAAGGGGATGAATCTTGTCCTGTTGTAACTTAGCAAAGAGATGATTAATTGCTGCCTATGCAGCATACAGCTGGGTGAAAAAGGGCAGGGAGCAGACATTGCCTCCGCTTCAAAATACCAGTTGGCAGGGTGAGGGATTAAAGAGTGGTGTTGACTGCCAAGCACCCAGTTAAATAAAGAAAGGAATGATAAAATCAAAGTTCGTTTCCTTGGCTGCATTAACAGGGGTGCCCAGCTTTTATAACAGGGTTTAAGCAAGGATATGACCCAGCTATTTATCCAAACAATTCAGGTAACTCTCAAAACTACTCTTTTATGTCTTTTTAAAGAAAACTCAAGAAGTCTTTGGAGATGTACAGGAAGATGAAGAACTCCGAAGGTATATACTTTGTCTTGCATATAATACAGCAAATTATTCTTAACTTGGAAGTTTAAGTATATCCGGCTTTTTCAAGAAACCTATCATAGTATGTGATTCAGAACTTACTGCTGCAGCCTTTGATAAGATAAATTTTTTATTAACAGTGATAAACAAGTTTAGGCCAGGAGTGCCGTGTTTGGCCTTTTGTGCTAATGTTCCTAAACTCAACCTTTTTTTCCTATCATATAAATGGAGTTGTCTTTATTGTTTAATAAATATTAAGATGCAGAAATAGAGCTGCATAGGACATATAGCTGCCCTAAACACTTCAAGTTCTGCTAATTTGTTAAAAGTGCAAGAGCTACACTTTAACACGTGTTGCAAAATAATTACTTAGAACTTCCACATGTTGTTGTCAGAGGTGTAGTTTCTTTTGTTCTCTAGAAGGTAATGGCACTAGTGTCTAAAATATGTTGTGTTGTCTTCTTATTTTTACTTTCTGGTGACATCAGTCTTCAATCTTCAAATATTTATGTATACGGTGAAATGCTATTTGCAATAACTTCAAGCGATAAGTAAATTAGAATGTTCCTATTAGGGTCCAGAGGAGGGCCACAAGGATGATCAAAGGGCTGGAACACCTCCCTTTTGAAGACAGGCTGAGGGAGTTGGGGTTGTTCAGCCTGGAGACAAGAAGGGTCCAGGGAGACCTTACAGCGCCCTTCCAGTACCTAAAGGGGCCTACAAGAAAGCTGGGGAAGGACTCTTTAACAGGGGGGTGTAGTGATAGGACAAGGACTAATGGTTTCAAACTAAAAGAGGGTAGATTAGGTATAGATATAGATTAGATGTTCAGAACAAATTCTTTACTATGAGAGTGGTGAGGCAAAGGATCAGGTTGCCAGGAGAAGCTGTGGATGCCCCATCCCTGGAAGTGTTTAAGGCCAGGTTGGATGGGGCTTTGAGCAACCTGGTCTGGTGGAAGGTGTTCCTGCCCATGGCAGGGGGGTTGGAATTAGATGATCTTTAAGGTCCCTTCCAACCCAAAGCATTATATGATTCTATGAAATGTTTTAAAAGTAGTTATTTGGAGGTTTTCTCCTCATTTTCCTTGGAATCTCTCGTCTTCAAACTCTTTGTGACAATGAAATATATTTAAATTTGAAGGAAAATTGATATGCTGTATTTCAGTAGCTATGCTGTACTTGTATTAAAAAGAAATGCATTTTTGCAGAGTTATATATCTACTTCAGTCACGCCCAATGGATTACAGTTCAAGAATGCTTTTTGCAATTACAACATCTGCCACATCTGTAAGTTTCTAAATTCTAGTTTTAGCTCGCTACTTATGAAATATTTGTCTTGTATAAAAATCAAGTGTCATCTGCTTAACTGTATTGGTTTCATCCTAAGGGCTTTGTATCTGTCTTTGGATAGTCTGTATGTCTGTGAGCACTACGCTTCTCTACCTCCCCCCCCTCCCCTTTGGAGTAAAACTGTGTTGAATTTTGCTATTGGCTGTCAAGACAACCCTAGGTTTTCTAAATTTATTGTTGATAGTATCTGAAAATAGCTTCACTAAATATTTTTTAGAATGTGCTTTAAACTAATATAATAACATATTGGCTCACTTTGGGTGGAATTTAAACAGAGGGAAAATTATTTTAGCACAAACTTAACCTTCAGTCTTTCACCCGTACTAAAGATATTTGTGATACTGGATATCACAAATATTTTTCTTGCCTGCATTAATAGCCTTAAGTCTAGAAAAACAGCTGGCTTAGCAGTGGTCTTTGAAGTTGACTTATTTCAACTAGGTAGTGTAAAAGTTGAATGTGAACCACTCCGTTAATAGCATGTATTTCTGCTAAATGCATTTCTGCCAAAAGTGTTAGAAAAATGCTACAACATAATCTGCTTTCCCGTTGTTCAGCCAATTGTTGTTAACTTTCACTGTGTTGTTTTTGTTGTTTTTTCCACCCCAACTCAGCCAATTGGTGTTAATCAGTTGACATTTGCTCACAGGAGCAGAGCACTTAAGTGTCTGCTCTACTTGGCAGATACCAACACCGTCGAATCGCTCTTCAAGAAACCCATTGAGAAAGTAAAGTAAGATGAATTTTCCTTAAGGTGTTCCTTAATAATAATGTGTTGTTAGTCTTTAACAGACCTTGGAAAGAAATGTATGATATTTGAAGAATTATTTTTTTACTAATTTTTTTTAAGCTTCTAAAATCTATTTCTGAAAAGCATAATTAGTTCTTTTAGCTTCACTATAATGCAGTCCAGTATATCAGATGCCCCATTTGTAAACCTGAAAGTAATATAACATTATGTAGATAATATTTTGTTCCATTTTGCATAGATTACAGTTACTTCTGTCGTAATTGAAGTATTTTCTTCTTTATATATTTAGGACTCTGTTCAGATTCTACTTTTAGATAGTCCATCTTGAGTATAAATTATCCTTTTTAAGTTCAAAATTGGTCTTGTAAAGTACATACTCCTCTGCAAAAGTACAGAACCAAAACCCCAGAAGAATAATGTTATTTCTCTGAAAACATATGCAGAACTAACTTCCATCAAAAATATGTAGAATACAAATTCTATGTTGGTAATCTGGAGTTATGGCCTTTTAATGGAAAGTGCTGTTTACGGTGTACATGATGCCACATAGATACGTATGGGTTTCTATAAACATGCATTCTCTGTGTATAAGTGAAATTGTAGTGTTAAGAGTTACAGTAACTGGTTTATCTTTAGAGATGATCTAAACTATCCATCATTCAGGCTTCCCTAGGTAATTACCAGAAAGGCTTTGATTTCATTAAGATTTCATGAATTTCTTTCATAAGTACCAATACTGTCTACATTTTTTTCCTTCTCTTTTAAAGCAATAGAAAAACACTTTTCCAATAATATCCTAAGCTTGACTGTTTGAGTTATAATAATCTCTGTGAATATCGTTAGCTTCTGGTTTTTGTAATTTTTTTACAGGTATTTTCTAAAATGCTGCATTTATCTGGCAGAGTTTGAAATTTTGAATATTCCATATACATATGAATCATTTCATAAGAGTCCTAAGGAAGGAATGATTAAGGGGCTATGGAAGAATCACAGCCATGAACCCACAGTATGCTTTTTAAATCCTTTGTGATTTTTTTGTCTGTTATGCTTTTGTGTGGAATATACACCTCTCTACAAAGTATATTTATTTGTAAACAGATGTTGTTCCAACGTGCTCTGTCCTACTCATATGCTACTCATCATAAGCTACTTATAATTATTTAAAAATACTGGTGGATATGCAGTTACCCCAAAGAGTCTCCTCTTTCAGAGTAACAAAAAAAATGTTGATGTGCTGGGTACTGCCCATCACATAGTTATTTCCTACTACTTACCCACCTTTATGTACCCATACCTTGTCTCTTGTGAAGCAAGATCTTTGATGCAGAAGATCTTTTATTCTTTCTTATCTTTTTGAAGTTGCTCGGACTGATACTTCACACTTGAATATTGAATATTAACAGGTGTACACCTTTAGAATGGCTGTCAGCTACTTATCTAATATGACAGGAATAGGTTTTAAGTTTTATGCTCTACTTAGGAGCTTGACTTTGACAATTGTTTGGTGTTACCAAGCATGTTTTGTAAACAGCTAACTTAACACTAAAGACAAGGGCAGATAAATGGGATTTCTAGGTAGACAACAGTGCATAACAAAAAAGTATACTATTCTATTAAGGCTTCAACAGTACTACTTTTGATTTATAGACATAAAATGGAAGTGATCTGGTTTTTTAGTTGAAATATACACATGCTAGTCTAAAATTTGAAAATGACAGATGACAAAAGTTCTAGCTTTCATAAAATTAGAAAATAAAGTGATATCAAGTATAGTTTTTTGGTTTTTTTTTGTCATTGTGTTTGTTTGTTTGCTTAATTCTCTTTGCATGTTGAAAATTACTTTCAATGTGGCTTAGTTGCGACCTTTCAGGAGTTAAAGGTCCCTGTAATACCAATAAAATCTAAAATTACTTTGGCAAACAGTAAAGATGTGAAGATCATGAATGTGCATTTATTAAAATACAGTGTGTCCTTGCTCTCTTTTAGGCTGTTAGACTGGTGACAGAACTTAGTCTAGAATACAAAGTATATGATTCCCAGCTGTGGAATGGTCTACTACAGAAACTTCTTGGTTTCAATATGGTAAGGAATTTTTAAGTGTGAAACTCTGCAGTGAGGTGAAGAAAAAGCCCTTTTTTTTTTTTTTTTTTTTTTTAAAAAACAATTGTTTTTAAAAAAATGTAAAAAAAAGCCTTTTTTTTTTTTTTTTTTTTTTAATAAACCACTGATTTCTAAAGAATGTGATAAACACATAAATTGTAAACTGATTGTAAGCAGCTATCTATAATTTATAACTTAGGTTGTTTGGCACTAAACCAATGAAGCTTTTAGGAATTTGTATTTTACCTGTACTGCTTGAGAACGTTGATCTTAAATTGTTCTGGTTGTACTTTTTTTTTTTTTTGAAGGCAAAAGGCCTTTCAGATGGCAGGAGTAAATCCTATAATAACTGCAACATTTTCTTTATATCATTAAAAATATGTATATTACATTGTAAAATTATATTTGTATGTGAATATATATATACACAAGCATGCACACATCACATGTATATACGTGTGTGTGTATATATACATGCTCAAAAAATATTACCCCTATAATTAATTTATTATGATAATAATCCTGATTTTTGTCATTCATAATCTTAATTACCTCTGACTGCCAAAATGTATGTAATGTTGCTACAACCTAAGGAAGTAATAGATATACCTGGCAATATCGTTCTATCAGGAGCCAGGTATGCAAGCTAGCTTTAATTTAGTAAGATTTTTTGCACTAATAGCAAAGAAGATGGCATGAAGTTTTTAGCACCAGTTATATTAAGGCTACTTAATCTTGGGTATTTATTGAGACAACGTATGCCACTACTGCTAGTGATAATTTAATTTACTAAATTATAAATCCTATTTCTGGATGCATCAGTTACTCATCCCAAAGGAACAGAGATGCCTTGAGGAACTGTAAGTTCGCATTCCGAAGACAACAAGCATAATACAGTTCTGTATGTTATTGACAAATCTTCAAAAACACTAGAATTTTATAATGGAATATTTTTGTTTCAGATTCAATATCTAAGAAAAGTTTTGATAGCAATTACTGGGATTCATTCATTATGGGAGGTAAGCAAATATTCTGTGGCTCCTGCTCTTCTTCCCTTAGCAAGAGTTTTGCATCTTATTTGTATGTATAAATGAATGGTAGCCATCTACCAAAAGTAGTGTTACTCATGATTATTTTTGACATATGCAAATAAGTATAGTTATTAATCAGTGAAATAGTGTATTTTGCACTCGTGGTTCCTTCAGTAAACACTTATTTGGAAGGTTTTGTCAAGTTGGACAGAATAACTTAACCATCAGTCAAAATATAGCAAAATCTTAGACTACAAGATGAGGAAAGCAATGTTAGGGAATAATTCATCCAGTATAAAAAGAAAATTGATAGGCTTCTTCCACCTACAGTGGGTCAATATGTTTGTGTTTACACTTAGTAATAAGCAAACAAAGTTGTAACTTTAAAACTTTGCTGTCAACAGATTCCCAACTTCAGTCGAGCTTGGCGAAGTGTGGTTCTGTCACCATTTCTCACAGGTAGGATTGTTATTAGTTATCATGCTTGTATAGTAACTTAGTTATTTATCTACTTTATCATGGCTTCTTTATTTCTTAGCTTCATGTCCACCAAGTCCTAAACAGATAGAGGAATGCTGTGAGTGTTTCGTGATTCTGCTCAAGTAAGTAGATAGTGGTTTTGTTGACAATACTGAGCCATCCAGTTATACATATCATAGGTGAGAACTTCCTTCCTCATCTTCTGAAGGTGTCCTGTTCTGGCTGACATGGATGTCATTGGAATAGCTAAACAATATGCACAGTTGGACCTTCCAGCTCTTGCCTTGGGATGCCTGTTGCTGATTCCTCAGTCTGAGAAGCGAGAGCAGCAAATTCAGGTAAATAAGAAGTTTTGTGTTGCAGTTGTGCAAGGGAAATGACTTTAAACATGTTATGTTCAACAGAGACTGTGAAAGATGGCAACTTCTAAACTCTTGAATATATCGTTGCTGACAGCTGCTAGACATCTCCCACCCTCAGAGGCTATTGCCTCAAATTTCTCCTTGTGAAAGAGATCATGTGAACACTTCCTCGTTTTTTAAGCTTCGACTCATTCTCAGCAGCTTTGTCATATGACTTTGCCTTTTGTGGGTTAGAGAACATCTTACGGGATTCCACCCTCCACCAGAGTTATGAGGTCTGTAATGTCCAGCAGATGGCTTTAGCAGCTGACTCATCCATCTACGTCCTGAAAACATGCACCAAAGTATTAGGTTCCCCAATATCCAATATTTGTTTATGGTGAACAGTCAGTGTGCTTGGGAAAAAAAACAACAAACCCACACACAAGCTATATGCCAAAGCAATGTGTGAAGCTGATGACAACATAGATAATTACTGAGGAGCTAGCAGTGGGCTAGTTTAACAGCAGATTGTACTAAAAGTACTGAATCCTGCTTTGGGAAAGTGTTCAGACTTGAAAGCTCCTGACTTAGAAAGATGCTCAATACACATCACAAGTTCTGATGTAAACCTTCTGCCTTAAAGCCGTATCCTCACTATTTGTATATCTAGACAGTTTCCTTTCTGTTCTTATTTCTTTCTGTTAATTTGTGATCTGCATCATTCTTCCACATGAAGCATTACAGGCTGTTCCCATATCTGTCATGAGCAAACTGGCACTAGTAAAGGCATCTTAAATCCTGTTCGTTAAAGTTAAGCCAGGAAGATATTCCCAAATTACAGCACCAGTGTAAGAAATTTAGTCTGCTGGCAATGAGTCAAAAAAAATCTGTAACAATACAGCAAAATACCCTTTGAAAGTTAACAGCAATAGGAATTACTACTCTTTCGGTCAAATTGCACAGATCCTGGCTTGAGAATTTCATGTTTGTACCTCAAATTTCAAAATATTAATTGTTCCTGAGTAAGTCAAATACTTGTTCAGAAGGGAAAGAGTTTAATATTCTGTGAATGATTAAAGTATAATGTTTTGTATCTTTTTTTGCAAGGGTTTCTTATCAACATGTAACACGGAAACTGTGCTGCAACAAATAGATGAACATATGAACACTGGAGAAGTAGTGGCTTTTGCTTCTCAGGTAAATAAATAAAATTTACTTCACTTGCCTTTGATTTACAGGCTTTCTAGATGATAACTGTACACAATCTTTTTGTTCTTTCCCCCGAAATTGCTAAGCATCAGTTGACACAATTTACACTTCTAAAATATAGCAAAATTTGCAGGGATTTTTGCATTTTTATTAATGTTGCGCAATTGGATGATTTTTTTATATATATACACAGTGCTGTCTTAATAGATTGTCCCTATTTGTAGAACAGCATTGTTTGCAGTAGCACTATATTTTTCTAAACAAATATTTTAAGCAAAAAGGCCAAATGGCTTATGAAACTGTACTCTCTGTTGTCTTGCCTTGTATTGCCTTCCTAAAGGCAAGTTTCATAAGTTATTCCCCTATTAGAATCTCAGATTAGTCTTCATAAAATCTGCCATTTTGCAGCACTAAAAATAATAATAATCCTGCTTTATGGGAGTCCAATAAGAAAAATGTGCTCTTTTTATTCAAAGGTCATATTTCTTATGTATAAAACATTAATGCTTTTCCATTACTAAAACTTAAATCTACAGATTAGATCTTTGATTTTGGACAGTATCATAAATGAGAAGCTATATGAAAAATTTTTGAAAACTAAGTATTTTCCACTGGTGAAGCAACAACTGATGAATACTCACCGAATGAAAGAACTGGTGGATTATTTTGCCAACAAGAACTGGTAGGTTAATAAAAAGTAAAACAGGTGGTGCATTGCTTAAAGAAACTGAATCTCTGCTTTATTTTAATTTTATTTATTTGAAGTCCCAGAGATTCTCTAGTACTTGCTCTCCAAGAGTTTGCGAAGTATTGCTAAATTGAAAGAAGAAAAAAAAAATCTTGCCACATCACTTTGCATACTTAGGATAGTGTTTTGCAGTGTTGTTCAAGCCAAAATTGTACCTTATTACCCCTGCACTGGCAAGATCAAACTCAGTTAAAACAGCAGAAGTAACTTGTCTGAAAAAAATAAACATTTTTTCCTTTAAATCACTTCACCATACAGTCAGATGAATTCAGCTTAGTTGTATTATGGAGGGGACAGTTTCAGCCATGATAACATTCTGAAAACAATAAACAAACTGCCTGTGCTCAGGAATTAGCAGGTTTGCTGCTGCTTTTCAAGAGTTAGAAATACCTGTTATATTCCAATTAAATACCAGTTATCCTGCAGTCAAACTGGGAGTGGAACCAATAAATAACTATTTAAACTCTAGTATTTGTTTTTTAACAGCTACGGGTTAAATGCTAGACTTGGCATGGCTTGTTTTCCACTAGTGGGAAATGATAGGGACTTCAAAAATGTTGAGTCATACCTTCGTTATATAGCCTAAATTCTTGGCTTTTTAGAGAACTTCAGTTGACAAAGTTGATAAACTTTTTCCTCCTACAGCATTGACGATGCAACAGCCCTAATTCAAGAGTATCAAGAAAAGTGTGGAAATGTCACTCTGGTAGATAAATCATCCTCTGATATTCTGAAGGTAAAACAAAACATCTTTGTACCTCATGCAGTATCTTTTCCTTTTTTATAAACTAGGACTTTCAAACAACTTTTAGTAAAAGTACTTGTTAGCTGATTTTATTTTAGTAAAATATATCGTATATATTAAAATATCCCTTTAACTAATGCAAATATATTTTACTTGAATCAAATCTGAGCAGTGCTAAACCTTACACTTTTAAGCACTTTCAGAGGCCTTAGATTATATCCTGTTTTCTAAACCCTTTTAATATTGTCCTCTTGCCCTCCAGATGTATCTGACTGGACCAGAGGAGACCCGTGTATTAGAACTGTCATCGATAACGTCTTCTTGATTTACCCTTTGTCTTTTCTCCCTCTGCTGGCAAGATGAGTGCTATGCATTAAGAATGCACATACTGGTCAAAGTGAACATTGAACTAAAACCTAACTGCTCTTCTTTCAAAAGCTATCCTTAGTTTTCCACATGTTTTTTTAACTCTTCTATGCTCTGCCCCTTGTGAAACAGATTAGATTTACAGAAGTTCCTGTTTCTATTCAACAGCAATGTTCATATTCAGCACTTTGATTTTAAAAAGGATTAAAGTTTATTTCCTTTACTTCTGTATTATTTCTCCATGTTGAAGTCTGCTGTCAGGATCACATTGCATAATTGTGATAAACTTTTAAACTGGAAGTGTTGTACTTCATGTAAAGTATACTTAATAGACAAATTGTAATTTTAATTAGTGAGCACAAACTGACAGATATCAATATTGACCTTACAGTATTTTATAAACTTTATGAAGTTGCTAGTAAATTTATTTGTCAAGAAAGGCTAATGACTGAGTGGAACATGTTTGCCAAAGTTTTCTTTTTAACTTTGTTCTTTATTATGCTGTAGACATAAAGTAATAGGCATGTATTTCACTGCATGAAATTGCAGTTAGCCAACATTTCCTGAGATACCAAGCTGAAACACTTGGTCTTTTTATAAGGTAAAGCAGGTTTAATAGAAATAAGGTATTTACCCAAAGATTATGACACAGAAGTAAAGATTCTAGTCTGATCATTTAAGTTCTATAGAAACTCATTAGTTTAACTCAAACCTCTGACAAATACTACTTAGCTTTTCGCAGGTACTGCAGTGAAGAAAATGATCGTACAAAGGACTATATGCAAAGGAAACAGGCCACCATTCTAAATTCTAAATGTTGTGCAGAAGACAACAGAACTCTTTATTTATATTGGAAAATTAGCAGTCATGAGAAGCAGGAGCTGTTAAAATACATGCAGTTCCCTGACTGAGACTAGGAGAGTCAAAAGTTCCAGTCTTCTTGAATGACCAATTTTTTTTTAGTCTTCAGTAGTAGTACAAGTGCTATATGCAATTACATTATTTAAAATCTTTGTGTATATGGAACAAAGTAGGTAGACATAGTATCAGATATAAGCCATAAATAAAGGAAAGCTTCTCTTCACTGTTTACAGATATTATGAGACTGTCATTCATTGAAGCATAGTGGTGTTTGAAACTGCTTTGAGTATAAAAAAAGCATGAAGTTCAACTTCCTACAGGGAAATTACTACTCTAAGTTATGAGTGTGTTCATTCTAATTTTTCAAAAATCAATCCAATTTATTCTTTTAACTTAATTGAGAATGAAAAATTCAAATATCGAATGGATGCAAATCCACATGTCTCCAGTGCCCTTTATCTTTTTGTTCACTTTTTTACAATTTTCTTTTAGATATCACCAAACCAGTGCATCAAGCTATTTGCTAAGCATTAGCCAAGGAAAGCATTTTAAAAACCAAGTACAACTGTTGCATTTTTTTTTCCAACAACAGTTCATAAAGCTTAGTTTTTCTATGAAGTAGAGTTTATTACAACATTAAGGAACAGTATTTAAACAGTTATTTAATAGCATATTTTACAAATCAATTCATACAGAGAAAATAAGCAAACACAATGTTGTTTTAAAGTTATTACCAAGAAGCTACATTGTTAAGCTGTTAGCAAGTGTAGTACTGTAAACTAGCATCAAGTATTGTAGTAACTTGCAGTTCCAGAATGAGACGGTAAAAATACCAGACAAGCAAGTATATTTTAAGATTTTTTGTACTCAATTCTTTCTACTTTCACATCATCTCCAATTAGTTGATAGACATATGTAACTACCGTAGAAGCCTGGATATCCATCAGCACAAATGAAGGAATGATGTTGCTAGAAAGAGAGGAAAAAAAATCATATGCAGTGGGTGTATATAATAACCTTAGTTAGCAGTGTTTCACTATTAGACTTCTTAGCAAGAATCACTGTAAGAATAATTGATTTGAAGTTTATAAGCACAGTACATCAGATCTGAAGCTTTAAGTATTTCACTTTTATCTGTTTCAGGCCAGGAGACTCAGGTGGGGAGGGGTTGATAATAATTGCTGACATTTAGAATGTAAATATTAACCTTCACAAGGAGTTTTGTAGTTCAGTTTTGTTATCAAAATGAAAACCCCCACAGATTTTTCCCATACTTTACTTACTTTTCTAAGGCATGATAAGCTCCTGTAGCTGATCCGGGGTTGATATAGAATTTGTTTTCATGTTCAAATGCCTCAAATTTGTGTGTATGTCCTGAAATGAGGATGTCCACATCAAACTGCCTTTGTAGTAGTGCTAAGCTTGCCATATCACCCCAAGGAATAACCTGATGGCCATGAATCAGCCCAATTTTGAACTGTCCAACAGTTACAACCTTCTGTTCAGGATAATTCAGGTTCTAAAAATCACAAGTAAAAAAAAAAAACAAAAACACACAGATCAGATGTACAGATTTATATTAAAAAAATACACAAAACCGAGAAGTGTGGAAAGATTATGGAAATACTCTGTGCAACTGGCTCTACTGCTACAAACAGAGCTACATTGCTGCTTTTACGAACACTGTCAAGAATTTGGTAAAGATGGAAGAACTTCAGAGATCTGACAACAGGAGGTCCTGTTCGCTACAGTCTTAGACTTAACTAGGTACATCAATTAGTTTTATTCATACTGATGACAGATGGGAACTTACTGTGCAATTCATATTAATTGGAGCCCTAACTCTTTTACTCAGTTTGCTTTTCACTCTTAGTACTACATAAGCTCAGTTTGCCTACTTTAAGTAAAAGTGCAAATAACCCAAACATTTCCTTTATGTAAGAAATGAACACAAAATATCACTATCAAGAAAGGTCACTACCTCATCAAAGTCCCCTCTGACAACATGAACATCCCCAGCCAGAGTCTTGAGGTAGTCATAAGTGTCCTTGGTGCAGAGGTTTCCTGTGCAGAGGATGTGTTGGATCTTTCCTGGAACCAGCAATTTTTTGAATTTGGCTGGGAGGCTGTTGCATCGATGTGGAATGTGGAGATCTCCTAATACTAACACCAACTTATTAGGTGTCATGACAGGAAAGAAAAATCATTACAGATACTTACTTAAGACAAGAATCATTAGGTAACAGAAAGCATTGCAATGTCTTCTCCAGTTTGATAACTGCATTTTGATAATAAAAGCTACTAAAATAAGAATGAAATGGTGATGGAATATTTCTGTATTTGAGTGAAAACAAGGGCTCTTACTAATATTGAATGGTATCAAGATCTTACAAACATGAGGGTCTACAGAGGTTTGATTTTTTTTTTTTCCGATTTTGTTGCTGAAAGCCATTCCAGGGTATAACAAAAGAACTGTACTACTACTTGATGTAATTTACACAAATCTAGGAACTACCATAAACTATCCCATATTCTATTTTCCCTTAAACATTAAAACAAAAAGATATAGGACATCTCTACCAGATGTTCTCCAGTACAGACCTGGCTAAACTGTAGCCACTTCCCTTTAAAATTCCTTCATCCAAGCTTCTTTCTACTTTAATTAACTTCTGTGTTCTTATCAAGAAAAAAAAAAAATAGCAAATTTGCAACATGTGTTAACAGTTAACCAGAACAGGAAAGGCTTGTTCTAAGACCGTACTTTAGGAACCACTGAACAACACCAGTAAGATTAACAAAAAAAATGAAAAAAGCACACACAAAAAAAGAATACTGCAGAGAAAATAAAACAGACCATTGCATACAGTGTTTCTATTACCAGTTCTACATATTCATAGTTTCAGTACAATATATGCAAGGAGAACAAATTTAATGGGGGCTTCAAAATTATGGATTCAGGTGAAGTTAAGACCATGGTTTAATATTATAGGCCTTAAGTCTGCTAATAAAGAAATAATTAATGCAAGCAAAGGAGCAATAAATTAATTTTGCAAGAAGGGCATGAAAAGCTCTATGAAGCATGGGGTGTTACGCTTCTACACTAAAACCACTGGATTTAGAGACAGTCATCCCTGTTACCTTGATAAATACCTCCCTATTAACAGAGAGATTATTTTCCAATCATAATGTTTTGTTAGTAAGACTGCTCCTAAAATGACAGCCATCAAGTCTGTTTGTAAAAGACACAGGCCAAAAATTTATGTAATATAAGCAGTAGTAACCATAACAAGGAGTTACCTTTTTTAATTTTTGTATTTTTGGGCCATGCAGCTATCTTCATGCTAACAGTCATCAATAAAGGCAAAGGGGGCTTGGGTGTTCCCCCCCTTGTTTTTCATTAAGAATGTCTCAGTGCCATCATGAAACCCATGCATCTTTTGAGAGCAGATGGTCGAAAATATTGCTAAAACAGTACAAGGGATTTTTAGTCTTCAAGCTACTAATTTAAAACCTACCCAGGAAAAAGATACAAAGACACGTTTTTTAGGGCCTTTCAAAAGCTCCCCAAAATACTAGCATCATTCTTGAGATGATACACTGGAAAGCATGTACAAAATGGATAACAAGTGATTTTGCTTATTAAAGTGGCAATCGATGGATTCTCTTACTGACATCTAAGGGACTTAGACATGCAATCCCAGTTCTGCATTTGATGTTTAATCAAATTATGCTGCCACTACAACACGTAACCCCACTGAAGTCAGCGGAGCTTGTGCATTCAACAAAGATCATTTGCTGATGAACAGGCAGGCCCCGTATTTTCCCCAAACCACCTTTGAGCTCCCATTAATTAAAGAAAAGCTCAGCAGGCTACAATATCAAAACAAAAACTTAAAGGCATTCAAGCGTATTGCAACACCTGGCTTTAGCTATGAGTTTAGGTGCGATCTTGAGCGTGAACAGCAGCCCCCCTGTGATTCTTATGTGCCACCTAACGTTTGTGCCATCCAGTAACGTTAACGAGCCCTCACCACCGGTGTTAGCAACAGCCAAGAGGAGAAAACTTACTCTGTGCCCAGCCTTACGGGAATGGAGGAGTTGATTGCAGACAGGGGCAATGAAAAACAGGGTGAAACATGATCAATGTTAAACAACAGAAAGCAACAGAAAAGAAAACATAGCCGAATGAGTAGGCAAATCATAATTAATGAATTTTTCGATGTTATGAAAGAAGCGCCAAAAAAAAATAAACATGATTTTAAAAAAAAACGGTTCCTGTGCGCACCCCCGGCTGCTCTCCCCGCGGCCACCGCGGCTCAGCGCGGCCCCCTCGCCCCTGCGGGCCCTCCGCGAGGCTCGGCCTCCCCCCAGCTCGGCACCGGGCGGGGCTCTGGGCGCCGACCCTCAGAGCCCCCGCNCACCATCCTGCTCCGCGCCGCGCTCCCGCACACCGCCCGCTGCGGCTCCTCCCGGAAGCCAGGCCGGCGCCAGCCCTCCCCCGCTACGGCGCCTCCGCTGGGCCAAGCCGTCCCGAAACGCGTTTCTCCGCAGCCGCCCCTGCGGCTACATCCGGGTCCCTCCGCCGCGGGCGGGGTTTCCCGCCCTTTCACTCGTGTGAGGGGAAGGGGGCGGTGGGGGGAGGGGCTCCTCAGCCCGCGGCGAGCCATGAAGTGTGTCCTCGGGGGGGCTCACCTCAGAGGTACCCGCGGCCCCAGGGCAGGTGGTGGCACCCAGCGACGCAGCGCGGGCTAACGCTGGTCTCCTTCCAGCGGTCTGACCGAACGTGCTCACTGCATTTCCTGCCTGTGCCTGTGCACAGGCAAATGCTGAGACCCGCTGCAGGTTCCTGGCGTGTTTCTTGGGGCTAGGTCCGTACACGTGTCCCTCTGCCTAACGCTTGTTCACACTTGTTGCCATCTGCAAAGCGTCTTTGCTCACCAAAGTGGTGTTTTGTCTGATCCCGTTGAATTTGTGCATGGTGACATCAGGTCCTACCAGCCGCTGCAAAGGGACACAAAATCTGGGGTGCACCTGGTTGGCGGCAGCTGTTGAAAACATCAAGGTGTCAGTGCTACCAAAAAGGAAAGAGTAATGTTTGCCATTGCGTCATCGTTTTTCTTGGAAATGTGTAGGAAATTTGTAATGTTTCCTCTCAAATTATTGTCGAGAAAATGCAGTATAACTTGTTTTAACTGAAAATGCATGTTGCACTGTTTTCTTTTCCTATTAGTGTTTGGAAGAGCAATACATGCCATAGCACGTGTTAGTGATGAGTTTTGCTTTGACCCCTTAGAAAAAGGTGTAAGTAAATTTGATTTATTGTCAGTTTAAAATCTTTGTTGGAAACATAGTAG
This sequence comes from Anseranas semipalmata, assembly GCA_013399115.1. NCBI lineage: Eukaryota > Metazoa > Chordata > Aves > Anseriformes > Anseranatidae > Anseranas > Anseranas semipalmata. The sequence continues at coordinate 368,864 of VXAA01005931.1, forward strand.
TTATGTTGTTGGATAGTGCCTTATTTGTTTTCGTACAGGTACACTTGAGGCTCAATTACATTCTGTCAGCTCCCTCCAGTTTCAAAATGGACAAATGCCATATTTTCTGTAATTGTAATTATGCAGATTATATCATGGAAGATTCATACCCGCTCTGCCCCTAATATTCTTGGAATTTGTTGTTACCCAAGGTGAAGCTTGTCCAGGACATCCGGATTAATACCAAGGGTTTTATTTCTATTGTCATGGGTCAAGAGGTTTACGTTTTGCACCACATCAGAAACTGCATTTAAACAACATGTTTTTGTGCTGGTATGACTCAACAGGAAGAATGCCTCCCATTAATCAAACACCACTTCCCACAGAATTAGGGTTTTCTCCAGAGGTTTCTTAGTTAAAAGTGATCAACTCAACTTGCAGGGAGGCTGGCAGATCACAAGTGGAGATACTTTCTTTTGATACGCGAAGTATCTGTAGGTGCTAGTAGTGGCTTTGCTTGTTTGCCTCATGTGGATGGGCATACAGGAAGATTGTTTTAGAACAGACTCCAGTCCTTCAAATACCTCAAACACAAGCTGAACTTTAAGTGGTTAGGTAACTCACACTTCAGGGCTTAACTCACGCACTTAAATGTCGCTAGATTGGATTCCTGTGCCTGCATTGTACCTGTGACTTCTGACTGGTAATAATGAAGGTGATAAGTCTGAACATGATAATATGTGTGATGCATCCGTATTTGTTTTGAGATGTACACATTTAAAGGTTTTGTGGCTTAGGTATGGTACTGAAGCACAGAGATGGCTTTTTTGTTAAAGGTTCAATATGAAATAGTTTTGAGTTAATAAATTATTCTACATTTATTTTCAGCTTGCCTTAAGATCAGTGAATTCTTCTAGGTCAGCATATGCATATGTCTTCTTCTCTTCTATGTTTTTTCAACATTACCGCTCCACAGCTGTGTCTCAACCATGTCAGAAAGAAAAACAGTTATCGCTTCCATGTAAATTGATCATTAAGGTATATTTTAACAGATTGTTATGCACAGCTTTGTAAGCAGCAAATTAGCCCAATTTCCAAATGAAATTATAGGGGGAGGATCATGTAGGCATGCAGATCGCTCTAAACTCAAGTGCTTCTTGAGTTAGTATTAGTTAGTATTTAATTGTTTGAAAGGTGTACTTCCAGAGCTGTGCCCTGCAGTTTCCGAAGTCTGAATCAGCTTAATCTTGGGGTGAAGGAATACCATGCTTCTGTCTCGAGTGTTTCTCCTGTAGCCTTTGAGAACAGTGCAGGCCAGGAGAGCTTGGCCCAGTTGTTAGCGAACAGCCCTGCTGGCCACGTACTGCAGTCGTGGGTGAGGTCGGCAAAGATCAGCATCGGCTGCCTCCATGTCTGCTTACAAAGCACTTTGGGGAAGCCATAAAAGCAGGAGCTTGAGATGAACTGCATGAGGCTAGGGAAATAACATTGCAAAATTTCTTGGTGAGTAACCTCTGTGCTGATTTTTTTTTTTTTCAGTCAGTTCTTCCTGTATTTAGATGTGTAAATGTGCTGGAAAGGAACGTAGAGAAATGCAGCATTTATACAAATACTGATGATCATCACATAACTTTCCAGCTTCTCTGCAGAAATGGTAGGTTGCACATAAAGTGACCTTCCAGAAACAGAAGCAGTTTAAAACAGCAAGACAACATAATATTTAGTGTAATTATTAACTGAATGTTAGCGATGGAACATTATGTGAAACACTTTCAGCATCTTCACATCATGATTTATATTTAACATGTACATCACCTTGTTAAAAAGAAATTATAACAGGATTTATCAAACCAATTTTCTTCAGTTTGGTAGTTATGCATGCTATATATTAATTGTCAGCCCACTGCTTACAACATTTAGAATTAGACTGGATTAAATTCTGAAAAACACATGTTATGGAATTTAAAAGGGGAGGGAGGTAAATCCTGCTTTGGGAGGTGTTTGAACTAGAGGATTTACGGGGTCTTTCCGCTAATAACACTTAGAGCTCTGCGACTGGTAACAGGTCTGCTGTCCTCAGTCCAGCAGAACAGTGTGTATACTCATTGGCATTAGTCTCTGCAAAACTCATACAGAGCCATCATCTGTCAACATAGCTTGCTGAGCTGTGCTGTGTAATAGGCAGTGGTTTATATTGTTAAAAAAGTCTGGTTTATATTAATAATAATGAGATAATATGTTGAACTAGGTCTCAAGACAATTAAGCTCACTTAGTTCATACACGAGCTCGTGTTTATCTAGAAACAATGAGAGATCTGTAGGGTTTCCCGTTTGTATTCCACCACCATTTATATTACTGTAACAATCAAATATTGAAGGTTTTTTTTTTTTCCCTGCATTTGTTGGACTTGTTGCTGTTCAGTCATTTGCTGTGAATTCTTAAAAAACTCAGATGCTAGAGGGAATAACTAAGAGGATGAAGGAAGTATTAGGTGGCATTTTTATTCAGTTTTCTATTTGTGGGTGAGTTATTGCCACATAGCTAGTGTGAGTCCCTCGCTTACTTTCTCTATTAAGATGTCTTAAAAGAACAATTAATACTAAAAAATTAGAATTCTAGACCAGTATTGATTTTTGTTCATTTGCTTTATACTTAGGTATTGTAAAAACATATAATCTGACTTTTCAAGAATGTGACCCACTACAGGCTGTTTTTGCAAAGCACATGTGTCCAAACATACTTAAAGTCCACTCCAGGTAATGAATACAAAAATATTTTTTTCTGAAAAAGAAATCATCCAGGAGGCAATGCTGCTCTTATAGTCTTTACCATGATCAAAATCTGATTAGGGCCCACAGTCAAAAATGGTGAATTGCTAAGTCCCTTGTTCTAATACCTGATATTTCACATTACAACTTCAGAAACATTAATTCTGCCATTAATCCTGCTGCAACCTTGAGAAGTGTGTAGTGTATAACTTGAATTCACACCTTTGAGCAACTTCCACCTCTGACAAATAAAGTGCTTAAATGTTATGGGCTAAGAATCCAGTGGTAAAGGTAGAAGGTGTTTTTCATGCAATCAAACAAGGTTCTGCTTTGAAAAGCAGCCCTCAGAAAGAAGATACCAAACAGTCCAAGATTTGGTAGATTTGTCTTGTCATTGCAAGCAAAAGCAAGGAACAGTTAGGCTGTACTTTTCCTGACAGCATTTCTATTAAAAGTTGTGGGTGTGCGCTGGAGCTTTTGTCACAGTAATCATCCATTAAAGCATTGGAGATAAATGTATGTGGATGTCTCTACAAAGACATGTACTGTGTTTATAAAAAAGGCAACTTTTAAAACTGCAAGTTTTTGAAGAAAGAACATAGGACGCTGGAGTTTGCTCAAAATTACAATATATACGAATAGAAAGGTAGCAGCGATATATATGTGTAGATGAGGCTGATTGGCAACATGCACAGGTATTAAATGTAAGCAAATGATTTCATAATTACTAGTTGTATTTTTAGATTTCTTACATACCTAATACTGTATAAATCAATTTAAAAGGTACAGCATACTTGAAGGGTTGCACATTTCAAAGGCATTTTTTCAAACAATATTGCCAAGGAACAATTTTAATTTCTAATGCGAGTAACAATTGCTAGCTAATGACTTCTGTCCTGTAAAATTATTTTAATATTAAATTCAATGTTATAGGCTGCTGGCCGATATAATAATTCACTTTCCAACCAGTCAAGAAGAAGTAACCTTATCAGTTACTCCAATGAAAGTTTGTTTCAGGAGTTACACTGAGGAAGACACAGGTAAGGGAACACAAAATACGAAGGACTGTGGGATTTTAAAACAGCTGAACTGCGGGAGTAAGAACTATTGCAACATACATGGAAAATGCGTGTCATGGTTGAACGAGAGATTTTTAAGTCATACTGCCATCCATAGTTTAGAAACTATGGTTTTAATAATATTCTCCTGGTATCAGTGGCAGATATCAGACTGAGCAGCCAACTGAAATAAATTATACCATTTGCTGTAGGCTTCAGCAGAGGTAATTACTGTGCCGTAAGAGCAGAAGCATGGTAACAGACAAGAAAAAGGAGATAATATTAGGCTTTAAGAAAAACTATTTAAATCTGAATACCGTAATTATAGAATTGATACTGTTACAGAGTATATCTAGTGTGTTAGCTGGCCTAATGCTGTTATGTTGTGCATTTTTATTTTTGGATCTGAGATGGAGAGCAGTCTAGCTTCTTGGTGTGTGACTCAAACTAATTTTAATGACATAATCGTGTTTTTGAAGTATAGGTTCTTGTATATCATATAATAAAGGGATGCTTTTCAAGCTTATGACCAAAGCTGAAGATAATGACCTAGAAAAAGATGACTGCCTGGAGTATAGGCGTGGGGATTGTGCTCAGAACAGGCTAAAACAGTGGAGAGCAAGAAGGATTAAGTGGCAGAAACTGACGGAAGTGAAACAGGAAAAAAATTACTGGAAATAAAAAGACGATAAAAAGATTACATTTCGAATGAAAAAAATGTTATTTTAAAAACATGCACTTAAAAGGGTTATTGTAAAGCGAGTGAAAAAATAGTAGGTAGGAATGTAGTGGGATACCAAAAAACTGAACAATCAAACAAGGGGGAAAAAGAGGAATTACAGGCATTGTTTTTGTTGTGTAGCATGCGATGCAAAGTACTGCCTGCAGCAAATGTTCTGTATGCACTGAAACAAAACGTCCTTTGAACGTATCATCTGGTGGTGGATTGGGTTTTTCCACATTCAGGTTTAATTTTCAGAGAAAGAAATTACGCTTTCTGCCTAGACTTGTTTTCATTTGCATGTGGTAGGCTCTGCCTTGTAGAAGTTGGCAGGTGTGTTACAAGCATGTATTTCTACAGTTCTAAGGAACTTCACAAGAGTGTATTTGAACATGCAGTAGGGCCTTGCTGAACGCTGAGAAAAAAGCTTTAGCAAAGAAACGGAAGACTGGGACTAGTTCGTAATACCTTCTTAGCAGCCTGGGTTTGGAAGAGAACTGCTTAGGCTGATGTGTTTTTCTGAGTGCCTTTGATGCATCATGGCAGTACCCTCTTATTTTCTTTTCACACACCTGATAATAACTAATGAGTAGTCAAATGACAATAAGTAACCTGACAATAAGAATACCTGATGTTGAAGAGCTTATTTTCGATTGTCACTTGCAAAATAGCAGGAAAAGATTACAATTTAGAACAAATAACCTAAGTCTGCTTTCTTGGTCCTCAGATGGTTGTCAGCAATTATGATTAATCTGTTAAAGTCATGCTGCATTTGGTCTTCCCATCTATGCAGCAGTAAGAAGCTGGCAATAGTATTTGTGATCAGTGCCTGTAGATAAAGCAGATTTACAGGAATGACAGCAGGTATCAGGACTAGATCACATAGTGGAACATAAAATAAGTTCTGTTAAAAGCCATGTAAATCCACATAATATGCCGTAAATAATTTCAGGATTTTTTATTTTACTTAATTATGAAATAAATTTAGATAAGCTAGACATTTATTATTGTTAGTCACTGTAAAAAATACAATTATTTGTTGAGACAGTGCTGATAAAAAAAAATCATGGTTATAATCTTAGTTTTGAGTTCAAATTTCACTCTTTTGAGTCTTTGACTTTCTTGTTATTTCAAACAGACTTTTCAAAGACAATGCTTACTGAAATACAACTAAATCCAGATGAATTTGACTACTTTCAAGTTGGAGTAGATTCTGAAGTGACATTTTGCCTTAAAGAACTGAGGGTAAGTTGAGAATTTGTCATTTTCCGTTAATTTGCATGACTTGACGTGGGCAAGGGAGAACGATCCCTCCTGAAAGTGTTCCACCAGGCCTCCTGGGCAGTAGCAGTATTTTACCAGCTGGTTGAGGATTGGCTTTAAAAACAAGGATCTTCAGGACACCGCAGGGTCCCTCACAGCAGCCTTTGAAAGGCAAGGGAAACTCAACAGAAATGCAGTTTCAGTGCTGGGCAGACACATTATAACTACTGGAGAAAGCATCATGGCCACAGAAATTCTACATGCAGAGGTTTCTTAGGCAAAGCTCCAGGCAGAGAAGGCAGGAAATGTATTCTAGAAGCAGTAGACTTTTACCCTTTGAAGTAAACTTTACTTTTTTTGCCAGTAAACAGCAGCTGGAATAAACTTGTATTCTAATGTTAATCTTCATCTGTATTTAAAATAGTGCTTAACCACTCACCCTTCTTTTCAGGGACTACTAGCCTTTTCAGAAGCTACCAGTGTTCCTGTCTCAATCCATTTCGACATACCTGGAAAGTATGTTTTGGAACTACCTATCTAGAAATAGTGCAGTTACAACTCTACAATTGTTTTTTGACTGCAGGTTACTCAACACATATTTAACTGTAACAATAAAATACTCGTTTCAGACTAAAAGCTATATTTCTAATTAATCTGCAATACAGGGTTAAGTAGTTTGTTACTGTGCACAAAGCATTTAACAATTCTATTTAGTGGACTAAAGAAATGATACATTTTTAGTTTAAAATATAATTTTAACAGTTCATAGTTAAAGCTACAATTTGACTAAGCATAATAATGTATAGCATTTGCTCATCAGTGCATTTAAATCTAAAAGGAAGCCATCTTACGTTCTTAAGAGACAATAAGTTTTTCAGCAGGGGTATTTTGTGATCTGCATGTATAGAATTGCGTGAGCTGTGTTTCCTCCCAAAATACATATAATCATGCATGCTGGTTAGTCTCTGCATATTTCTGTTTAGACCAGTTGCTTTCAGCATTGAAGATATGGTGCTGGAAGCCAGCTTTATTTTGGCTACGTTGTCTGACATTGAAAATGAGACAGCTTCCCAGGAGCCTCCATGCTTTTCACAGATGCCAGAAAGGTAACAGTGGGCTTCAGGGGTGGGCGATGGAGGCAGATTGGCTTAGCAGGCTGAAAAATTGGAGTTTAAAGTTTTCCTGCTAAGTCGAAGTGATCTGCATATTCTTGCAGGGTGTTCATAAGTATTGTACTGATCCTGGAGCCTTTATTCATAGGAAAACTGTGAACTAGACACATTCAGAAAAAAGTTGAAATAGTTTGAAACCCAGACAGAGCATGACAGTGAGGCATCGCTCTCTTTCTCCACCAGTGGATTCTTTTCATCAAAGCACACAGCTACCGTCTGCTATTTGTGTAGGCAGTGCCACAGTTCAGACAGCCACCACGTGCTCGAGCAGCCTGAGTCACCTCACATGTAGAAGTCTCTTACCTGTCGCTAGTGTGCAAGGGAATGGTTTTAGCCACATTGTCCCTCCTTGATCACAGACAATTTGCATTATCTGTACCATGGAGGTACCACTTTCATAGCAAAAGGTGAGCCAGCAGCTAGGATTTTTGGCATTATTTCTTAATATCATGAACAGCATTGAAACACTTGGTGCAACAGAGCATTCCATACTAGCCTCATTAGATTTATCTCTGTAGAATTTTGTTGCAGTTAAGAGGGGAATATGCTTGTTGAGAATCTATTCTAAAGCTGTAATGCCTTCCGTTAGCAGAAAGTAAAGACATTTTAACAAAGATATGCAGAGGCCAGTTACTAATCTGACCTTCTCTCAGATCCAGGTCAAAGGCTTATATGGGCAAATCTGAAAACTCCTCCATGGATAAAGACAGTAAAGCAGAAGCAGTTGCTTCCAAAAAGCCACGATGGAACGGACATGAACAGAATGCAGCGTCAGTGGAACCTGCAAGTCCTTTGGCAAAACAGGAGATTAAAAGTGTTCCCAGAGTCACATGCAAAGATATGGCTGTTCCTTCTGTGTCTGCAAGAACTGGGACAGATGACCAAGCAGTGCTGGAAGCAGAGTCAACAGAATCTCAGTATCACAAGGTAAGGACACTCCCAGTTGTATTTATGTTGTGTTATAAAACAGTGGAATACCTTAGCTAGCATTTAAAAGCTGAATGCTACATGTAGTCCGGGGGCTACTACATGCTGATATTCAGTGCTGCACATGGCATTTCAATGGAACCAGCTTTCATAGCAGCATAGCTGACAAAAACTCACCACCACGTTTAACTGTAATGCTGGAAATACTTTACTAGGAAACACCACAGACTGACAAAGACTTTAAAATGTGCTTTTGAAGTGGCAAAAGCTTCAGAAATAATTAACCCCCCAAATTCTGTATCACATGCATAGTGTCTTACTTTTGTAAATGTTGCATTTTCCAGTTTCATTTGTTGTTCTTCGGAGCAGTTTCTTTTAAGGAGAAGGATGCCATCAATCACACCTTCCATAGTTTAGCAACAGCTAGTGACACTGAAGAGGATTTTGGCAATATGCAGAGCTCCCAAGTTCTCTAGGTAACATGAAGTGTATAAATCCAAGACTAATGCGGACTGCCTTGAAAGACAGAAGTGTATTTGACATGGTATAGAGCTGTTTCTAGCTTTAGACAGTTTAATTCTATTATGAAAGTGTCCTATAGTTCTTAGGCAAGTTGGAACTTAATGGAAACTACTTGTGTTCTGAGCTTGTATGGTAAACTGCATTTCACTAACATCTATTGAGAAACCTTGGGAAGTGGAAATTCCACTCAGTGGTACTTTTTTTTTTTCTTCAATACAAACATACCAGAAGGACAAAACTACTCAATACAGAGTACTGTATCATTTCCTGCCATGTCAGTACAGGTTAAATGTTTATTCACTATGTTAAGCACTAGTACTGATCATTTTAAAACTGTAAATGCTGTCATAATATAAATTTAGGTCATTTAGATTTGTATATTATGTATTCTGTAGTTACACTGCTTTGCATGTTCAGCTTTCCAGTCTCAAGAGAATTCAAATTGTTAGCGCTTCAGACAAATTAAGCTGCTGTTGTAAAGTTACAAGCACTGGAATAATAAAGCCACCCACTCCAGCGTAGCCAAATACATTATTGCTATATAATAGCTGGTATTCTTACAGAAACTTTGTAGAACTAGTATTTAGCTGAATAACCAAAGTTGTCATAGAAATGAATTTAAAGAAATAAAAATGTGATAAAAAAATTATTTGAAAGCATGAGGTTAAAAGTTCTTGTGTGTCAGATTTGAATTATTCTTTTCCCTTCCCTCGCCTCTTCCACCAAAGTCAGTGACATTGGCTCTCTGGCCCTGGTAACTACATCTCAACAAGCCACAAAACTGTGCTTGCTGTCACCTTCCTGGGGAGAGCACATCCACAAATGATTTTGCACATCCTGGTGCAGCAGGATAGTAGATCAGTGCGATTTATACTGACCAGAGCTGGAGACCTGTACAACACCAGGGCATACATTTGCTCACTGCTAAACAAGCTTGCAGAGAAAACTACTACTGTGCAGTATTTCCAAAGTCACACAAAATACTGACATTTCCAATATTTGGTTGATTTAAAAGATAGTTATTGTTTGCCAAACTGTTACAGAGTTCTGTGTAGTAGGGCATGGTGTCACTTACACATGGATTTGAGAGAACACTGTACAGAGCTCTAAATGAGAGCCAAACACCCTAAGTACTGGTGGCTGGGCAGCTCTGCGCTACCAGCAACATCACTGCAGTAACAAACAGAATTTTTGCAGTCAGCTTTACTTTATAAAACACATTTTAGTATAAATACTATATTTATTAAATATCTTTACAATTCATTTAAATGTATTTACAGAACTATTCCTGCATAAGTTATACCTCAGACATGAAATTCACATAATTGCCTCTTATGTAAGCGTAGATGATAGTCTCATTTTAACAACAACAACAAAGCATCCTCATTAGATACAGACTCAGATTTGCTTCATTATTTCAGCTATCTTTGAAAGAAACTACTTCATACAGTCAGTTTCTACACACACATACACACAGTCTGGTTTCTCCCTGGAGAAAGGACATCCATTACCCAGAGATGGAGATTTCATCACAAAATACATCTTTGCTAGACTTTCACCTCTCCCATCTTCCTTACTCAGTCATAACTGTCTGGTCCCCAAATCTTTTTTTTTTTCTTCTCTTTCTTTATTGGCTGTACCTTCTTTATAAACACAAAGAAAGCAAGTTTAGAGGGAAACTGTATGTTGTAGGTCTCCCAAAGATAGCCATAAAAGTAGCACAGAACCACAGAGTTTTCCAATTCACCACATCTTAGCCCTTTTTTACCCATATACCTAGTAACACTGCTGCAGAAATCCCAACTCCCGCAAGCACTATTACATTATGGGGTACCGTAGGTTACTGGTATATAAAAATCTCTTCCTTTTCCTTCAGATTACTGCTCCTTAACCACCAGCTCCTGACAACTAACAAAAACCTTCTGCAGCAGCTGAAAGTCAGCCTGTTCTCCCTTCATGCATGTTTCCATTTCATAGAACACCTTTCTTGTACGTTCCTCTCATGAATAGTCACAATAATCTAATTCCTAGGAAGTGTTACTGCTTCATGCATCATTTGAAGTTATTTTGATAGTATGGGCCCTGTCATTTCCTCTTCCAAAAATCTGTTGTGCGCAGACAGCTTAAGTTCATAGGAAGAAATTAGGTTTGATATGTTTAGAGTGCACATCTTAAGAAAAAAACAGAAACAAGCATGTGATAAAAATATTGATTCTTTATAATACAGTATTGCTTTATAAACAGATGGAAAAGCTATAAGCTTTACTGGTCTTTGGTGTGTCCAGTGAGGGATAAACTCATGATTTGTAAATTAAAATGCAAATTTGTTCTTTATTAAAAAAAATCATGATGTGATATGAGGCAAATGGCTTTATAGATACTGCTCAGCTAAGAACTGCTTTAACACAGACAGCAAGGCGTAGACTCAAACCCACCAGGCGGCACAGTTTAGCTTCTGAGAAGGTGGCAGAATCTCTCTGATCGAGGGTTCCAGACCCTGGACCAGCAGAGGCAGAGTACAGCGCATGCAACATCTCACTCGGGGGTAAGCACCTTTGCCATACTCATTTATCTGATCCACATACATTTCTCAATTTATAGTTCTAGAAAGTGGGGGGAAAAAAATGAAGGCTAGACATGAATGTACTGAGAGCAAGGGGTCAGAGTGCAAAACAGTCTGGTCTACAAGGGCATTATTTTAAGGTCAGTTCAAGGGAAAGAATAATTGATCAAATCAGCTCTAATAAAGAAACATTATAGTAAATACTGGAGAATAAAATGTAAAGATACCCAGATTTGAGAGAGAAACACCCCTCCCAAATACTAGAAACAAAGCCCTATACTGCAGCATGAATACATTCCTTCTAACAAGACAGCTAGATACAGCTTGTTCAATTTTAAAAAACAAGGACTGACAATTTGTGCAAAGTTATCCACCACTCACTGTTCCATGTATCGCAAAACTAATTAATTTTTCTTCATTAACATAATCCTCCCCATACCCTCACCAAAATAATATTTTGGTCAAGTTAGGGTAGTTAAGGCATTTTGACAAGTAATTACAAGGTGATTTAAAATAGATAGCTAACATTATGCCAATTTAGGAATAGCAGATAAATTACTGAAGAGCTTCCAAATTAATCACTTATTCTTATTATAAATGAAATGCCTGTTACAAGCACGATGCATTGAAATATAGTAAAATGACATGTACATGGTACATGTTAAATGATCTTAAATAAAAGCTTGACATAGTTACGCAAATATACAGTACAAGTCCACAAAAATTCTTTAAACAAGTTGAGGTAACCTCAAACTTAAACAGTTTTAATACAATAAACCAGGTAGTAAAAATCTCCTTTTGAGAGCAGGTAAGATTACTTACTGACCAAGTTTAACTGCACTCACCTAAACATCAACATTACCCGACTTTTTATATATAAAAACATGGCTTTAATTTATTTCTACATACTTCTCTACCAGCAAAAAAGTTAATGAAAAACTGACCAAAAATATATATATCTTTACAGCTATCAGCTATTTGTATGAACCTCAGAAAAGAAAGGAAAGCTTGCTGGAACAGGGGGAACGATTGTGAGCTACTGTAATTCAAAAGGAAATGTAATATTGCAAAGTGGCTGTTAGATAACTGTAAACATCATTAAGGTTCATTCTGAAAACCCTAAACTTTAGTTACTGAAATGTAAGTTTTGCTGATTATAGTTAACTATATTAGTAGTTTCCATTTGTGTACTTACTGCTGCTGCCACAGCATAAGCAAAGAGGTGCATGTTTGACAGCCAGAAATACAAGGATAAACTGGACTTAAACTGGTGCAGCATATGCTGTTCTACACAAGCAAGAATGGCAATATTAACACAAATCGTTCAGTTAACAACAAAATTATCTACCAAAAGTGAAGATGTTCAGAGTTGAGGCTGATCTGTTCTTTGTGCAGCCTCCCATTGTAGCATTTATGCCATATCATCCTGTGCTGGTGAGATGGATTAAAATGCTTGAAGGACCTCAACTTTGACCATCTTGGCTTTTTGAGACTGAGTTATAATTTTTGTTAAAAAAAAAAAAAGTTATCCACAGCCAAAACATCCAGATATCAGGCCCATTATGGACGAATGATCTGCAGAACTTTTAAGATCACAGTTAAGCACCTGAAATCACAAAACACATTTGCATCCATATACCTTGACCTAAGTATGTTTTTGAAATTTTGTACTAGAAAAGGCTCCTAGGATGACACCATGTATGGCAAGAGCAAAATGTTTACAGCAGTTATAAATCTCCTGAAAACCAGAACTTAGAAACACGAAACCTCAGCTATCACTGTAACAAGACTATGCTTTTGAAACTGTGTTCTGTAACATACCCTTTAATGAACAGTGAATGTTTCTAGCAGATAGAATAATATGCCCTCTTGTAGAGGTTTTATCTATTGAATCTAGTTTGAAAGATGATAAACCAATTCTACTCAACTGAAAGTAAGTCACATTTCAAATGCAGTAACGATGTGGGATTAATCCTCCCCCTTTTATGCACAATTACTAAGCTCTGAAAGACATGCTTCAAGCCTTGAACTTCTTCATTTCTTGCTGGCAGACAAAGACCAGTGTACTACAAGAGTGGTTCTTAACAAGGACTTCAGTTGTGTCTCAAGACAGGCAACGAGCTCAAAAACTTGCTGCTGAGATCAGCTGCAAAGGAAGAAAGCAATCCTGCCAGCAGGAAACCGTACATGTGAAGCCAGGAGCTCGGGGATAATGAAAACATCAGAAGCTGGCACTCCGGGCAGATCAGTCTGTATACTCGGCTACAATAGAAAGAAGGACGGTGATGTCATCTGGTTTTCCCCCTGCAATATGGAAAGAATAAAACCATTATGTCAAAACACACTGGGTTGTCTTCTGATAACCTGTGATGTTCCTTCATGGAAAGCTCTTTCTAAACTAGTTTATGCAAAAAATGTAGACACAAGAACTCTGCTTCCTTCACTTCCTTTCCAAAATGCAATTGAGGGTAGCAATGACATTTAACGGAACAAAAAGCTCTCTCCTTTTAAGCAACAGTGAGATCATAAACTATTAGAAGGTATACGGAACCTTGAACGTTGTTAGCCAATAGAGCAGAAAGCCTGATTTCTAACGTACGATTTTAAAAAAAAAACCTACAAAATCACCTGTCCTTGTTTTGTTATAGGCAAGCTGCAATCAAAAAGTATCTTCAAGAATTTACTGTAAAATCAAACACCTCTAGCATCTTCTTCAGCACTATATGACTGCATATCCTTCTAAAAGCTACTTAACACTTTTAATAGTCGCTTTTCAATCCTCAGTAGCTAGAGCACTCAAATTCTACAGAAATAGCTCAGAGGGGCTATTTTACACAGAAGGTCAAACGAGTCCTCCGGACTCAGAAGATCTGCAGTTTCATTACTGAATGACTGGGCTTTGTAGCAACGAGGAGCCCGAGCTTTAAAACTACTGTCTACCTTTATGAAAGATGTTTAAGGGTGTTGCAGGAAATCCTGCCCTCTTGACACAGGGATAATGAGAACATCTTATTTATTTAAAAAAAGGGTTTGCAAGGACTTTGAACTCTGCCAGGTGTTAGTATCTTTCTGGAGCATAGGAAATAGAACCAACAGAGAGATCAAGACCGAGACATTAATGGTACAAGGGCCAGAAAAAACAACAAAAACCCAACAGTGCACATAATCTTGACTAAAATGCATCAAGAATAGAAAACCTTAAAAAAAGCAACAACAACAAGAAACACACCCCCACAAATCCTAGGGACAAGTCAGATGCAGTTCTCCTGGGAGCCTGGAGAATTTGTATCAGGCTGGATGGATTCTTGGGGCAGGAGTGTACACGTTAGATTAAAAAATAAAAAATAAAAATTAGTGCACAGAGTTCTCTGTGTTCCAGCTACTTCCCCACAGGAGGCTTCTGATTAGCTGGGGCCTTGGATGACCTGCATCAGGAGCTGGGGTCCTTGCCAAACCAAGAACCTTGCTAGATTGGCGCTCTGTTGCCAACCACATTTTAACACTGTTTTCCTACTGGATTTTGGAACAGCAGAACTTTGCTTTGAGAGAACTTTGCTTAAGATTTCTTAAAGATAGCAAGAGTGGGAGGAGGAGAGGGGGGGAAAAAACCTTACCTCTCACATTCAAGCCATTGTCACACGCGAACTGTGCAAATGGTGACATGTAAGTGGGATCATATGCCAGCTCGTGAGCTTGCTCAGCAATGCTTCTTGCAGTCTGCTGTATACTCTCATAGTTGGAGTTCTAAATTAATGAAGAAAAAAAGTTTATTCTTACAAGGAAATCTATCACTAGTTGGTTTGCTGATGCATGTCAGGTTTACAGATCCCTGACTGCAGAACCTCCTTCTCACCGATTAGGGCACTAGTTATCACCTTCTATTCTAAATGGAATCCTAACCACGTCTCAGGCTTAATAAACTGGGGTTAGAACTGTAAGTCTCCACAACTGAAGTCTAGACCAGCAGCTGTAAGACTTGTTTACTTGTTTTTTGGATGATTTGTAGCATTTAGACTCTTAGAAGACTAATACTTAAAATAGACTAAACAGTCTCACCTTAGGGAAACAAATTTGATAGCTAATACTAACAGTTCACACTGAAAGAACTATTTTTCCCTCACAAAGTAGGCTCAGTTGAATTAAGTACGTTTTACACCTTGATTAGGAAGTCTTAATTCTGAGTCTCTTGCCCAAATTGACAAGAACATGCTTGGGGGAGAAGGAGCACTCTAAAGGTCAGATGAGAGAAATTTTAATGAGAGAGTGAACTTTCCACAGATGGCATTTTACATGTCTTTTTTTCCCCAGTACCTCTGTTGCTTTACTCCAATATTTTTCTTAAGCCAACATGACATGACAGCCATCACTATTTTTTGTAGCTATTTTTAAATGCATTATCATTTCAGAAAGCCCTCGCCGCAGTCTGGGGACTTAGCAGGCTTTTACATGATTAACTATTGGCTGAACTTCCTACCTCAAGGGGAACTTCGGTGCCTTTCCCAAATACGCCAATAGGTGGAGCTCAGCGTTTTTTCCAGAAGAGAAATAAGCCTCCAGTGTCCACCTAGGCTAACCTTCCGTCTGTGCAGCAAAAGGAAGGTGGGCGTACTGCAAGCAGGAGGATGCTATAGCTACAGCGTAAGTAACAGCCACACAAGTCAGCGACTGACGTACCAGTCCCTTCCAAACCACGACAGCAGCTGACATCTTCAGCGCTGTCATTACCTTTGCTAACCAGGTTAAAGCCTCTGTGACAGCTTGTGCTGTAGCAAGATCACATTTTCCGTTTCACAGCACAGCTATATGCTTTTCAATTTCGGACCCGAGTATCGCACCAACGAGACAGGAAGCGACAGTGGGGACTGTGGAGAGGGGGAAACACAAAAGTCTACCTCATATGCAGAGACCTCAGACCTTTTGTCTGCAAGGCCCCATTCTCTGTCTGACATCACCTTTCAGTTATGTACCTGCAGGATAAGAGCAGGCAAAATATTTTTAAAACCACGCTGTAATTCTACAGAGACTTATTTGCACTTCATAACATCAAAATAGTTTCCTCGGGGAGGTTATACATATTGATGCCTCCTAAGTATACTTTCCTTTCTGTAAGTAAATAGCCTTAAGCTAAATGCTCTTATCCAAACTAAAATAGTTTAATGTATTTTTACTATTTAAAATGAGTATTTATGGTCACTAACCTGGAAACGTTGCTGTAAATTTGTTACCAGAACATTCAAGATTTTCCATACACACGCAACCCACAGTTCAGACAGCCCAGACTGCTTTAGAATTACTGTTTTGTAAGTCGTCAGAAAACCTTCAAATTATTTTTAAGTATACAGCTCACCCCACCAAACAGCCCACAAGAGAACGCTGTATTTTCACATATATAATCTACAAGTACAGATAAAACGCAGTGCCTGCTACTGAACATGTCTCCCCATTCCCTCCGTTGTCTCCCGTGCATTACACTACTCAGTGACATGCTCCTGGCTCTTACTCAGGAAACTTATGCCAAAGCTGCTGCTTCTAGATTCAGCCTGGGTGCAGATTCAAGAGACAGCACTTTGGAGGCAATGTCCCTGCTCACACGTGGCACTAGCTGGTAGGTCTCTAAATGGTAGTGCTTTGGGGTGGGTCTTTTACGTGTACCACAAAAGCTATGTGTGTAAAAAGAAATGGTAGTAACCATGAGGGCTAACGACAGCAAAAGATGCAAGAGATTCAGAATATGCACGCACACTTACCTTCAGCTTTTTTAACTCCTGCAGAATCATATAGTCAGGCATGTTGTCAAACAGTCCATCTGTTGCAGTCAAAATAATGTCTCCGAGTTGGACATCAAAGGAAGTACTATCAGCAGCATCAGGGCTGTGAAAATGACAGGTACGTCAAAGAAATGGACTCCAGCTTTCACTAAGGCACCAAGCAATGTCAAGCTAGCACATTAACAGCTTTTGTAATTCACTGCTGTTACGTGTTTTGCTAGAAAGGAAAGAAATAATCACCAACTGTGGAGCTTTTGCACCAAGATAGCTTGTCAAGAAAGCGACAACAAAAGAACTCTGATTGCAAACAGGTAAAGTTCCAGCTATTACACACAGGATTTGCATTTACAATTCCCAGATGAACAATCCTGCAAACTAATCTGCTTCCCAAGTGTATCTCCATGGAAACCATTAAGTAGAATGGCAGTTCGGGGCTTCCTTCTCGCCCATCTCAGATCTGTAACATGAATTATCCTTTCAAGTATGGCTCTAACAGGAATGGCCAAAACACTTAAGGATTCTGAATCACTTTCTATTGCAGTGGAATATGAAACGTCTGAAAATCACTACCAGGAGACCACAGCTGGTTGGTCTACTTATGTCTTATACATTACACAATACAGAGAGCAGAAAATAACTATTCTGGCCATGAATATTGCTGCAGAATCCGATTCTCAGAAGTAGCATAATTACAAAACCTTCATTTTTAAAGATTCTTCACAGATCTTTAAAGGGAGAAATGACTGCACACCATGCCCTTTGGCTACGCCAGAAACCAGGTGAGGAAAGCAGGCCTTTTGCTGTGCACCTTCAAGAAGGTTAGAGTTAAGATTGCCTACCTATCCCCATATATAGCCAAATTTAAACATTTAACTGGGACAATGAATTAAAAAAATACTGGAGAAACATTTAGACAACAAGCATGAGTACTAATTAATGTCAAGAACAGCGCAGAAACTAGCCAGAAAGCTATAATCATGATTCAGAACTGAAGTGTGGGAGCTCATTTATCTTGCACTTTCCTTATTGTGTGATGACTCAGATTACTTTGCTTTCCTGGCTTCCACTGGACATTATCATGTTATCAACTACCCTTGTGCTTTTTTTTTTTTCCTAATATAAGCCACAGAATTTCAGAAAAATTAACATTTTAATAGTTCTGGAATTCAAAACAATCATTTAATTTTAGTCTAATAAAGAGGCTAGATTATTTCAGGGTTCTAATTTCAGAGTTTTACACTAGCTTCCTCCCTGAAGTCTTAGGATGAAGTAACAAAACCACATGCAAAAGTGATCAGGAGTTTCAACAGCTTGCAAGCAACATTTTCAAGAGCAGCTACTTTGGCATTAGAAGTTAGAACCCTTAAGGCATCAGCCTTGAGATTTAAAACTTCGTATCAAAAACTTAAGTTGCCTATTGCATTCTCTGTTTACTGTGGTCCCTCTTTCAAGACCCTTTTATCATCTTTCTGTATTTAGAAGAGGGATATCACTTTAATGACTGTGCAACCATTGATTTGAGAGCTGTATTTTAATACATATTTGAAAGCTGATTTTTTTTTTATATATATATATATTTATTTTACTGGTGAGACTTCACACAGTCACAGGATTTATCAGCCTGACATTCTTAGGGGAAGGCACAAGTACAAGTCTGTCTTTGAAACACTCATTTCTGTGAACAGATTGTCCCTTCCCAATACTCTCATTTCCCAGCTTGATGTTCCGCCAAACAGTTTTGCTCGTCTTGGTCAAATACAATATGCTGCTGGAAACACAGCTACTTGGAAACACGAGTTACAGTCACATGTCCCTCTGCTCTATTCTTCAAGTACTTGCTACCTCACTGCCAAAATATCTAAATTAGCGTACTCCAAACCAGTCTCAAGGGAGCACAGACAGGGACTGGGAACGAAAGCCACCGATAAGACAAGCTGCTCACGCAGGATGATCAGTGCAACCACCAGCTGCAGTCCTCATTGCTGCAGCTTTTTGCGCAGTCTCTCCATGGATCAGAACATGCCCACTGCACGCCACAGGCTATGGGAACATGCTATATCGAATGAATGATCATGAACCCAGTAATTTTTGGCTGCACAACAGCTTACAAAATTTAGTAAGTACATGGTGAAAAGCGTTCATGGTACCTTAAAGACAGGAGGGCAGGTATAAGAACCTTTGCTTGGGCACATTTAAATCCCATGTGCTATGCTGCATTATACAAGGAGCACTGAAGCAGCAAAACCGCAACCTTCTGGGAGCTGACTGCACATACAGATTAAAAATTTAAGATCCTCTCCCATCTTACCTGTCACTTAAGACGACTCCTTCCGCTTCTGGTGGAGCTATCGACAGTTGGAACGGAGTGTTGAAGTAATGTTGCTGTTCATCAGAACGATGTACTACTTCTCCTCCTCTGACTACCAAAAATCCAGAATCTCCCAAGTTGGCTGTATGTAAACGATGACTTGTTCTGTCCAGAACAACTATACAAGCTGTACTGCTTCCTGAAAGCAAACAGAATACGGTAACTGCAGTGAGCCTTACAGAAAGTGCTTGTTTTTTCACTGACTTTAGTCATAGTCCAACTATTCAAATATTTATCAAAGTTTACAGATCAGGATAAATGGAAGTACTCATTAATGAAAAAAATTAATATACACTAAAACCAGAAAGATGCTACAAATCTTTGCAACAAGCTACAACCTTCTACAGAACTTCCTTTTCTGGCTTTGATTTTGGTAAACACATTATGCTGACAAATACCTGTTTTGTTCCACTTCATTTACACTTTTCCATCCCAACATATGACAGCACATTCTGCTATAAGACTGGATTTACAGAAATCACATATAATACTGAAATTCTGAAAGCATTAAGATAATAGAATTCTAGTAGTATCCGTACAATGCTAGGTGCTCTCCACACATTTTCACTCACCAGCTGTAAATACACCACTCCAATTAAATACTTAGTTGCAAGCAGTTTTAGATAGTGTTCCATTATTCTTGTCAGAACATGAACATACTTTTCGCTACAGTATGGCTCTGTAGAGCTACCTTCTTTGTTTAAAAAAATAATAATCCCATAAAGTGTTCAGGGCACTAACTGCAAAAGTTTAAAAGAAAACATGTTTTGGAAACAAATACTGTTCCAGATTAAAGAAAGAACAGAAGTGTATCGACTTGTCAACCACGCGCTGAGTGAATCCCAGCCATGCCCGAGGGCACCACGAATTCTTGATTCACTCACCGGGAGGTAGCTGCTGACTTTGCTTGGTGGCAAACCACAGAAATAACTGTACAGCAGAGATACCCATACACTAAGTCCTTCACAGAAAACAGCAATCACTTAATTTCTGCAAACAGGAGCACTTCCACCAAAAGAACTTTCATTCCTGACGAGTGTAAAATACAGCTAAAGCATTTCTTGGCTTCAGACTGCCTCTAACAGAATTCCCCACGCCCTCTGCTAGTGAATAGTCTTCTGGTCCATCTGCTATCCTAACACTCTTCCAGCAGAACTTTCCAAGCACATCTACATCTCAGACAGACCACAGATTTAAGATGAGCTACATGTATGACCAGGCTTGCTAACACAGGAGCCCAGCCAGCCCTAGGCATCACCCGTTGTGGATGTTTCATCTTTTAGTCCAGGGAGTTCCCTGCAAAACCCTGCACTCAACTTGTTCTCTAGTGAATACCCAGCACCTTCTCCACTCCTAGTCAATGGTTAGTCAAAGCAGAATCTTAGGAAGGATTCAAATTTTATATATGACAGCATCCAAGATTGTTCTGCAATGCAAGAATAGTGTTTAAATAAATGCCACAATTTCCTTCCACTTCAGTTTTATTTTAAAAATAATTTGCTAGATTCAATTCTGATGAACCAAGTATCAAGACAAAGCACAACTGGAAGGAAAAGTTCATGCCTAATGAGTCCTCCCTAATGAAGTCCTCTCCCTCCACTTTATTTCAAATAAATTCTAAATGCTCATTGCTGTGGTAGTTCCAGAGTTTTAATTCTACTTCTAAAAATACTGTTCCTGGTTAAAGGAGAAACCCTAGGGATCGTTAGTTTCAAATTTTAACTGTATTAGCACAGTGTAACCAGGAGGCCAGGTGTGGAATGCAGATCTTGTGACTCAGCATACGCTGCTTTTCAGAATTCGAAAGGTCAAGCCACGCGGGGCTGCCTCTGGCTACAAAGGGGTTGTGAGAGCTCTCACCAGTGGCCCACTTAGTGGATCACTCACAGCTACATCTGCTTTGCACAAATAAGCACTATCAAACACTCAAAATCCTAGCGTAATTAATGACCATTGCTATTTTAGTGAGACGTAAGGTCACTTCTGAGGTTTGAACCTATTCTTTAGGCATATAATGCAAGAACATCTGTTCCTAAGCTCAGCAGACAAGCTAAATATAGCTTACACAGCACCCTCCTGGCACAGAAGTTTAAGGTCAGGTGAGAAGCATGCATATCACACAGGGTAACACTTTCTTGGTGCGTAAGAGGTCACACGCCCTTTAGAAACGCGTTCTGTTTTCAAGGTTGTCAGCTGAGGCCAAATTTTGCCTCTATATCTGTTCACCATTCCCAAAGCAGCTGGATGCACTGTCTAAAATCAAGTCTGACGCAGAATATGCTAAGTATCTACTTTTGTTTGCTTTCAAAAAAATCTGTAATGATTCCCCTGCAAAGAATTATAAAAAATATGAGGTAGCAGTGATTGTATGATATAAATTGCTTAAGTCAACCTGTTAGCTTTAGAGTTTGTTGGACATAAAAGGCAACAGGAGCAGTAAGGCAAGGAGCAGAACTGCATCCAACTATCATCAGAAAACATTTTTATTTGCACAGCTTAAACAAAAAGCCACAAACAACCATTAAGAGTTTTCAATGGAGAAGAGCTATTTATACACAGAGAGCGCATGCCACAGCATACTCTACTGCAAAACTCATTTTTCAAACTCTTTGCAAGCCTTGGTGAATTACCACCCTTCACACACAAAGGCAGGTTACCTTCAATATTTACATGTTTTTATATACATATATACAAATATATCTATGCATATAAACATATTTAAGTATATGTCTAGGTAACATACAACACATCCAATTCATGTATTTTTGCTCTCTTACCAAGCAAAGGTACTTTGTTCTGCAGCAGCTCACAATAACCCGCAGTGAGAATCCCAACAGGATTACTTGGTACAAACCGTCCTTCTTTTACTAAACGTTCACATGTTCGCATTAGAGTCCCTGAGAATTGAGAAGGGTCAACCCCATAGTCTCTCCAGCCACCTACACCATCTGCTACCCCTAGAAAACAACAAAAAAACAGAAAACAAGAGTTATATGAACAGCAATGGTTTCTAAAACAAGGTTTTTAATTTTTGACATCACTTATGATATTCAATATCTAAGTAGTAGAACACAGCACCTGCTTGAAAAACATTTTTGATTAAGGAAAAGAATTTTCTAAGCATTTTTAAGATAACTTCTGACATCAGCTACTAGACAAAGCTCTAAATACCATCTGAATTGCTAAAAAGAAGGTACAGCTCTAATGCTGAGAACTTCACAAGGAAGATGACTTCACTAGAGGAAAAACTAATGTGGAATTCTGGGAGGAGTTCAATCATGTTAACCTTTGGCTTGCCCATTAAAAGGGGAGAAAAGAGTGATGATTAGTTTTAAATGTGAAGGTCATTACGATTTGTAAATAGGATTGAAACAATAAAGAAGCTCTTCCCCACTATTCAATGCCCCAAAATTTCTTCTCAAGCTACCTGCTCATAGGAAGGATAATTTTTTCTACTTGGCAATATCCGTTTCTGCAGAAACTAACCTTCCATTTTAAAAAGTGATAAACAACAACAAAAAAAAAAAAACCAGGCAAATCAACACAACACTAGGACCTATGTCTGCAAGGACAGTTTGTTGCTTAGAACTTCAGCCAAGGAAGAGAATGAAAACTGATCGTGGTCCCATTGATTTTCATTGTCATTCAAGACAGCCCAGACATCAGAAAATTAGACCAATTCTGCCAAAGCTTTGGAAGATTCTGAGCAACCACAGAGGCACATATTGAGGACGCACATGACATGGCAAAGCAGGATGGTCAGAGAGACGAACAGTCGAATCAATCACCATGCTGACGTTCATAGTGGTTTGATGCCATCGGCAGTAGAAATAAGAGCAAGAAAAGTGCTTTTGCTGTCTCGTACACAGAGGAAAATCAGTTTTGGCATCCGTTAGACAAGTATTACAAAAGGTGAAACTCCTGAACTGGGTCAGGAGTAACACGGCAGATATTGTACAGAAGCCCCTCAGCATTTTGAACTCTTTACAGGTACATACCTCCACAGCAGAACAGCAGCTGTGCCCCCATTTCAGCTTTCTCAACCACAGTTTAGCACTTTTCATTCAACTACAAAGTTTCCAGTGAAACTCTGGCCCCTGGTGTCTCAGGGAATGCATGTATGGTGGCAATAGCACCTATCAGGCTGAAATTGGGGATCTTTTCGTGGGATAGGTAAAAAACTGGGCAAGCTAGTAATGAAGGGCTATGCAGAGGGAATGAAGAGACATTAATCCCAGCTGAAGACTGAGGGAAATGGACTTCTAACCAAAATGCTGGGGGGACGGGACACAACTTGCATCTAAAATCCCAGTTGAGCAATGCTACAATTAATACGTGATACATTTGCAAAGTTATGAAAGTTACCACCGCATGGAAAGAGCTTTAACTTTAAGTAGATGTGTAACAAAAAATGAAGGTGAGTGACCATCAGAAAAAATATATACGTGGTTTAATTATCCCATTACAACAGTCGTTGTAGCAAGCATCATAGACACACATGGGGCTTTGTCTTCCTTTTTTATTTACTGCGACCAGTCACTGACAGCAAACAATATTCTGCTGACCTTTGGCTAAAACATTTTCAACTTCTTCAATCAGCTTTAATGCTAAAATTAAAACACTCCTTGAAGGCAGGTATTATTTAGGAGAGCAAAATACTTCTACTCAGAATTTTTTCCAAAACCTTTTTGATCCTCAGCATGTAAGGGACTAACCACTTCCAGCACAGGTTTCTGCAACCAAATAAAGCTAAAATAGTATGTCCACGATAAAAGCATGATGAACCAGTTTCAGAGCTCAGATTGGGCTGAAGAAAGGTCTCAAAGAAAACCACTATTAGCAAAGGCACAAAAATTTGACTGAGACAGTAAAACTAAGTTTGCCTCGTCTACAAATGCCCTTCACATCGGTCACCATCTGAAACTGAGACGGAAGGTTTAGAGCCGACCTTGGCACGAACTATAATCTGACAGGAGGTTACATCCAGATTCTGAACAGCCTATCAACATTAATCAGATTTCTCCCAAAAATAGTGCACAACCTTTTAGACACCTGCTTTGCCCGTTTGCTTTCTCAGAAGAACGGTGTAGGAAGGCAGGTCCCTGCAAGGCAGCTCGCAGAAGCAACCAGGCACTCCCTGCGATGCCTCCCCTGCCCTCCCCTCCTCTCCCAAACCAGCCTTCCCCTTGCAGGTCCCGCAGTCCAGGTTAATGCTGGATTAACCCTTTGCTTTCTGCTGCCACGCAAGTCTAGAATAAGAGATCAAGAAAAGAGTTTCCACTCTGATCTAGAACTTGAAATAGCAACTGAGCGTCAGTTTGCATGATAACGCTTGCTTTACATTAAGCTACCGCATGAGCGGCTTGTTTCCCTTTAAGATGAGCACAGCCCAGCTATAATTTTGCTAGCTGATTATAGCAAGCATTGCCCCAGTGACAGGGTTAACGTGATGAAAAGGGCAATGTTTGACAGATACTGTCCAGATACTGCTTTTGGTTCCTCATGTTGTTACAAAACAAGCTCAGGCAAAGTTATGGAGTTCCCTCAAATGCTCAGTAAACCATTTTTGCATTAGTGTTCTTGGGAAATATTTAAATAGAAGCACTACAGCATTAGTATACAGTACAGGAAAGCAAGCCATCACCAAAAGCACCTTACCAGGTTGATTATCAAAACCTACTTCAACTTTAAAGTAAAAATAAGAGCACACCACCTAATCCACTTTGCTCACTTCTTACTCCAGGCAGGAAATCTGAATCCATAATCATGGCAGCACACTTCATACTCTGTCTTGAGCCATGAAACAGCTTTGTCTGTCTTCCTTCCTGCCTGCTTTCCGTAGCTATGATCAGCCCTAAGAACAGCTGCCAGCGCCTTCCGAAGCAGACCTCCTGCAGACGGTCCACAGGTAGGTCCTGGGACCGAGCTTCGTGCCACGCTCGAAGCGCAGACCGCGTGCGTAGGAACCCGCAGGGCGGCCGCGCCTTCCTTGCCCACCTCGGGCAGGGCAGCGGCCGGGGCCACCTCACTCGCGAGCAGGCCCCTGGACGCTCCGCACCTCCGCAGCTCACCGCGGCGATGCAACACCGCGGCCATCTCCTTGTCCGCGCCCAAGACAACGTGGAGTTTCTGCAAAGGTTTTTTTACTGCATTTCTAAAAGAAGACGGGACAGTTCATTTAATTTGAGCTGAATGACCTTGTTGGCTCCCAAACCATGGTGCGTGAATGGTGCCCGAGCAGCCAAATGCTTCCTCCTGCTCAGGCACAGAGCCAAGAATTACCGCTGCCATCAAGATCAGTGGCAGCACACAGGCAAAGTACATTGAAGAAGCTCAACACCACAGTTTATATATCCAGCTTCCTTGGTTTTGCCTTAAAATCACAAATTATATTTCACAAGATCTTTAGCCATCTTGTCTTACCTTCAGCGTGGCTTTTAAATAAAAACAGCATCTTTAAATTCTCAACATAAACTGCCCAATTTTATGGGAAAGGCAGATGTGATTTTTAAATAAACCGCTACTGAAAAACATGTAAATGAGAATACAGTTTGAGAAAACTTTGTGATATATGACATACAGCAAACATGGAGCAGAAGTACACGAGATGTTTCAAGCTCCAGAAGCAGCAAAAACTGAAAACTCGACTCGCAATAATGGACCGATTTCTATGTCCTAGCATATTCTTTCCTCTATCACCAAAGGAAAATTCATAGGTACTGCCGCTGGCAGCACCACCACCAAGGAATAATGCTAAGCTGTATTCATTCATAGTAGCTTTGTTTTAATCTAAGACAAAAATGCAAAAATTCAAAATAACTATTACTTTAACAAGTAAAAAGTTACCCAGGTTTTGATTTTCTTACATAAAAAAGATTTTCACCATAAAAAATGATCAAAATATTGTCTTCCAGTATCTACCATTTAACTTACCCACCTTATGCAATATGAATCACAGGGCATTTAAGACAAACTGCATGGTTGACAGAAGAATTACTGAAACTGAACTGTACAAGATCTTTGATTTTTCTAAGTTATTCAGTAAATCAGGAAATTTTACAGAAAGAATATTTATTTGGATATTCCCTGTTTAAGCCTATGTAGAGAGCACACAAATGTCCACATGAGATAGCAAAATGCCTGTGGCTAGATGAAGAACCACTGTAAATAAAGCAATTGAAAATTTCACAATAAATTACTTCAAATGAGCTTCTCAAGTAGTTAACTAGATTACAGAGACCTTCCAGAATCAGTGAGAGTTAACTGTCCAACTACATTGCCTTCTGCTGGAAAATATACGAACACCACTGCGAGATTAAATACTGGCTGCATGTGTCAGTCCAAAACCGGCTCCTCAAGAAGCTGAAGATTCAGTACACGAGGATCTCTCGCAGAGAGACAGTCGTAAGGAAGTTTCAAGACAATGCACAGTGACTGATGCTGCAGTGCTGAGACTGAGCAAGTGAAGATACTGGCACTGAAACTTGTTAAAAAGGATTTCGAAATGCTAAGAGCACCTGGGATAAAACACCAGCTGAAATGCAAGTGTAATATTTTGACAGAAGCCCAGGAACAGCCAGCCAGGGCTGAGACTGGCAATACGTGCTTTTCATTGCACACAGACTTACATTTTATTTTTGTAAGTCAGATCCAGATGTTCTGTCTCATTCAGAGCAAATAAAAACGGCACAGGCTTGAAGTTCAGAACAAAACCATGATATTAATCAAACTGTTTATTATAAAGAGCTTTGAGTGGAAGCTCTGACTGGCTGACAAACTAATCTGCCCATGGTCAGAATCCAGAAGTATCACCCTGTCCCAAAAATCTCTCAAAAGATGGACACTTTCAAAATGTTGCCTCAGCTAGGAAGAACAGGCACATGGAAGCACCAGGCAGGCACAAGTGTGCCTTTGCATGCAAACACAATTAATGAGACATTCCACTCACCCTACTGAACTTTTCTTGAAGTTTACTGAAATTTCTCGAGAGCCTTACCTGAATTAATTATGAATCACTGATAAAAGAACATCAGTAGGAGGTATTTATGTGACTGGAATTATCTTGCATCAGATACAGCAGACTAAAATGGTAATAAAGCACACTCTGTTGCACTACACAAGTTTGAAATACAGCATCTAATATTTGTCAACATATCAGAATTGAGATAAACTGATAAGATTTCTTGTTTTATCAGTGACGAGATAAGTCACGCAGCCAGACAGGCTCTCCATCCAAAGCAAGTCACATGCCCAAATCCAGCACGAACTTCTCTAGCAGTTTCACTGGCAGCACGTATGGGATCACCATGTTACAGCCAGGTGGCATCTATTCTCCCCACACCCCCCCTTTAGTTCTGACAAAGAAATAACCTGGTTGAACACAGATCCCCAAAGGCAGATTGTGTGAGACTGGTAACTAATTACAAAAGGAAAAGTTACTTATTCACATTATACATTTTAAAAGTCATACTAGTCCTTAACTACCCTTGCATTAACTACAAAGGTACTGGAAGAATAAATGGCTAAGCAATAATGAGGAAGAAAAAGCAAGAGGCAAAGTGAGAGATGATGTTGAAGAACGGACTGAAGGAGAAACTGAAAGCATTAAATTGTGCATCTGCTTCCAGGAAAAAGCAGCAGTTCCTTACATCAGTTTTTTTTCCTGCTACAATACACAACTGTTCAGGAAACAGGTTTTTACCAGGTCTCTCTCTCACCCATTTTATTCAAGTCCGAGAAATCTGCCCAGTGGATTTAGAGTTATAGGACAAAACCCTGTTATTTATCACTGAAAGTCCTGTAAAAACTTCCCTATACAGCCAGAACTACTTGATCTCTCAAGGTGTTGAGCAACCCTGAAGCACTTTTGTAGCTGAACTGCTCCTGGCAGCTGGCATTTAAATGCCGAAAAGGGATAGGTAGTGTAGAACAGACATCAGCCAGGCTGCTCCAAACCGCTTACAGCCTGAATAATTGCAGGCTCACAATATCAGTAGTGTTGATGAACCAAAGTAAACAGCCGGGGATTTCTGCAACATTTGCTGCAACACAGATATGATTAATGCCTCACCTACTGTATTGTGTTCTGCTTTACTTCCTTCTGTGATTTCTGCCAGAACCTGCTTTTCTTTCAGGCAGCAACCCCTAAGATCTGTTTATGAATGTAAAATTGTCCACTATTGACAAGTATCAGTAGCCTTTACAATTAAAATAAGTTTTCAACTGTAAATTCTAATCAGAATACGTTGTGTCCAAAGCCCATCCAGAAACTGTGGTAAAGCATAATCAGATTTTAGTTTCCTTCTCAGAAAGCAGGCTACTACATTTCTAAGAGGTTACATTTAATGCTACTTGAGAACAGCTCTGCTGACATTTGGATTAGCTGTACTGACAAGTGCATCAGTGAATATGATTGTTAATGGGGATGTTTCTCAATAATCTGCAGTTTCTCTACAAATGACAATATCTGCCCTCATGTTAAAAAACATTTGTTTGGACTATTACAAACTATGGCACATACACATCTTTTTCAAATCACCGATTATTCCCCCTAAAATGTCTTGAGTTCTCCCAAAAGAGGAGGTAAAACAGTACTCCGAAATGAGCAGACCACTTGCCTCCTTTAGTGTGCTAAGTTCTAGCAGCAAGCTCTTTAATAGGTATGATACCAAATAAACCACTTAACATAGTCTCATATGACCTTCAGGCATCAGAGTAAGAATCCCTTCCTCCTCTGTAGCTGCCAGAACAACATTGACATTTCATCTACAAATCCTTTTACATTTTGCATTTTTCTTGACGACGGAGAGACTAACAATATTCTGGGGGCTTCATCACATACCTCCTATGCAGGCTGATGACAAACTTCATGTCAAACCACTGCCATTCCTTTTAGTTTAGAGTTGCTGCCCTACAGTTCCCCCCAAAAATATCGAGATTTGCAGCAGATAGAACAGTTGCCAAATTTTAACTTGCTGTGGACAAACAGTACTCTGCTGCCGAACAGTTTTTTCCTACTGCTGCTGGGGGACAGAAATAGTTCGGAAGACTTGTCAAGTCACACAGGCTACACCCAAACTTCTACCCAGCAGACACTGTGTAAGTGATGCTGTCACGGGATGCACACTGGTTGCTGTAACGTTTCAATAATGAGTCACACACTTTGGAAAATCCATGAGAAATAGTAAAGAGATCAGGAGCCTGATAAGGCAGGAATAAGCAAGAAAAGGCAGATCCCAACAACAGAGAGAGATCACCAGCGTGAAACGTCTCAACATTTATTAACTGTTGAAGCTCGTTTGTTTTGCTAAATAAGTGAAATGTTTTTTAAAGTTCTTTTTTAAAATTCATGTTTTACTCCCTATGCACCATACATTCTACTCCTACACTAATTAGAAAGGCACGAAGGTGTCAGTTTCTGAAGAGTTTTGTTTTTCAGCTTTGAAAACATTTACATCCTTGGAAGTTACAGAGGCATGGTTCAGGTGTGAACAGGTACATAAATGTCTACCAGGTCAAGAAGATATTCAAATACTTCGATTTTTTCATTCTGTAGTTTTCTGAGGGTCTGGACAAGACAGACACTAACAGTGAACATACAAAAAGGTACAAGCAGCAGCAGAAAGCAAACACAGGCCTGAATCATAAAGCTCCAGAGATTAACATTAGCAGTAAAGCCATTTCCTTTTCTTGGAGTGATCCCAAAGGAAACGCCATGGATTTGAGTTTCTTGTTCCTCCCCGTGCTCAGGATGGGAAGAAAACATGCAAATTTAACAGGTATGTACCTGCCAGAAGGCAAAATAAGAGACAAAGACCCAAAGATTCAAGCACACCAGTAACAGGCCTTATCAAGCCTTTAACAACTATGGGAGGGTTGGAAATAACATACATCTTCATAAGGGTTCTATTTTTCTTACAATGAAAGACTAAAGGGTGGGCTAGAAGGCACTTGCCTTTTCAACCTTTAGACTATACAGTATACATAAAACAAAAGAAGTGCTTAGCATTGTTGTATCTGCTATAAACACACTGCATCTTTTAGCCCTAGCCAACTTTTGTTTGACCTAAGAAAATGAATCCCCAAGCACTCATGCCAAGCGGCTGGGAGTAGCTCTTTCACTGTAACACCACACCCATAATCCATCCCACACAGGCACGCTTTCCATATATCGATTCTGGAAGAGACCAGCACGGTCTTCGGTCACACTGAAGAGTTTTAAATTCATTATCTGGTATAGCTTTGTCATTGATGACTGCTAGGACAGGCTAACTCTAAGTGATACACCTGACATTTACTTTTCTCTAGAAGGATTCTTATTGTACACAGCATTCACTTTTGCTAAAACCACTTGACCTCTTCATTAAGCTAATACTGAAAAAATGAAGCTTGTACAGCAACAGTTCAGCCCAGGCAGTTTCATTGAGGTGCAAAGTTAGGCAAGTATTGAGTTAGTACAACATTTATGAGGCTCACCAAAAAAAAAAAAAAAGATAAGGAACCACAGATTTGCAATGAGAGCAAGAGGAATTGAGGGTAGGAAAACACTGGTGCTGAAACTCCTTTAGCAGCAGTGTTGAAGAGCTGGTGAGAAAGGGAGAGCAAAGAGATGCTAGAAGTGGCAGAAACAAGGAGAAAACTACTGTACCCAGGAGTTTAAGAACTACTGATGAAGAAAAAGCATCAAGTTGGACTGCATCAGAAACCATCCTGAGTACTCATGTTTGCAGAATATACAGTGGTTTTGGTTTACTGGTACATATTAATACTAGAAAAGCAATAAAGAATGTGAAAATAGCTTTACGGGGGGACAGCTTTTCTATTTAAACTCTCTTCTCCTTGATACTTCAGACATCTTTGTCTAAAGCTGTCTTTGCTGTTTGATCCTCAAGCGGAGTTATAACTGTTTGTTACCAAGTTGCCATGAAAATTAATGCAAAGACAAACTTAGAAACGCAATTCTCTGTTGATTCCAGCAGGAAGACAAGACAAGCTGTAGGTCCACATATGGTAATCACCAAATATGGCCAAAAAACCCTAAACACCATCAGATAGGTCTAAATCCACTCTCTTCTCCATGCAAAGAGTCCACCTATACATAAAGCATATTCTGCATTTCTCTTAAGGGCAAATACCAATTGCTCGGTTATTTATCAGTGCTGGCCTTGCAAGAACTCTAAGGCAGCCAGCTGTAGTCACATGTTGAAGTACAGCTGTCCAACAGCTGATTTTAATGGAAAAAGTTTCTTTGGAACAGGCACAGAGAAAAGATGCAGAATGTCTAAATGCATTGTCAGGTTTTCCACATCTCCTTGAAAGCTGTAGCATCACTGTTGGAGTACCAGCTCCCTTTAGAATAAGCAGCAATACTGTTACCTAGCACCGAGTTACAGCTTCCTGAAAAAATGTTTCAGCTATATTAAATGGCAAACAAGTTACAGTGACACCACTGAATTCCAAAGATTCACCAGGCACTGTCACATCATGAGACACTGCAGCACAATCCCACCATATTTTTTATTTTAAGTGACAGAAAAACAAAATATATATTTTAAATGTCAAAACTGTTGTAAATTTACTTCTGTCACTGAAAAGCTGAAAAGCTAACTTTTGCAAAGTGTCAGCCAAATTCAACCTTGACTACACAGGAGAAAGGTCAAGCACTGTCAAAAGCAACACTGCTCATAAACTGCAAATTCCACTGATTATCTATTATTACACACTACTTTTAAAAATTTGAACTGGTAAGATTCATTTCACAGATTAGTCCAAACCAGAGCAAGCAATCAGGACACAACAAACACTGAAACTGAAGTTTGACATTTGAAACCAGTCTCAATGTCACTTTGCCTTTCACTTGACAAGGACACAGCATGCACTAAAATAAGGAAGCGTCCGATTCAATGACCTTTTATGTGAAAATGCAATACAGCCACATGGTGCTTGCCTAGGTTTTAGAGAGACAAAGAGCGAAACGTGCTGGAAGGTGTTCCTCTGGCTTTCAGAGCCACTAGGCCTTGCAAGCAGCTACAGGTGAAACGCGGGGCCTAGGCTCCCGGCCTTCGCACCACCCCATGCCGACGGCGTGCCGAGCGAGGGGGCTGCCCTGCTGCTCGCTGCTGGACGTGAAAAAAGCGAAGTGGCTTTGCCCCTCGCGGAGCACAACCAGCCCGCGCTCCTTTGTCCGCGGCCCGGCGTGCCGTGGCCAGGCGTGCGGCTCCCGGAGGGGCCGGTCACCCCGCTGCACCCCGGGGAAGGGCCCCGCCACCAACTCACCGAGCACATCTGCCGACCGGTGCCGGGCCACGAAGCAGGCGTCGTCCCCGTAGCACATGCCTTTCTTGAGGATGCCCTTGCGGAAATCTTTGCCGAAGCCACAGCTGGCTGTCACCAAGCTGTAGTCACGGGAGTCGGTCTGCGAGAGGCCGCCCAGGACTGCCCGGGCCACCAGCCTGCCATAGGAGAGCACCGAGAACATGGCGTGGGGCGCCCAGCAGCCGA
>VXAA01005931.1:402020-450662 GCA_013399115.1 Anseranas semipalmata
CCCGGCGAGCGGCCGCGGAGCCCCCGGCCCCGAGGCCCGGCTGGCTGCAGGGGCCCCGGGACGGTCCCCGGCCCCTCGCCACTTGCTGGGCTTTTCCTGTAATTATTCCAATTACGTTTTCAACACCGGGGTGAGCGACGCTGCGCCTAACCCAGATATTTGCCTTCCACGCCCATATCGGGCTGCATGTCTCGCGTGCTCGGCATAGCTGCAAGGAACTCGGTGGCCATTTGTACTTTCTGGCTATTAGGGACGGTTATGTGAGTCATACGACACAAACATTTATTTTTAAGGGACAACTCCTCATGTTTCCCTAGCAGTGCTCAGTTATGTGTAATGCCAGCTGACTGCAGCATCTGATGCTTGTGATTTGTGGGGAAATACATGAAAGTGTAGAGTATTAACCCACTGTAGATAGGAAAAATAGATGCCAAACAAAACCCTTAAAATAAGGCCATAGCATGCAGTCACCACACACAAAAAAACCCTCTGAATGTTAACATAATTGCACATGAGAATGAGACAAAGGCACAGTCTGTCGGTGTCTCCTTTCACAGCTTCAGGGTATCAGCACCTTAAAGAACCAAGGCCTGATTCCTTACCTGCTGCAGCTCCGTCTTCTGTGAGCCTTTGGGCGCGCAAAATGGCTTGTCACTTTGGAAGCTCCTAGCAGGCAGCTGTAAGCAACCTGTGCAAATTCATTTAATGCCTCTGCATACACACACATAACAAAGCCACCACTACATTATATACCCAGAGATATGTAAATAGCAAAACACTATACAGGCATAAAGCAGAGGCAGGTGTGAAACCTGAATCCCAAGCTGACTCCAGTGAAAGCAAAAGCTGCGCGGCACAGACCCAACCCACTGGGAACACTCCTGCAGCACTGTCATTATAATAGCATTAAGACACGCTATGCGCTTCAGTTGCTGTGTATCTTGACAGAGACAATATTCCTCTCCTTTGAAGTGCTAAAGGCTTAAACAATGCATGAAACATTTCAGCCTAAAGCTGAAATGGTATCCAAACTTATTAAAAAATAATCTTCCCATTTGTTATTTAAAATGAGGGGAAAGAAAGTGCAGGGACCACAAAGACCAACCCAAGCCCAGCCTTGGTGTATTAGGAAACCGCCACATCGCTGATTTTGCCAACACGCTGCATGGAGGTAAGGGTGTGCTGCTGCCATGGCCCGTCAGGGTGTGTGAGATGACAGAGAGTACTCACAGGGCAGCTTTTCTCAGCAGCAAACGTTGCTGCCTCACCCCCTCCCATATCTACAACAGGAAAGGGAAGCACATATTTTCAGTTTCCCCAACAGAGTCATTCTTTCCCTTCACTCATTCTTGTTCTTTCTTCCTCCTTCTTGTCCAGGTCCCTTCTAGGCTAAGTCCAACCTGGCCTAATCCCTTCTTCTTTAATGCACCAGATTTCAATACTGCCTATAGTGCTGGGGTGTGCTGAAACAGCTCTGGCTGGCACAAGGTGTTCTGTCTTACACAGGCTGGGTGTGCATCACTTCCCAAGCTCTAATCCGCCACCCGGCTTCCAGCTGAACGTGAGCTCCCCACGCCTCATCACAGTGTGTTTCTCGGAGCAGGATGGGACGCTCTCTGTAGCGCTTTGTCAATCAGCCATGTCTCACAGATTGAGAAACTCAGTGCGAGAGCAAGGCTGTCAAATACACTTGGCAGAGCATGACTCCAGTTCCTAGTTCAAGGCATGCCATGAGCAGTTCATAATCCCTTCTAACCCTGGTCACCCACTCAGGTTGGCCCAGACAGCCAAGGAAGACAACATCATTGACGTAATAATTATTAACCTTTGCCGAACTCTTTCACTCCTGCAGTTCACCCAGATGAAAAATTGCTATTGGTTTTCATTCAGAAGATCACTCAGCTCCTGTGAGGAGAAAAAAAAAAAACAAAAAAACACCATTTTAAATAAAATATGAGAGGATTGGTGTTTCCCACTGTTCACTATCAGTGCTGATAGATATGCGTGTAAATCCCTCCCAGTATGTGCCCTGCTGTGTCACTCAGTATTATTGTTGTACCCTGAGGGCTGATATCCTGCCAAGTAGTATTTGTTTAAAATTCTCAAATGCACAAATTTGGCACAAAAACTGGAGCAAAGGGCATTCCCCTGGTTACAGCAGCTGGGTGGAATCTTCCCACCTCAAAGTCCAAGATCCTTTTAGATCAGTTCATTTAAGCTGCAAAACAAAATGAACTCTTCCTGCTAGGCTTGCTCAGACAGTCTAGTAAGAGCAATGGGGAGTGCTAAGCAGAAATGCTGTACAATGTAATCAACTGTTGAAGGCGCAAGCAGTTTTTCAGCTTGTATTAAGACTGATTCACTTGTAGCTGACGTCAATACTCCCTCCCTACTATCTTAGCCTTGGGATTGGAGTATGATAAATATTACCTGTAATGCCATCTGCTGTACAGAGACAGCCCAGAGCTCCAAGGCTTCTCACTATTTTTTTTAAGAGCTAAGGCTGTGCTAGACCAAAATGCAGTTTATTTCAGGCTTATTTGACTTTGTTTTGACTTTAATTAAAAACGTCTGTCCACTTGAATTTTTACAGTGATCTGTCATAGAGCAAAAGCAATGTTTGCCATGCAAAGAAGTTAAGAAAGCATAGTTAATATCAAACAGGAAACTACTGTGAAAAGGACGATGTTACCCAACTTCTCCACATGGAAGATGCAGAGTCAGAAGACCACTCTCTCACAGTGGACAACTAGGACCTCCCAAATGCTCGCTGTCTGTGATACTCTGGGAGAGCCGATTTATTTTGTGTACCAGTTTCTCCATCAATTCCTTTAGAACCTCACCCAAGCTATCCAGCTTCACTATAAAATACAGACTATTGTAGTTTAATGGTGACTGTTACTTTTGTCAGTGGTAAAATTGTTTTGAATGGCATCAAATTGAAAATACCTATTTAAGTATGTGTATTTAAATACATATTTAAAGAAATACATATACAAAACTGTTTCCTCATAGAATTTTCTTCTAATTTTAAGTTTAAAGCACCAGGAATGATACCACTTCCTAGAGAAGCTCTTTCACAATAGGTCTGTTGAGTAGTTTTTATTACTAAAAACTTCCTTATACCAAAACCTGTTCGAATCTGTTAAAAGCCTTGTACATGGCGTGTTCAGAAAAAACAGCCCAGGTGCAGCCAACAAACAGCTTGAACGCTTCACCCATTGTAATTTATGAAGACCATGTTTATTAAGCTAATCCTACTCTGAGTTAGTTTAAACATCCAAAAATAAAATTAAACTGTTTAATCAAAAGGATGTGTCCATAAGCAGAACTTCTGTCATTGTCTTGCTGCAGAGAAACATGTTGACTTTGCCAGTTTACTCTTAGATTTGCATATTTTTAACTACATTCAGGACAGATATTGGTACGCTACTCTGAGAACTCTAGTGTCTTTTGTTCTGAGGTACAGCAATGATTTTGTATATGTAAAGTTAATTAAACTATTTAAATCTAAAATAATTTTAAAAGGAAGAGACTGGTGAAAGTTACATAGTTAAAAATTAATTTTACTGAATTACTAAAAAATGCTTGGATGAGAGAAACTGACATTTAGGTAATGCTTTTTGCTTCATCTTAGCATTTCATAAAAGATATCTGTGTTAATTTTGTTTGTGTTTATAATCACTTATTTCCCCTGATTTACCATACTTCACAGGACTTAATCCTGCAATGTTTGGATTGCAAATGCCACACTATAACGTTTAAATGCACATCAAAATGTTGTTGCTTAAAGTAAAATTGAAATAGTAATACAGTAAATCCCTTAACATGTTTTTTAATAGACAGCAATCTACTGCATTTTAAACTGCTTGAATTTTCATTTCATAGGACTTCCCATATGGGTATCACAGTGCCCTTTTTAATTATTAATTAACTCATGTTGATAGGATAAATTAAAATCTCTGTGATGGAGAACATACATTATTTATTAATGTTCTGATCTTGTCCTACACACTCTGGGGTTTGCTTTTTGGAACCCGCTTCATAAGTCTAACACAGTGGCGTTTTTTGTGGTAGTAGGATTTTTCAAATGGTTTCTCTTATACTTGGCTTTTAGCTTCCCTTTTTCTAAGTCAAATATATTTTTCCTATTTTCTTTATGTTTCTTTCTGCAGGGACTTTACTTACCACATTCTATTTGTGTGTACGTATTTCTGGAAGGGCTCCATGACTTTATTGAACTATCACATCCCAGAGTTAAGCAATTCGGAGTTAGTCACTTAAGGATAAATAAAGGGGAAGCTGAAGTGACACAACAGCTGTGTCTGTCCTGTTCTTCTTTTACAGACAGTATTTGGGATGGGTTTAGGTGAACTGTTGGTCTGAGTAAAGCCCTAACTTACTTCTGAAAAAAACATCATGAGAAAAAATGGGTTAATTACATTATACTTTCCTATTGAACGGTTTCCCAATTCTATTCTGTTTCAATGGTAGATGCAGTAAGAAATGATACCTCCTTACTCATCTGGCTCCTGCCCACATGCATTCAGGGTCCAATCTGTGCTTGGGATAAGCCCACAGATTTCTGCAAGGTTTGGGTTTCATCTAGGAGTCTGGTCCACTGTACACCATCAGCTTTGCAACGTAATTCTGGATGCAAAAAGAATGTATTAAATTATATTTTCCCATGTGCATTATCAATGGCCCTTCTTACTCATTTTAAATCCGTCAGAAATGTGTAAACGAGCAAGTGGAGTTGATTCATTATTAATTATCTCATCTGATGACAATGCAGCTGAACAAGTGATACAGAAAACAGACTATGACCAATGATGATAAACAATAAACCACCACTTTCCCTCTAAGACCGCAAATTAAATTCCAAGTTTCAAAATTTGCAGAACTTACAGGTAGGAGAAACATCCTTATACTTGTTATACTATGTGGTATATAACTTCACTCCCTTAACAGAGACAAAAGAAAAGAGCTTCACCTGTTTTTAAATACGCAGGAAAACAAGCCTCCTTTACTTAGGGGACTGTTCCCTGCCCTAGGCCTCCTGCTTCTTGAAACTGCCAGTCTTTTAACTCTGCTAGCTGCAAAGAGGCCCTCAGCTGACTTCCACAACCTGTGCCCATCTGCTTTGTTAAGCAGTGCCCAAGACACAGGAGTTTTCAGAACAGCACACCAATATCCATCCTGAACGTAATTATGAACATGCAAATCTAAGTGAATAAACTGGCAAAGTCAAAATGTTTCTCTGCAGCAGGACAATGAAAACCATTGCATTTTAAAGACCCCATAACCTCCCCCACACATGGGCACACAGCCTTCATTATGGTTGCAGGCAGTCCTGGCACAGCCTTTGTGGGAAATGAACGAGAAAAGTCCTACAATGCCATTTCTACAGTCGCTTTTCAAAATGGAAGTGTGCTTGACGTTACCATTATTCTTCAAGTCTTAAAAAAAACAACACTAGTAACATGATTTAGGAGACCTTATTGAAAGGAAATGCTTGAATGTTTACCGATTAATCAAACTAATCTCAAAACCAGCAAAGAAACAGAGTGTAAACACATCGGTTCTTCTTCCCCATGGAATGAGGCAAACACAGTAATGTTGGATTATACTTGTTTAACAGAAGGAATGCACAATGGAGACCCAGTGTTACTGCATACAAGATACACTGGGGTTTGAGGTACAATGGAGCACGCTAGATCCTCACCTTCATGCCAGCATGGCCTGCGAAGAATGAGAACTTTTAAAGGGGAAGGATGACTCCAGGATTTTGCCACGCAATATGGAGCTATTCCAAATCCACCCTAAGTTACCAGCTGTGCTGCTTGGTAACATCCAATGGCCATGGTAGCCTTGTACTGTGTGAGGCAGATAAGAGTCTGTCTTGTACTACTCATCAACGCCTTTGTCAATAACTGGCTCTTATGCAGCAGAGGAAAGCGTGAAAAAGTGGCAAGCTGCTGTATGTGCAGTGGAGTTATTTCTATTTTCAATAGAAAAAGCTGGAATGTCTCCATTGTACTTAATTTGTATGCCAGCATGAGGTTGTTCTGTTCAGATGTTGTGACTGGCACTGAGAGCATGCAAATATATTAAATGCCAAAAGGACCATGCCCTTTTGTGGTCTTAAAGCTTTCAGCAGCGTCCCTTCAAGATGATAGGAATGAACCTGGTCAGAAAAATAAGAAACACTAACGATGTACTTGTCAGTCTGCTGCAGGAACAAATGTTGCAAAGACAGTTTTGATCACATAATGCAGAAAACAAACTTCAGAAAGTTTAATTTAAAAAAGTTGTCTCATTTGGAAGCAAAGCCTGGATGTTAACATTTGTAAGGTAACCATAAGGAACTTTGTTCATTTAATCACTCTAGCTCAGTTTTTCCTACTGTCAAATCAGTATAAAAATGCCCGTATATATTACAAGGTTACTAACAAGATTAATGAATGTGCACACTGAGCATTAAGAACTGAAAGGATCCATGGCATTTTCAAAAAGAAAAAGATATTGATAAACTTTAGAAGTTAAAGAAAAGCAGATTATTAGAAACAAAGTTGCAAAAATATCCTAAACATAGGATTTCGTAGTTCACAAGGGGCCACCTCCTACTTTTCTTTGATTCTTGCATATGGCCTTCCAATAGCACTTTTGCACAAACCACGTGCATAGCTTATGCTCAGGTCATTACACTTTAAACCATGTGCTGTCGCCCTCCGCTTGGTACTGGTGGGCCCCCACGACCGGATTACCTCCGTGCTGGACTGCTCCTGTGTGGGCCGGGTGGTGGGAGCAGGCACCTGACAGCACCAGGACAGCAGCAGCAGGGGCAGGGAGCGGGGAGGCCTCACAGGAGGCTGTATGCAGCCGAGGGCCCAGCGTGCAGCCGAGCCCCAAGCCCCTCTGCGCTGCAGGGCCCGGCCTCCCCTCAGGGCCCGGCCTCCCCTCGCGGCCCGCCATGGCGCCCCCTTCCCGCCATGCCCCGGGGCCGCTGAGGCGCTGCTTCCCGTGATGCCGCGGGGGAGGAGTGCACCGTGTCCCTCCCATGATGCACCGCGCTCCCTAGTAACCGCGCCGTTGCTAGGGGCGGCCTAGCAGCGGCCGCCATGGCGGCGGCGCTGATGCTCGGGGCCCTCCTCCTCCTCCTCCTCCTGCCGTTGCGGCTCCGGGCAGCGGAGCCCGGCCCCGAGCCCACGGCCGGCGTGGCGGGCCCCGCGGAGCCACCGGAGACCCGCGCTGCCTCCTGGGAGCGGGCCNGCTGGGCCCTTGGTCCCCTCCGGCTCCCATTGCAGCCACACGGGGCTGGGAGAAGTCTGCGCGGCAGCTGCCCTGCTTCTTCCTGACACTTACTCTGGGCATCCGTCTCCAGCAGCACCCCAGTCCAGCCGTGGCTCAGAGCCTCCTCAGAAAGGCAGGCTCATGGAACCCCTGCACAGCCATCGGGCACTGGCCGCGCTGATTGTAGTGCATGCAGCCCTGTGAGTTGGCGCTGATGGCTCAGTGGGCTCGCCTGCCCACCCGGCGCCCTGCTCGAAGCCCACAGGGCAGAGCCAGACCTTGCAGAGGAGTCCCAGACTCGCCCTATGTATGCTTGGAGAGCTCCGCTTACACACCAAGCTGGATGCACACACCAGTTTGCCCCACGACTCCAAATTCAGCCCTGACTCTGTGGATGTATAGTACTATGACAATATAGATCACAATCTTTTGTAATTGTGCCATCAGAAAGTGTTTCCCACTGTCTTCTAATTGGCAGGTATACTTTTATTTAACTTTTGATTTCCCAGTGTTGTTGTCGTCATCAGATTATTTGCCAAATTAAACACGTTGTCCCAGTGCATGCCTCCTTAGGGAAGAGAGACTTAGATCCCTGATCTCAGAGATACAACCTCACAATCTAATCATCCATGTTTAAACTTCTCTTGTTTACGAGGTGATATAAAGATTGCAGTGCTAAACTCAGCTGATGGAACAGTCAGAACTTCAGAGGTTCCAGGAACTGCCTGGATACTGTTCAGATGGTCAGAGAGCATCCAGGAGGCTCTAGAGAAACGGGCAACAGTCAAGTTGAAATAAAACATCAGTAATTATGAAAACGAGCATTCTTTTAAAGTCTTGCCTGTGGAGTGCTGTCTTCATTTTCTGCGTTCTATGCTATTCTTAAGTCTAGATTTATTATGGAACAGCAGCTCTCAAAAAAAGTTCAGTAAAGTAGTATCTGTTCTTTGAATGTGTAAACTTGAAAACCTAAGAGTGTTTTAAGAAGTTGCCAAATTTATCTAGACAGTTTACAGTATTGTTAGAAATTGCTTTCTATATTATTACAATATTTCACAGTATCTAAAGACAGAGAAAAAGCAACGTCAAAGTCAACTCTGCTTATGTTGGCACATCAGGAGAATATATTTCTGCAACCTGGGACATGCTCAATATTTGTAAATATCTCAGTGCTCTATCAAAATGTTTCCTTTTTCCAGTATCCAAAACAAACAGATAAATATAGTATCACTACCTTGTTTGTATCTTTTTTCTTATGCAGGACTGAGTATATTTTCATACCTTCAAAATTCCTATTAACTTCAGTTACTTTTTTCAGTTTCACAGGGAACAGAGCACCAGATTTCAGTGTGCTCTTGGTTTTGTTATTTTGCTTTTAATAGATTTGCTAAGTGGCAGAAAAGAGCTTTTAGAAATGACTTTAAAAAAAAAATCGCATGAATTTGGCTATAGACTTTTGACCATTGTCAAAAATAAAGCGAGGTGAAAAATGAAAGTGTTAGGGAACATGCTGTAGTGTGTAAGGTTCTAATTCTAATTTAAATCTTTTC
Organism: Anseranas semipalmata; assembly: GCA_013399115.1. NCBI lineage: Eukaryota > Metazoa > Chordata > Aves > Anseriformes > Anseranatidae > Anseranas > Anseranas semipalmata. The sequence continues at coordinate 410,864 of VXAA01005931.1, forward strand.
TCCAGTTGCCAAGCTGTGCACTTGTGATCTGTTGGTGGCACAGTGTGATGTAAATTGCTGTTGTGACCCTGACTGCAGTGCAGCAGATTTCAGTCTCTTTACTACGTGTTCAGTTCCTATTGTCACGTAAGTGAATAAGCAGCTACCTGAAATACAAAATCCTGTTTTATTTGCTGCATGCATTTGTACAAGCTCTATCTTCTCCTTTTATAAATTCCTAATCCCTCTATGCCCCTACCATCCTAACCCCTACCTACCCTTTCACCAGTCCTTGCAGGATTAGGCTCGTGAACTTTTAGTTCCTAACCAGGCAGAGCAGCAAATTGGCCTCCCAGCCTAATTTCTCATTCCCTCTTTTCTAAATTCATGCTTCTTGCTTTTTTCTTGCACTGTCCTACTGTGTGTGGGTGCTTAGCTGGTAAAGCCTTCTGTTAGGGAAAGAATAATGCATCTTCGGACTTTCGTCAATATAATGTAGTGTCTGGAAGTTAAGAAAGCTGATGCCATGCGACCGTCTGGCCACCTCCACAGGCCATCAGCAGCTTCTCAGTAACCTCTTTCATAAAGGTTTACGATATCAACTAGAAACATGATCAGTTCAGGGCTTAATGAAATAGTGTGAGCATTGCTCCGATCCTAGTTTTACAAGTCAGTGTCCAAGCCTGCTGCCTCCCTGCCAGTCTTTACAAACAGTAAAATGTAACATTATATCAATAAAGTAATGCTGATGGTTGTTTCCTTGCTATTTACAGTTTATCTGAATACGCCTTTACCCAATTCCATCTTCTCAGAAAAGAGTTAAGAAAGCTCACTTTAGAATCTTAATGTAAAATCTCTTGGTGACTTCTCAGAACAATAAGTACAGCTCTTCAACCCACCTTCAGCATAAATTATGCCAATCTGAATGCTAGGGTTTATTCTCAGTGCTTTGAGATTTGAATTTGCAGTCATCGCAGACTGCCATTTCTTATTGTTCTTGCACACAATGACTACTGCTACCCATTTACAGATATTTATATATATCAGAAAGGTCTAATCAACGCCTTCCTGAATGACAGTTTAATTGTCTCAGGTGACTGTTCTGTCTTTGTCGACTAGAAATGCATAAAATGAACTTGTAGTTTTCCCCCAAAAATTCTTTTCTGTAAAATGTTCGTTTTGCATTAATATTTCCAGTGACTGCAAGTATTGTGATCTCGTTATTTACATCTAGATTTATATACATTTGCATAATTGTGATACTCACTGAAAGGATTTTGGCTGATCACAAGTGAGAGGTTATGTGGTATCTGAAATGCTGAGGAAAAGGGGTGTTTGATGTAGGATGTGATCCTACTAACCAGTGGTTCGCCTCATGGAAAAGTTTAGCTCCACGCTTAAGAAGTCATTTCTAAAAGTCTTTTCTCAATATCTGCCCTTAACTGCTTTAACTCTGCCTAAGTACCTGTTCCCCATGAAATGCCTTCTTGTTGTTTTAACACGTAGTACACACTGGTACCCTTCAGGGTATGAACTGGCACATTCATTATATGGCCTGTTGCAGTTCTGGGATGTTGGTGAACCCACTGCACATCCATGAGTACTTTTCCTAGATTGGATCGGTTACTTCACCTTCCCGTTTCTCACTCTGCTGTTTATTGTATATGCATGCAAAGTAGGACTTCACCCCAAAGGTGCATATTATTCCAATAGTCATGAAACTTGCCTTTTTCTGGCCTACATGCCATCGTGCTACCTTAAAGGTCATCCTTCCTGCTTGTGCTGTCTGAATAAAAGTGCTTCTGAGCTGTCTAGCCTGTGGTGCACGGTGCATTTGTGGTATCTCACACCATCTGGATCCCATCCAACTTGTCATTTTAGCTCTAATATTACTACTATCAGGCTATTCCCTTCCCTCAGTATGTCTCTTACCTTATTTCATGTTGCTGCTCAGTTTCCTCTGCTAGATAAAACGTGGAGAATTCTTTATTATTTAATAATTACTAACCACTCTGTATAAAATAATAAAAGCGTCGTAAGGAGACAACTGCTGTAAAAATCACGTTAAAAAGAATAATCCCTTTAATGCTTTTTTGATGCTTCCTCAATACACAAAGATAACTTTAAAATATGGTCAATACTAACTTCTAATGTATCACTGATTTTTTTATTACTATTTGCAGAGGCGACAGCCGTCTTTGTAGTCAGAAAGCTGCTATATATTCACTTGATGTTGAAGCAAATCCACCAGAAAGGGTATTTAAATTAATTGACCAAGTCAATCCCAGTGTTTTCTGTATTCATGCTACAAACTGTAAGTAGCGTTGTTGCCAAGACTAAGCATTATATGTTTATTTTTGTAAGCTCTTTATGTACCAGAAATAGACTGAAATTAAAAGTAACTAAACCTGAATCAGAAAACTGATTATTCTATGTGCTCACAGTTCTTATGTTGTAGTACTTTCATTTGTGAAACTATCTCATACTCTAATTCTTTATCTTTTCTGTTGAAAGAATTCTGCTGGCTCTAACCATGCTTAGTTAAAAATTTTCATCTAATTTTTCTTACTGTTGGCATTTCAGAAGTTGAGAAGTGACATTTTGCTCCCCCCCAAAAAAAGACCTTTTTTTTTTTTCTCTGAGGAATTTACCAGCCCCAGTAAATCACATTTGAAGTCATCTTTTGAGAAACTGACTCCTTCCCAATCTGTTACTGTAACTATGTAATAGGTACCAGTGTTACAAATCCTCTATCGCCAGCCTTGAAGTGGCTTGCAGAGCAGTGAGAAGTGATTAGTGCTGTGTCCTCTTAATTTAATTATGACTATGCAGTAGTCATCTGAATGCTTAGCATGGCAACTGTACACATTAACTGCCATTTCTTTGTTTGGGAACTTATGATGCTGTTAAAAACTGTGATTTCGAAAGAAAGGGACTTACTCTTTCCTTAAGTTTGTGCTGTCATGGATCAGGGTGGAGTGATGAATTAAGACACCTCCTGGTTTTTCTCTTAAAGAAAAGCTGCATTGTTATTTTTCTGTTACTGGATTTGTAACAATTCCAGAGAGAAAAATTGTTACTAAATACTGTTCTGTATCTTTTACCCTAAAAGTCATCTCAATCTTTAAAATGTTTTGGCAGATAAACAAGCACTCTCCTTCAGTTCCCCTGAAATGCCTACTTCTGAAAATTTCGATCAACTGCTTAAACAGTTTGGAAGTGCTGCTTTTAGTGCTGAACCTGATAGCTGGAATATCGACTCAGATACTCCAAATTCTTCTGATGCAAATGAAACTTACAGATATGAGGTACATAACTGTCTGGTTCAATTAGTATTAAATTGCTTCATAAAACAGCAAGCGAGTATTGTTTGCACTTGCTTGTAAAAAATTGCAGTTCTGGAAAAGAAAAACTGTATTTTGGTCTTTAAATACAGAAACGTAAAAATAAGTGTAGCATTTTGTCTTAGCTAACTTCAAGAACTGTGAAAAATAAGTAGCTGTTTTGCTATTGTAAACAAAGCTGTCAGTGGCTTAAGAATTGATGCACAAAGGGGTATGTGAAGTTGACAGATGTAGTGGAAATAAGGACTTCTGTTATACAGATTTGTTGTTCGTGCAAATACTCTAAAACTTTCAATGAACTGAAATACACCTATATACTTGAATATGTCATTTTATTTGGCAGTATGGTGTTCCTATACAGACAATGGATGGATTTCTAAGACTGCCTAGTCCCGTTGTCTCCTCTTGGTGCTCTGATGCGAACCCTGCAGGTTGGAAAATGCATTTGAATTCCAGTTTATTTGCTCTAGAATATTCTGTTCTGACTTGAGCTCAATCAGTCAGTAAATCATCACACACACCAATGTAAATTCAGATAAAGATTTGTGATTGAATGTTTTTTAAATAGCTTCTGTGTCTATAGAGGTTTTTTTAGACATAGATTGGAAGTTGTATTGCATCTAAATTAAACATTCAGAGTTAGATACATAAATCCTTGGTCATTGCATCTTGTTAACGGGTTGTTTATCCAACAATAAAACATCCTATTTAGCATAATTGATTTAATAAAATAGTACAAGGGTGACACCGTGAGGGAAGATGGTATTGCACAAAGCACAACCTAACTGGGCAACCTTTGTAAGATGTCACTTTGGCAGAATGCGTTCCATTTCATAGCCTGAATGCAACTCAAGTCAGACTGGAACGGTACATTTTAACCTTTCATAGTTAATTGAAAATCTGTAGAGGAAAAAAATAACAAAAAAAGAAGACTGCATTTTCCAAGACCCACCATTACTATTAACTATAGTATGATAATGAGCATAGGAAAACTGAAGTCTTGTGAAAGAAAAGATCTTATTAGATCTCAAAAATGGTATCATAAATCTTGCAGCTTTTATTAAGCTTCTATTTCTAAGAAGTAATAGTTTCAGTATTTCTGGAGAATCTAAGTGTCATTCTTTATAGCTCACATAAAACCTTATCTGCAATAGAAATTACATTTACCTTCACTTTTGCATTAATTTGATGTTCTTATATTGGTTTTTGTTTGTGTTTTTCATAATTACTCTTTAATTTCCTTCAGCAATATTTTGTGACTCTTTTTCAGGGTTTTTAGTAAACCAGGCTACAAAATGCATTAGATCAGTAAGTACGGAAAAATGTGGCAACATTCAAGCAGTTAGTATGCTGTTTTATATCAGCTCCAGCATTTTAGCAGTAAGTATGATTTGAAACAATCGTATAGCTGACTATCAATGTTACGTATGATTTTGCATCTCCAGAATTAAGTAAATTCTATTTCCTAAAGGATATGATGTTTCATATGGATGTTTAAATTATGGGTTAGGAAAAAAAATCTTCCTATGCAAGAAACTTTTATACAAAAAGCCTTTAGAAATGTTTTTACTTCAAGCTGAGGTAACAGAAGCGTTTACTGCTTAACCAACAAAAATAATGGTCTTGAAGATACAAGCTTGTGTCACTGAGCTAACACTTAGTGCAGTGGCAGCAGTTTTATGCATTTGTGCATGTTTAAGTTTTTCTAAGAAGCCTATTACAAGGGTGCGTAATTCTAGGAAGTCTGGTTTTAAAGACTTGATAAACCTTTGTACTTAAAGTACCTATAAGGCTGAATCTTCAGCAGATACACCTTTTTTTACAAACCTCAATTTTTAATCATGTTATTAATATAGAGGTATTGCACACATGTGCTAGGTCTTCCTTATACTTCTCAAGGACTGTGACCTTTTATCCCTCTGAGAGTAAACTTGTTCATATCCAACCTACTACCAAATCCAGTCTCTGGCTATTTTTCAAAGCTAACCTTACTTTTTCATTCTTTTTTGAACTGGAGGACAACATCTTATTTATATACAAGTCTCCTATACAGACATTAAGTAAGACAAAAAAAAAAAATCATGCATGCAAAATTGAAACTGAGATATATAATACCTTAACCTGATAGCTCCTTCCAGAAGCTGAAGGTCATCAAGAAACAGCATACTCTCTACTATTAAAATGTTTTTAAATTATATAATTATTTAAATTCACTTAATTAGTACCCTATAATAAGTGACCACTTAAAGACCCCTCCAGTCTCTTCACAGGTTCCCAAGCTATCAACAGTAAGGGAAAGCCCACTAAGTAGTTCACATGCACACAGGTGGGATCATTCTCCTCATCTTTGAGGACATGATTGAAATCAGCAAAGGGTTGCTCACAAATGTTAGCTTTTGATCATTCTGCTGTGGAAGAGGTGGTTAAAACTCTGCCCCAGAAGGGCTTTGAGTATTTCCATGTGCACCCAAAATTAGAGTTCTTGGTGGCTGCAGAACCAGAAAAGAAAAAACATACCTCAGGATAAGCCCCAGGCAGCTGAATGTTTTTGAATTAAAAGATTAACTCTGCTTCCTCACTAGAACAGTACATAACATGTTACCCACACACTGTTTGCCAATTACTATGTCCCAGCTTAACAGAGAGCAGATTTCTGTCTGAAATACATTGGCCATTGAAGGATCAAGTGCAAGAACTGGAGAAGGCCAAGTAGACACTAAAGTTGGTCTGTAGGCATCTCCCCTTCTGAAAAGGAGCTGAAGATGTCAATAACAAAGTGATTTTGTTTGGGGGGTAGGATGGTCATAGGGCAGAGCAGGGAGCCCTTCCAGTGCCAGCAGGTGGAGCTGCTGGCAAAAGAAATGGTAAAATGCATCAACCCATGGAGGCTTGCTGGGAGCCCTTGGTGAGAGGACTCATACAGGTGTTCCTTTCAGAAAAAAAACAATCATTACGAGCCCACACTCACTGCCAGGCTGGGCAACTTGAGTGATATGAAGGTTTTTGTGATTGTTGCAGTTCATCCCTGCTCTCTACCCTGGCGTGTCCAACAGACCCAAGAGGCATTTCGGGTGGTTGGAAAGCTCTACCAAGATACTCATAACATTGCGATGCGTCACGCTGTGGCTAGCGTGTATTGTGCAGCTGCCAAAGCAAAGCTCCCTGGCTGATTGGAAGATGAGTTCAGTGCGAGGCAGTAATGAGGCTGGAGTTGGTGTCTGCCAGTGACCTACAGAAACATAGTCCCTCATCCCAGTTACAGATAATAGAATTTTAGGAGCTGTGACATTTCCTCTACCCTAGTCAGAAATAGCATGCTTTCCTGAAGGAGAAGTCTTATCTATGCAAGCCCTTTTGTTCATACAGCAGATTCTGATGGCTGAGCTTGTACCTCAGGATGTTGATATAAATATGTGACAGTGTGTGACAGACTTTACCTGCATCACCTTCAGGTCTCCAGCTCATAGGACTGTTCTCTGCCATGATGTTAGATGAGTGGACTGGTCTCAGTATCCTGTCATAATTCTGCAGAACTTGCTTCATGGCCCCTTCATAGTCAGAGTGCAATTTTCCAAAGATGTAAAACAAGCACTCACTGGGAAGCCACAAAAGTAAAATCTTTAACAAAGTGATGCTCTCTGTGACTATTTTGCAACCCTGATTGATGACCTGGGGCTGTCATTTCTGCCTTACCATGAAAAGTTGGTGGAAATTTTCCAACAGGTCAACTGTGCATAACCACGCACTATATAACAACAGAGGGAAACTTGCTTCTCATTTCTCTGTTTAGAGACCATGAAATTATGGACTTGTTACCATCAGAATGAGACAACAAAAGCTCTTCATTTCTTTGGGTATGAACAGCCTGGCAGACTTCCTAAATTGGCAGTCTATGAATAGTTACAAGTGTTTTTGCACAGATCTGTAATAGGAACAGTGTTCTCTGAGGCCCTCAATAGGCCAAACAAAATGATACACGGTAACAGTCATGCCAAACTGAGATGCCTTTCTCCTTCCTGATGCAAGTAAACTTTTTCAGTTTCTTAGTTCTGAGTTGCCAACAGAGTGTCAAAGGGAAATACAGATTCATCTAGTACTTATTGAATGCCTTGCATATTTGTTGGGAGTGTAGTTAAAGCTACGCCTGGTGGTAGCTCACTAAGCCACTAAAAAAAGCCACTAAACTGGTGGTAGTCACTAAGAAATTTTCCAGTTACTGTCAGAAGAAGTTTGGGCTGTAAAATTTTGCCTACTAGCCACAAATAACAGTTATTTTCACACTACCTGGATGCTGTAGTGTATATCCAATGACTTTCACTATGCAAAAGTCATTGTAATGATAGAGAGTTAAATAGGCAAAACAATTAAGCCTTAACTGCTTTACTTAACTGCTACTTATAATAGTTCATACCTTTGCTATTGTTTGAAATTGTTCTTTTATTGTCTTCTAGGTGCCCAAATCAAGTCAGATGGTAAGTATCTTTCTAACTTAGTTGGAACAGCTGGGGGTAAAATTCTTGTTCTATTATAGTCAGTGGGAGTTTTTCACTGACTTCATCAGAACAGCAACTTTAGCCTCAACCTTTACATCAAAAAATAAAGCAAAAATCCACTATTCATGTCTTAGGACACAATTGCTGCATTTTTTAATCAGTAATGATACTTAGCAAGTCCAAGATCATACGCTACCAGCAGGATAATATGCTATCTGCAGACACTTAAGCCTGATGCATTGCCCCCATACAAAACTCTATTAGCTAATTTTAGTTGCTTAAAAATAGAATCTTTTGTTGAACTTCAGCAATACATGTAACATAGCAATTGTTCAAAGGATTATTGACTGCTGTCCCTGCGGAACAGAACCCTGAACAGTCACAAATATAATGATACAGAAAAAGCCAAAAATAATTATACATAATATTCAGAAATTACATGAATTTGTCTTTCAGGTTAATATTACTGTCCAGTCCATTGTCCTCCAGTCTCTGAATGGAATGCGGACTTTACTTAACAGTAATGACGTCCTCAGGCACCCTATGATTTTGGATGAACTGTGCATAAATATAGTTCTTGGGGTGAGTATGACATTTCCTCTTCCCCCTTTTGTTTAATGGAAAGCATGTGTGCATCAAAGCACTTCTGATTCACAGATTACAAAGATGTGAGAGAGGCCTTGCATAGTTTCTATATATTGTGACATCTCTAAAGCAAATATCACAGGAGAAACACTGACTGTGGGATAACAGAATGTGTTTTGCAACAAAATAATAACTATATGCAACATAATGTGCAGACAAGATGAAATCCTTTTCTATCTATTTATGTGGCATAACAGACAATAAGATGAAGTTAAAATCCATGTTATGCTTGGGAGAAGATGACTTGAGGCACAGTAGTGGCAGAGACAGAGGAATACCCAGTGCAAATCATCTCATCTTTTTATCTTAAGTAGATGAACGATAGGATTATGCCTAGAAGTTTATCAAGTAGTCAGTTTTTTTTTTTTGACAACCTTAGATCCATTTCTGACCATTGCTAATCCATGGTTTGATTTGGTAACAGTCATGTCTTTTACACTTAAATATGCCAACATGGCTACTAACTTCTTTGCAAATGTTATGTTTTTGTCCATCAGATCAGACCACAGCTTTTTTCTTGATCTTGAAACTGTCTCCCTTTGCAGGCGAGAAATGAATGGCAAGATAGAATAAATAAGCAGTATTTCCAACCCATGCGTCTTAATTTTTAGGGGAAAGCTCCTCCTGTTCAGTTCCTCCTGTTTTCTGGGCCCATCCTTATTGCAACTGAGGATACAGTACATTTCTACAATGTAGTCGAGTGTTTCTTAAGCAAGGAAGAAAGTAACCAATACTTACAGAGTTTTAAATTCCTTTATTCTCATTTCATACTCTTATCTACTTGTTCTAATTAATATCTAAAATGTTTAATTTTCAGGTGAGTTATCACATTACATACACTGATGCAGGACAGATAATAGAAGCAGCTGCTTCTTTTGTCTTGGGGGCAATTAACAAAGAAGCACTTTCAGTACAACAGAGCTTTGAAATCAGCTTTACTCAGGTAACTGCTGGAGATGTTATGGATGACTTGTTGAAAGACATTTAATTACAAAACTTATTAAACTTGAATCAGAACAGTTGTTAGCAGCAAGGTAAAATGTAACTTGCCTTGGCTAAACAGATGAGGCAGCATTTCAGAACTGGGCATTAAAGGCCTCCAAAGTCTGTTTTTCACGTTTCAATCCACAAAGTCTGTTTTTTCAGGCAAAGCCTGCCCCAGTATCAGAGAACTGCTGTAATCTTATAGAGAAGTTTTACTACTGTCATTGTTCAAGGCAGTTAATAACCCTAAGATAACCGCAATATTTCTGTGTTGTCCAAGCATTTCAGTACAGGATAAGAACTAATACTGTAAATCTGTGTTGCAGGTAAATACAAAGCCAGTTCCTCTCAGTGGTAATCCTGGTTATGTTGTTGGACTGCCTGTAAGAGCGGGTTTCAAGCCACAAGGATATCCTTTCCCCATTGCAGTATTGCTTTCAGCACTTGTTCTGGTCTATCTTCACAAAGACTTTCTAGCATGGACATCTATAAATTTTATCTGTTCTTTACCAGAAGTAAATATGTGCTTTTTGGCTATGAGGTAGATTTTGATCTTCATTCCACACTTCAGTGCTTCTTCACGGTGTAAGAGGAGTCTAGAGCTACTATAGCACTTTCAGGTATATTTTAAGGATCTGACTACAGATTCTTTCTTCATAATACACATCAAATATTGAATTTCCCTTTAACTGTGTGTTACATCTGGCATAATTCAGAATACTAACAAATACGGTCAACTTACAATTCTGCAAAGTACATCCAACCAGGACTGTCTCGAAGCACAGGGAGGCAGAACCCCAGTGCTATTTGGTTACAACATGATATCAGGCTGTAAGTTACGGTAAGAGGACTTTTTTTTTTTTTTTTTTTTGATTCGGTGCTTTTAGCCCCATGATGGCCCTTTCCATTAGGATCTCTTCAGATCCTGGGATCCATACAGCTGTAGGAGTATTAGGAATGGAGTACTTAATTATTAGAAATGTCATTTAATTAACAGTGTTCTTTCTCTTGAGAAGATTGTGTACATTAGCAACTGTAGTTAGAACACTTGAACAGTGCATGACAGCGAGGAAAAATTATTACTGTGCCAAACCAATGGATTTCGCTTTAACTCATCTTTTTTTTCCTGGAAGAATTACGGCAGCTATGAAATGCCAGCCCTTGACTCAGGCCCTCCTAGATTTACTGAAGGGACAAAGCTTTCCTGAATATGTAGCCTCATTTGGAAATTCTCAAGCCCAGGATGTGCTTGACTGGGTGCCGATAACTCACCTCCACACCTCAGAACAGGTGAAAGTTAACTCTCCCCCCCTCCATCACTCCTACTATCCTCTCTCCTGGTATCTGCATTTGTACTGCACCATCAGCTTAGTCTTCTCAGATCTACAGGAAAAAATTGTAGAAACAAACTGGGGGACAGTCCTCCTGGAATGATAAAAAATGAGGAATTTCACTCTTGCTGGTTGAAGTGCTGGTTAGAGTGGGCTGAATACCCCCTGCATGACAGCTTGTATAGAGGTTTCTTGCATGTTTTTGCAGCTAAACAGCAAATGATTTCTGTAAAAAGAAACTTGACAGTTCGAAAAGAACTATCTAAAAATATTTAAGGTTATGGGCTTCAAAATTCTGTCTTGGTGGAGTTAAAGGTTTTGTACTGTCCCAACAGCATTACTGAAATGTCATCTCTATTAGAGAAACCTTCCTGCTAAAAAGAGCCAGCTCAGCACTGTCACTAAGAGCCAAAGTCCTGCACTGCTCGGATAGAACAGTCCTGCCTGAAGTGCAGTTACAGAGGCAGTTTGTCACCTATGGAGAAACTTCAGGGGCACCCCCGAGCCAAGGCTGTAAACACCTGCACTGCCTGCACAGGCAGCAGTCCAGGGCACAGGCATGGCTTAGCCGCTCTGGTAACCTCCCCGAGTGAGCTTTCTAGGGGCATTTTGCCAATTTAATAAGGTGAATAAGTATTGTGGTTACTCCAGTACAAGTCAGACAATGAGAATTTATAACACTTTTCAGAGCTCCTGCCAAATACCAGTATCACTTGAAATAGAAGTGAAGTGGACTAAATACGGATCCCTAGTCAATCCACAAGCCAGGATAGTAAATGTTACAGCAACAACCACTACCACCACATTGAAGCAGGTATGTAATTAAATTACAGGATTTAAGATAAAAAGAATGGCTTGTTTTGCTTAGGTATCAGCTGCGCAACAGTGACCCAATTAATCTCTTTATCTAAAGGTAACACTTCATATTAGAATGTATTGTACCCAACAGTTTCTGTTGCAACTCAAACACAACTGTGGGCTGCTTGCCAAAACATACTTCTCAATAAAATTTATACATCAGTCATGAAAAGAAATGTGGAACTATACCTGAAAAAAATCTTACTACAAATAATAGCAAAAAAATATAACCCAGTTTCAACAACACAGTCGTACAAAGAAGAGTGAAGCTAATGTCCATTTGTATTTTCATTGCAGCTTGCCTCAGGAAGGGAAAGGACTATTCCTATAACAAGTTCTGTTGTTTTCACTGATATTTCTTCACCTGCAGAGCCGGGCTATAAAGCTTGGCCCACCATTAATGCCAAGTTACCCTTTGATTTTTTCTTTCCATTTGTCTAAGGTAAGTGCATAGAAAAAAAAAAGGAAAAAAAAAAGCTGCATTTCTGCTTTTTAATCCATTTCCTAAAGAAGTGAGGTTTATTCAGTCACTGTGTTGGCCCATCAGTTTCTTCCAAATTGTAGGCATGCTGGGTTAAAATTGGCCAACAGAGAAAGGGTGAGCCCTTGCAAGGGTTCTCAAAAGCTTTAGGCTGGGGGAGAAGGGGAAAAAAAAAGAAAAAATGGAATTAGTGGAAAGTTACCAATTACACTTCTGCCGAGAGGAAAAAAGATTGCAGTACGGACTTGATGGTGGCTGCAGGCCAGCCAGTCGGCGCACATACAGCCAGCAGCCTTCCGTCATGTTGGGTGCTCTGAACCAGCACTAGTCCAAGCTACCTGCCTCACGGCATGCAGGCAGAAGGGAAGGAGTGCAGGGACACCGTACAGCTCCACGGGAAGCTAGGCTTCATTATTCTGTGAACAGCAGAGCTAAATTGTTAATTAAAGTAATCATGTACTATTAGATAAGGCCTCTGCTTTATCTATTTTCATAGATGAATAAGCCACATATTTCTAGCTATTTTCCCCAAACCACTAATTAATTGCCTTTCTTTTAAAAATCTGAACAGTTAAGTGATGCTTTCAGAAGAGTGCAGTGACCCTTCCAGCTGGCTCTGGTTGAAATCAATTGGAGACGCCTGCTACAGTCAACACCTTTTGAAATTCCCACTCACTGAATCTCACTCTTCAACTGTAAAATGCTCTCACCCCAGGGACTTTCTAGTACCTGCAAAAGTTCACATTGTGTTCAAACACCAGCCTAGTCCTTTAGAATATGTTTTCTCATTTATTTTTTTTTTCTTCTGGAGTCTAACTGTTCCCAGCAGTCCACTCACCAACATCTGTTCTTACATATTCTAATTCTTTTAATGTGTTGATTTATGAGCTGTGGAAGCAGAGGACGTTGTAGCCCAGCAGGCTGCAAATGAACACGTAAATGGAAGAAGAGAGAAGATAAGACAGTATCAGAATTCAGATCTGCTGTTGAGAATCGGGTATTGTGTGACGTAAGATGGCATGTGTTTGCCTCTATTTTGGTGCTGATTTGATTGTCAACCAAAGGAGTGGTATGTTGGTATTTTTGGAAATGAACGTTATATAAATAACGAAGTGGCACAAGCAGCAACAGAAATGAGGAAGCTACCAACAATATGAAAAGAATGGTTGGCAAAGAGATGTAGTAGTGATGAACGGTCAGCTGGTAGAGAAGAAATGACTTTTTAAGCCTGGATTCTTATCACTTGTACTGCAAGTTTCTACAAAATGTTGCAAACAAAGAACTTTATCACAGAAAAATGCAATTCCTTGAAATGACTGGTACTTCCTGAATGTATAGCTTGTAAAGATGTGTCTTTATTAAATTATTTTGCAGTTTTGACTGTACAACTGTACAACAAAGGTCTTATGAAATCACTGTTTACTGGCAGTATGCGTGTTTAATTTTCCAGTAAAGCTATTTTTGCAATCCCAACACCTAATCAAAGTGTGGTCAAATAGAAAATGTTTATAGACAACACTATAGAAGAGAAAGCAAGCAGACAAGAAAACCTTTCAGGTCAGACTGGTAGATTTCAACATCGCACTTGCCATGGCAGACTTCCCTGCCTTAGAAAACTGGCCTCCTATTTTTGCTCACTGATGAGTCCGTGCTGTTTTAACATCCTGGTAAGCCTCTCAATTTCTTGCTCCTGTTGGAGACAAAAGTCATATCATTAATATAGCTCTGACCTTAAAATAGTTTCCCTGGTTCCCACAGATCTTTGCATTGCTGAAGTGCGTTTCACTGCAGTAAAACAGGACAACCTGGCTAAACTAAGTAGGACAGAGGTAGCCATCATTCTTTTGCAACAGAAGCAGCTCAGGGAAGCACAGGCAGGACAGGCAAGGCTGTGGTTCTTCAGTCCAGCTTGCCCCACAGCTTGCTGATGAGGAAACCGAGCTGAGACCAACAAGCTTGCAAAAGGATCCCAGGCCAGCTTGTCCTCGAGAGCAGCTAGCAGGTAAATCGTGTTTAAATTAAAGGTGTTTTCTTACCTTCTCTGCACAGCTGTGTTCAAGTTGTTCAACCTTCGTCGCAAGTTTCAGGTTTGCTTGCTTTAGCTTGGACACTTGCTGTTCAGAGCGGGTCTTCACCGATAAAATTATTCCTGTGAAACAATTCGCAGTGGGTTCATTTTGCCATGTAAAACAGCCACTAGCAGGAGGTTAGCAGTACGCATGGTCTGCGCTCAAGGAGTTAACCTTGTTCCTCTCAAGCTCCGATTCTGTTGTCTTTAAACCACCTTTCCCAAGTGCTTTTCTTAATGAGGAGGTTTTTAAATTAGCCACCCCAGGGATTCGGATACCGATACCCTGCTGGGAAGAGGCAGTCTGGCCTCAGAGCTGAATTAATCAGTCAAACTGTCATTCAAACCCCGAATCTGAATTAGCTCCCTTGGCAGAGCCTGGGGGGGATGTAACTGGCAGCTTTGTTACAACGGGGGGCTGCGTTTTGACAGGTTTCACGTAGCAGGGACCTGCTCAAACAGCAGCGCACAGCTCAGCCCTGGGCACGAGGCTCTGGCCACCCCCGGGGTGCATCCCGGGTACCAGGACATCGTGCCCCCCCCAGCCGCACCTCACCGGGTCCCTGCAGTTTCAGCTTCACCTCGTGCAACTCTGCAGCAAGGGCAACGCAGTTTCTCATTACAGCGGAGGTGTCACTTCTCTGCTGACTTATTGTTAGGTTATTACATGTGAACTCAACCCCCACAGTGAAAGCAATTTCTTCCCACCCTTTTGTGAGGGAGAAAAAAAATAAAAAATAAAATAATAATAAAAAAAAAATCACTTGGTAAGAGCATCAAGAACAGCACGTTCTTCCTACCTGACAGCTCTCCTCTGGCTGTTTACAGAACAACATGCACTAAAGCAGACACCAGCGCGTGCCTGTGTTTCCAGTGCCACAGCCAGCAGGCCTCCAGTTTTGGGGTTCGTTTCTCCAAAGAAAAAACAGCGAAGCTGCTTATTTGTATTGGTAACATCAAACAGCTCCCACCTGCCTGTAAGCCGGTCCCTATCAGCCAGCAGTGACCGAGGGCACTGAAGCGTGCATGCTCTCAGACACGCAGCACCTGAAGCTTGCGGCAGATTTTGTTTGTCCCCCTGCTGCTCCAGAACCAAGCAGGTGGGGTGGTGAGAAGCCTCGGGGTGGGAACGGAAATACTGAAGGATAAGATTTCCTTGTAATCACAATACTCTTTCTCCGTGTGAAACGGTGCGTTAGGAGATGCAGAGGTTGCTGTGGCTCGTGCACCTGCACGCGAGGCCGGTTTCTCTCTGACTTTCACTCCCGAATAAAAAGAGCCACGAGCTGCCCTCACATCTGCCCTCCTCCCGGCACCAGCCGGGCACGTTCTCCCCCTCAAAAGGGGGGCAGAGGGGCCGCAGGCTGTGGCCGCTGCCCCAGCTACCTTCTCCTTTTGCTCCAACCAACAAGACTTATTGAGCACTCACCCGGAGCGCGTTGGAGGCGCAGGGCTCAGGACTACACACGGGCTGCGGTTCTACGCAGGAAGCAGGGATAATCTCATAGCCACATTACTTTTTAAAATCCCGAAACAACTCCTCATAGAAGGTAGGATACAGTTCCAGCTATAGTAAACTCAGAAGTGTCTGAATTTACAGCTATTCACAACAATTTACAATTACAACAGTAAAGCCTGATTTGGGGACATTTTGCATTCCTCTTTTTACAGCAAGTCCTTCGAATCCAAGTGAGAAAGACCCAGAGGAAGATCAGGATGTTCCCTCCAGCATCCCTGGAGGGGATGACGGAGCCGCAGCAACGTCAGAGCAGTCAAACCCACGCTGTGCCGCAGGAGTTCACCTTGCTGCCTGTTAAAGCGTTGCCAAGAGGCTCCTACAACGCAAATGTGTGGCGTGCATCATCCCCTTCCAGAGGGAGCGACGCGAGAGCAGCGCATGGGTCGCTTTTAGGGGAATGCGCGGCCGCGTTAGAGCCGGGCTCTCCGCTCACTGGGCCAGCTGCTGCGTGCCCATCACTGAGGCATCGCACCTCCACGAGCAGCAGGGTGCTGCCGCTCCAGAGGAGTCACAGCCTCGCTGAGGCTGCGCTCCAGCGATGAAAACCTGGAGTTCGCTGGGAGAGCAGGACCCTGCCCTCTCACTTCGGGACGGGAAGGGAAACGCGAACCCAGAGAATTCGGAGAAGCGCACCGAAGGCAGCCCACGCGCCAGAGCAGCTGCCGAGCTGCCGCGCACGCCTACCATTGATGATCCTGGCCACGCGCCACAGCCGCAGCAGTATCAGGAGCCCGACAGCTTCAAACTCGTGCTCCCGAAAGAGGAGGACAACATCCAGGATGAACGACACGACGACGACGATGCCATCCAGCACCTCGAACTTGTGGTGGAAGAACTCCCGGCCATAGATGAAGACTTTAAACCCCACCTCAACCAGGAAGATGGTTAAAATGGAAAGGGAGAGGTAGTGAAAAACCTGGAAGAGAGAGTGCAGGTTTAGGGCTGGGAGCCCCTTCCCAGCTGCGTGTGAACGGGGCAGACTGGAAGCGGCTGCCCCCCGAGGGCCCCCCTGCTCCAGCTCTGCAAGGCCAAGAGCTGGCCAGGCCAGAGCAGGAGGCGCTGATGGGGGCAGAAGGATGGTAAGAGTGATTCAGCTCCGCTGCAGCCCCAGGAAACACGAAGCTGCTGCACGGACCACAGCGGGTCGGCCTGGCTGGCCTATCCAGCAGGCATTGAACCAGCAAAGAGAGGGAAATAGCGGTTCCCTGCCGCTCTTCCTCGCGTTTTACCTTTGGGGCTATGTGGTGTTTGTCCGGATGGATGATCTTCAAGTCCATAAGCAGTTCCCCGAGTACCAGCAAGGCGTCCATGATGACCAAGAAGACAACCAGGATCTGTTGGCGAAGAGCTGACGTGAACCCCTCCCAGCGCAGCAAACAGGCACGAGGAGCCGACAGCCTTCAGCGAAACACTCCCCAAAGCCACCCTCGCCCTGCATGCGTCTCCCCAGGCTGGACCCTGCCCCGTGTCCTGCTCAGGGAACATCCGCACCCGCTCCAGCGCGTGGTGCTCGCCAGCTTGGTGCTGTTCCCAGCCCACAGCCTCGTCCCGCATCAGTTCTGCTCTCACAGGTGCCTTTGGGCCAGGCCTCGCTCTTGTCACCCATTCGCCTACACTTGCCCCGTCTCACCTGAAACCTGTGCGAGCTGAAGAGCTTCTTCATCATGTCCTGGAAGGAGACGCGGCGCCGGGAGGGCTCCAGTTTGATCTCCGAGTCCGGCTGCTTCTCCGCATTCTCCTCCTCCTCCTCTTCCTCCCATTTCTGATAGTCGTTGCTCCACTGCACGGGGTCGTCCCCCACCACCGTGAAGTGCTTCAGGTACCTGGACATGGCTCCAGATCAAGCGGGCATCCCCCTGCCGATGCCTGCAGGATGAGAGCCGAGTGTCACCTCCCCGGGGACAGCGGGGCTGGCAGGGGACGCAGAGTCTCCCCCGTTGCACCACAGCAAGCGTGACAAGAGAGCGTGACGCTTTGTACAGAAAACAAAGCCCGTGGATGGGCCCTGCTGACGGGAAGTTGCTAAATGGTGCTGCCGCTCGTTTTGCATCACCTCCCACGGCGCGGCATGAGCCCCCGCCGCCCTCCCCGGGGCTCCTCGCGCCGCGCTGCTGAACACCGCGGCGCTTCCTCAATTGGTGTTTCCGAACATCCCCAAACCATCAATTGCAGGAGAAAAACACCAGCCCTTATCTCGCATCTTGTGATGCAAGAGGAGGCAGCTGCTGATTTTCCATCGGAAAGAGCCATCGTGTTTGTGTTAGATGCGGACCGAGGGAGGCCACTGGTTGGAAGCTGGAAGCAGGCGATTTCTCGCCTTCATTTGCTTCCTCGGCCACCGCGCTGCTGTGAGCGTCAGGTCCAAGACAAACCCTTGCTGCGGCCCCAGAGCCGCCCTCGTCCCTTCAGGCAGCTGCGGCCTGGCCCCCCTTCACCCCTGCACTGCACCACGCCAAACAGCTGCGATTCCCCTTCCTTAACATCACTGCCCCCGATTACTTCAGCCTTCACAGGCAAAATAGTTGCCCCCCCCGTACCAGCCCAGCGGGCGATGCTGTGCTGGGGCTCCCCCACCTCCTCTCCCCATGCCTGACCTTCCCTTTGGGCAGCCCGGCTCTGTCCCTGCGGGCACCTGGCAAGGGGCAGCTCCGACCCCAAACCCGCAGACGATCATGGCCGCGGCTCAGTGCTGAGACCGGCTGCAGGAGAGGCTCCTGCATTCCCCTTTCGCAGCCCCGCCAGCCCTCCCTTCCTCTTCTGGCAACCCAGCGAGACTGCCCGGCCCACGAACCCTGCCGAAAAACCGCTCCTGATGCCGCCAGACAACCACATCCCCATCCCCGTCTGGGCTCCCTGAGCATCCGTTCTTGGCCAAGGCTCAGCCCATCGAAGCCACCATCGGGCTGCCTGTGCCCCTCGGCCGCTCTCCTTCCCCTCCACTGCCCAGACAAGCGGAGGTCCCGGGCTCCACGCTCACAGCTGGGGCTGAGGCTCCCCAACCTTCCCACCCCGGTGACACCAGCCCAGAGCCACCACGTTCCCAACAAGGGGACAAGACCCAAGGGAAGGTGACGACAGCTTCGCCCCCGGCCCGGGGAGGAAGGCCAGGGCCGCGCCGCGCCGCAACCGCCCCCACCCGCAGCCCCGGAGCGCCCGGCCCCGCTCCCCCCGTGCTGACATTTTTCCGTTTGCGCAGCTTCTTTTCCCGGCTTGGCTCCGATGTGTCCATTAGTGGGAGCTGCTGGAACAGGACGCGCCGGGGGGATGTTAACTTTTTTTTTTTTTTAAATAGAAAAAACTTTTTTGGTCAGCCCCACGCTGATTTTGCAAGAAGCCGACATTCAGGACGGGTGTGGAACGAAAGCCTGAGATCAGAGCTCAGCTGCTGAGAGGGGCATGGACTAGTCCCACAGAGCGGGTGAAGATCCCGGGATCGGAAGGATTACAAAAGCAGAAGCCCGAGAAATTAGGCCGCGATTAACCTGTCTCCATTTATAGGCTCGCGTTGTATCACAAGGCTTCCTATTTAGGGATCCCCTCCATCTTTCAAGTACAAGCTGGTTTGGGAAGTGCACTGAGCAGACTCAGCTGCAAAAAGGATCAGGGAGCTCTCTCTGCTGCCACAAACCTGAAATATTTCCAGTTCTCCCCTAATGATGAGCCATCTCTTCACTTTTACACCCTAAAGATACCTGTTTCTTGGAAGGGATTTCTTCCTGGAGGGTGCCCAAAACTTTTCCTGGAAGATGAAAGTTCCCTGGCTTTCTGATTTTCTCACCCCCAAGCACACAGGCCCATCCGCGCGCTCCTCCCCAGGGCAATGCACACAAGCAATGCTTGCACAGAGCTCCAAAACCCCAGTCCCTCCACCTCCACCCCAAAGCACCTACTTGCAGCCAGCACCAGGGAGCCCAGGACAGCAGAGGTGCAATGCTGCAGCAGGGGCAGGGAGGAGGAGCTTTATGCTGGGAGTTTCCAGCTCATTTAGGCATTTTGGTCTCAGCTGACTCCCGAAAACACCAACACAATCAGCTAATGCAAGAAGGCACCAGCTCAGGACTGCAATTGCGAGCAGCAGACCTTCCTCCTGAGAGCTCAGCTGACCCATCCCTGTTTTCGGTGAGGAGTGTAGCGTTTGAGGAGAAAACGCAGCCAGCTGCTGCTCCCCCTGTGAGCTGAGTCGGCTACGGGGGTGATCACAAATCTGAAGCCTCCTCCTCAGAACTGAAATAAATAACCCAGGAATCGGTGTGCTTACAAAGAGCTCTGGGGGCTGCACTGGAAGCCCGTCCGTGTGGGGCCTCGGAGGCCTAGCAGGAGGAGATGCCGCCGGCAGAAGCTCGGGCGAGGACCCGGCTGGTGCCCAGGTGCAGTGGTTGCGACACGAGGGTGAGCCTGGTGCTGGGACTGGGGCAGGGGAAGCGCCGTGGTCTGCCCGTCGGCTGCCTCGGCCTCACCTTAGACCTCCTCCCAGCCTGCCTGCGGGTTGAGCTCGCTAAGTTGGTGCAGTGCCTTACGCCTCTGGGCATCTTCAACCCAACTCTCGCTGCAAAACAAGAGGCTCCACCAGCTCTATGTGATCCAGCTGGAACTAACTGTGACACTCTCCTCAACCCCCTCAGCTCAGGGATAACTTCCAGTGCCAGGAATACAAAGACCAGCTCTTCAGGATTTACTGTTAGCTCTCCCATACACTTATATGTCCAGTGCAAGCCTGCGTCGTGGCTGGCTGGTTACTTTTTAATTCTTTCTTAAACTTAAAAGCAAATGCATGTGAAAACAAGAGGCCAGAAAGCTGCTTAAAAATGTTTCCTGACACTGAGGTGCAAGTCCCTCTTTTCAGCAGAAGTAGGAAGTCGTTTTTTTTTTTTTCCAGCCTGACCACTTGCAAAGAGCTCAACCACCACCTTATGAACTGAACGGCTGCTGAAGTCCCCAAGGAGAGCGTGCTCAGCGTCATACTTTGCAAGCCGCTACTTTGAATACGAGCTGCTTTACACGGTGCCTCGTGAGCCACCGGTGCGGCGCACGGGTAGCTCAAGCACGCTGCTCCAGAGCCGTGCCCCCTCCAAAGCCCAGCGGCCCTGGTGCTTTGGGCTGCTTTGCAATGCACAGGGCCCACTGCTGCTTTCTGAACTGTTGTTCAGACTGCAAAATATGTCGTATCGTAACTTTAGACACATACACTCAGGTCTGAAGTATGTCATATACATCAGGGATGCATGTCCCTGAAACTCCTGGAACCTCCTATAGAGAGGCCTGGGTGTCCTTAGGGATCAGATTCTGCACTGCAAGCAAAATTAATATCTTGTTCTCAGTTTTATAGTAATGCAGCTTCATTTAACGAGTTAGGATTGAAAGCCACAATAGCAGACAAATCCTAAAGCAAACCAGGGACAAAGATGACATATGCTGAAATGTCCTTCTACAACTTGATGGCAAAAAGGATTCATTTCAGAGAAATGAAAGAGAACATACCATCCCAACCAGCATAGTGCCTGAGATGTTACCGATTACCACCCTTCTGCAGACTAACGCATTTGTATTAGACTAGACTGGCATACTGTATAAAGCACAAGATGAGGCTTCAAGAGAACCTGGGTTTATCACAACTTTCCCCTGGGTTTATCACACAACTTGTGTGATCTTCAGCAAGGTCTGGCACCCTCCCTGCTACAGTTCCCCCTTTGCAACTTCTACAGCCTTACTGCTCTAGAGGGAAGGGTGGACGGGCTGTGGGGAGAAGGCCTCACAGGAAGTTTTCATACTGTTCTGCCAAATTTGGTGTGTAAACTAGATGTTCATACAAGTATCATTATGAAAAAAAACAATAGGAAATCAGCAGCTGCTCATTCTCTCCACCTAATGATCAAAAAACACAACCCCAACAGCAGGCCCCGAGTAATGGGCATGAAACATCCCGTGCCTGCAAACTTTTGATCGCTGTAACACGATCAGCACATTATCTCTCCTCCCTGCCTCAAGGCAGCAGCACAGGAACCTCTCTCCACCTCCACTGCCGTGCTGTGGGACTTCCTTTACTCCGAGCAGCTGCTGAGCACAAGGTGCATGAAGCACTACAGAGGAATGCAGTCAAGCAGAAAACAAAGCCCAGAATAGGCATCTGTGTTACTAAAACCACATCTGAGGGCAGAAAAAAAGTCACAGAGGAACAAGGTGTGACGTGGTGACATGCAGAATGGCTGGTGAGCTAATGAAGGCTGTTGCAGAGATGGGTTAATGTATTCCTTTAGATACGAGTCAAGGAAAAACTGATTCCATATGGTCTCTGTTAACTAGATCAATAAAAGACATGCAGGTGACTATTTTACAAGGTGGTAGAAAAACTATAAAGCTATAAAGAACACCACAAATGTGATTTAGTGGGGGTGAAAGTAAGTTTGTGAGAAAGCCTTGTACCAGGCAACCTGACACCTAATCTAATGAACTCATCAAAAGTTACCGTGACATAGCTTGATTTGATAGTTTTAGAAGGAAAAAAGATCTTCGGAGTAGAAAAAAAGGCTTTGATTTAGCAGAGAAGTGTATTAAAAAAATGTAAAAAATCAATGGCTGGGAACTACTGAGATGAATTTTCATCACAAAAGTTCAGCTTACTCCAGGAGAAGGGAACAAACTCATCTGCTAACCAAGATGCAAGAAGAGAGGTGGTGCTTTATCTGGGTGAGACATTTCAGTGACAAACTGAACAATAACCAGACTCCAAGCACCAACAGCTCATTGCTGCAGCAGTTTTAGAACAGCCTGGTGATATCAAACAAGCCCCTTCATTCACCTTCTAAAAATCCTGGCAGTATTTCCACAAGACACATGAGGAGGCAGGTGAAGGAATGCATGCCAATGGTGTTTTCCTGCCCAGGGCAAGACAGCTATGAGCCCACAGCTGGCATTATACCTTATGTATTCCCCTCAATTGCAAACTGCTTTAGCTGGTGCGTATACCAAGTCTTGCTAGAGTAACAGAGCAGTGGTAAAGTTTACTGGCCTTCCTTTCTTCACCAACAATTTACAGTTCTTGAATTCAAGAACCAGAGGAAATTGGTCTTGTCCTCAACTACCACCTTCTTAAGTCAATGGTCCCAACAAAACAGTACTTCTGTTCTAGGCCAAACCCACTCGAAACACACAGCAGCATGACAAACACTAGCCAAGATGAGTCCTCCCACGCATGCATCTCTGGGAACCGCTGCCAGTACACTTCTGAGAAGCCTTGGCCCACAGCTACCCTGATCCTAGGCTGCAAAAAGCAGAAGTCCAGATACCAGGATTTGCAGTTGCTGAAAGGGGGTGTTCTGGCTCGTCGGCTCAACAGTTCTGCAGATCCACAGCAAGGCATGAGGCAGCCTGGGAGCACAACGCCTGTGCCCTCGCTGCCTCTGGTGGGAGGGTGCCACTGTTTCAGGGGCAGCATGCACATTGAAGCTTCAGAACCAGACCTGAATCCAATACCCTGTTTAAAAGCACACCTCTAGTGCTTGCAGCTTAGACAAATCCAAACCAAGAATGTGTGGATTTCCAGAACAATTTATTTATCTAAGTCAGGTCCTCTGACAGCAGTAGTGTATATGTTGTGATAAACCGACACTGAGAAGATTTAACAATTTCTTCATTTAATAAGTGATTTTCACTACATGGTATTGTACACTGTCATCTGTTCAAAAAAGATTAACAGTTTTTAAAAAACAAGATACAGTGAGAGATTTGTATAAACTGGTGATCAAGATCAATGCCTCTGGTTGGCTCCAGCTATTTTCTAGGCTTCTTTGTAAAACAAAGTCTCTAGGCCAAAATGCATAAAACCATTCAGGCAGATCTTAGAACCATTTCCGTAACTTCCAGCCTTCTGACACTGGCTGCCACAGGACTGATGCAACTGTAAAAAGGTCCACTTGATAGAACCTACGGAAACTGTACAAAAATGTGTGTACTTTTACCATGAACAGAACTAACAGCACAGCATTTCTACTTGCTATTTCAAGTCAAGACTTCCTTTTATCTCCAAGAGGAAGGCATGAATGGAAAGCCCTGCCAACTCAGTGTGGTGGGTTGTGTACGTACAGTTTTCTAAGCAAACTTTGGCTTCAGGAAAGACACAAATTTAAAATGGCTTTAATTGTCATTTAAAGTATACGGAGAGGGATGTGTGTTTTCATTAAATATACATCATACCAGTGATGCTGGAAAGGTTGAAGGTTATTTCTAATGTTGACAGCAATAAAACTAACGTGTACATGACAAGACATTAAAAGAAAAGCGATCCCTTTAAAACAAATTTTAACGTAAAAAAGTTCACAGTGGTTTGTATAAACAGTATGTAATTTCCAACAGTAACAAATTTCTACTCTCACAGCACACTAGTGCCCTCTTTAGATCCTAAAGAAAACAAGCATTTACACTACTCATTGTACAGATTCAGAAAGTCAGTTGTACAATTACCCATAATGACAGGATAAGATGCTGCGGAGTGTACAGCTGTAACACCAACGAAAGGAAAGTTTAAAACTTTTTCTGGAAGGAAGAAAAGTCTTTCATTTGCTGTTACAACCAGCAAATGCCATTCATCAAATTAAAAGGGAAACCACAAACACATTATCTATTTTGAGCAAGCTGAACAGTACACGTTACAGTTTTAAAAATGGAGGTTATATATTATAATACAAGTCCCAACAAGGCAGTGCCACATTGACTATTTCTTTGCTTGTTTTGTGATCATACCCCTGGGAGGTGTTACAGGTCTGCTAGCATTGGGCTTCTTTTTCTCTGCAGGTTTTAAAATCTGGAAAAAGATAATTCAGTCATTAAGCAAAAAAATTGTAGTTCTTACACTCAAACAATCCATTGACTAGTATAAGGCATTACGCAGATCATCTGCAGAGGTCATAAACGAGCCAAGAAATAAATGGGCTTCCTACTCAGAGCTACGACAGTGCTTAGAGCAGCTGATCTGAGAGCCCATGCCAGTGGAAGCAGGAAAACAGCTGATAACTTTGCTCAGATGATTTAATTCCAGGGTAGAACAGTTCATCTACTCACAACAGTAAGGGCTTATCACATTTTTAAAGACATGAGTACAAACAGTTGTCTACATTTGGTATCTGTGAAGATCCATTTGAAGCAAGCATTATGGTTTTGTAACAGTACAGTATAAATTGAAACAGGAACTTTAACCGTGACTGCACTAACTAGGAGATAAAGTTTTCAGATACAATACCTGAAAAGAACACATTAAAGTTTCATCCACACTCATCATGGCACCTGCATTATCAAATTCTCCACAGTAATTTGGGGCAGAAAAGAGAGTTACCAATTGCCTTTTTGCAAAAAATTCATATCCATCTTCGACAACCTTTGGAGAGAAAAGTAGAGATTACACCAGGCAATTTCTTCCAGCCAAGGTACAAAGCAGCTTTAATAGAGCCAGCGGCTGAAAAACTGGTTACAGCTAAGGAGCGCTAGTTCCAAACTTTTACCCCAAACCAGGAAGAACACTGCAGGATCCAGTTCAGCCACAACGTCCATTAGCAATAAAAAAAACAGAATTCCATTAAGTTCAAGGCAACCTTCTTCAAATATCAGACCCACGGTTTACATGTATTACACAAAAACTTACAAGGTTTTTTAAACCCTGGGACAAGTTGTGCAGAGATAGCGGAATCTCTGTCCTTGGGGATATTTAAAACTTGGCTGGACAAGCTCCTAAGCAACTTGGTCTTACGCTGGTTTGCCCCACGTTGAGTATACGTGGGTAGAGTCGGACCAGATGACCACTTTAGGTCCCTTTCAACTTAAATTATTCTATGGTTTAATGCACAAAATTAAAATACCTGATGAGCTCTACATATGAGATCCAAATCATGTTTATGGAGAAACTTAGCAACCACTTCGGCACCAAATGTGAAGGACACTCCTCTGTCATTTTCACCCCATCCTAAGACATCTTTGTCAGGGTCAGACCACAGGAGATCACAAAGAAGACCTTGATCAGGTACATCAGTGGGGCGCATAATTCGTCTTATCTGTTCCATTGACTGAAGGTCTGGTGACAAGCCTGTTCAGAGTTAAGACACACGCAGCTCACATTTTAGTCCAACTTTGCACTGTAAGATTGATGCATTAACTCAAGGCAAGAAAACTTGTATCCAAGCCGATTCGCTGTCGCAATTTTATGTAGTACAATGGCAATGTTAACTGACGTTTTTTTAATCCAACATTTATTTTAAAGCTTTTATAACAGCAGACACAGACACTTTTTAGAAGATTTACCAGGAGCAAGATAAGCAAAGCTATTTCCACGTTTTAGAGGATTACAACAATCTCACTTTAATAATTTGCAAGTGTCTGTTGAAAGAGCTATTAAGTAAAAGAGGCATTAATACTAGAAATCACAGGGCATGTTTATTTTAAAGATCAGGCCTAGTAAGATGAAATACAACATCACACAGATCTCATACCATTTTTTACTGATATTCTCCCTAGGCAACTGTAATTACTTGCAAGTGATGAACATTTAAGCTGTAATATGTATTTTATTACTTTGAAAAGTTGCATAAAGCAAGTATTACATAACATAACAGAGCCAATCTCTACAAATGAAGCACCAAAACACTGTTTGCAGAATGCACATAAAACTCCTAGTCATGTACATCTAAATAAAAGTAGGGATTCTTTACTCAAAAGGAGACTATTAAATATGACCTTTGGATAAAAAAAATGCAGACAGTTGTGTCTAAAGTCACAGAACTGTCAGCTCCATGATTCACAAAACTGACTTTAAACGAGCTCTCAACCCTACCTCACACACGAGCCAAGGCAGAGAAAAATCCCTGAAGTTTCAAAGCTTCAGTAATGAAGTGCAAGACAAAAAAAAACATATAATGTTTTCCAGCAACTGAAGAGCATACAACATAAACATTAAAGTGCCAACATTTATACCACGGTATTACTTTTTTTTTTTTTTAAATATCAACTAAAGAACTTACCTCCATGACAGCAGAATATTTTCTCATCCACAATAGCTGCAATTGGTAAACAGTTAAAACAGTCCGTAAAGGTTTTCCACAGCTTAATATTATATCTTCTCTTACCTAGAAAAGATTTTGGGAGAAAAGTCAGTATAGTTCTCTAACACAAATACAGTCTAGCATGGCTGCCTTTAACTAAGACTTGAAGAAAGTCAGCAACAAAGCCTATACACAATTTATCTTCTCAGATACCCTCTGATGTACTTTACTGCTGACAAGAAAGTTGCAAGGTCTCTTTCTGCGTGACCGAGACACAGCTTTGAAATGGCTCTGAGGACAGTACACATCTGCTCAAGATAATGACATTCTACTGTTGGCAGCCAGACTCTCCAGCCTCAACTCCCTTGGAGAATTTGATCCATTTCAGAAAATTTTGCCATTTGCTGTTTTCTTCAGGGATAGACAGCATTTCCTGGAAAGCAGATTTTCTTTAAATTTCTGCTAGTACTTTACCACATAAAGTCTCTCTAGGCAAAGAAACAGGACAGAAAAAAAATGAAGCTGCTACAGTTTCACTTCCCAAGTGACTCTCCCAACAGATATGAACCCTGAACATATTTGCAATATGTGACTAAGCCTGTGATTAATCTCCGAGGAGTCAACTCAAATACCACACATCTTTGTTTCCTTGTTGAAAAAGGAGAGCAAGACATGCAGAGTACATCTTGTAAGGTACAAGCCAAGCATGTCCCACAACAGAAGTTGAGGATGCCTCAGTGCACAATCAACGGAACAGTTTAATCTCCTCCACGTTATCTGGATTAGGTCACATCCTTTGAAACGTACAAACACTGCACATCTACTTTACAGCATAATTACTTATGATATGGTAAGGTCTGGCCTACGTATAGTTTCCGTCACAGTAGTTCTTAATGCACTCTGCAGTGACAGAGCTGGTACATTAAGCGCATAGCAACATTACGTTTGTTCAAAAGGAGCACTCATGATGCCAAATAAACACAAGTGTATCTCTTCATTAAAAGGCTGATGCACTGGTTCAAGTAACAACTTGAAAGAGCAAGTATCTGGTATTTAATCTAATCATGCATCATACTGAAGGCTTCACATACGCTTTGCTCCTTTTACTAAAGGAAGAAAGGCAATACTCTTTTTGGCCAAAGCAGCAGGGCAAAATACTGTAGGACTGCATTCAGTTTTGGATGTTCCAGAGAAGGACAAACATTTGTCTTTTTTTTTTTTTTTTAAACATTACAAAGTTACAGGTCTTAATATGAATTAGATTGCAAGCACTGCAACAATCATAATAAAGACTAACCCAATCTCCAAGTTATAATACAGGTGTACATCATCATTGTAACACAGATGAAAGAAACAGGCAAACTGTAAAGCACAAAGGAAAATTCTGGTCTCTGACTAGAAAGCCTTAAGGACTTTACAAATGCATACCAGTGAGAACTTACTTAACATAGTGACCAATAGATAAAATTACCCATTTGCATGCTGTTCTGTACTGTGAGGATCAGAGTATGATAGAATAAATGGAAAGACGCATTTCCCTTGCTAAAATAGGCCACGGGGCCACCTGAAGTGTGCAAAGATAACTGCAAGTTAGAAAAGAATGATCTAATACTGGAAGACATCAAGCACCTCCTACCCTGCTTTTCAAGCCAAAGATACTTGCATCCATCCGTATTACTTACATTCATCATAAAACCCATAAATTCTATTAATGCTGGCACATTCATGGTTCCCTCGGAGGAGGAAAAAATTCTCTGGATATTTAATTTTGTAGGCCAATAGAAGACAAATTGTTTCTAAAGATTGCTTTCCTCTGTCAACATAATCACCAAGGAACAGGTAGTTGCTTTCTGGTGGAAAGCCTCCATATTCAAAGAGTCGAAGCAAGTCATAATATTGTCCATGGATGTCACCTGGAAAGAGTATTCAGAAACAACACAAGTGACATTTTGCGACTTTTTTGATTGATTCTAGAGAAGTGGCAAATAAATGAAGCATCAGGAACAGAAAGAGCTTGCAGTTAGATATTGCCTGCAACATTCCTGAATATTACATAGTTTGTCTTAATGCATATAAAATTACCACACTCAGAAGTTTGACATCTATATAATACAATGACTAAGTATGCATCTACTTAAAAATATTCACACACATGTAAAACAAATCCAAGATTCCAAGAAATCAACCCTGTGTGCTCAAATGAAAATCTGGCATCCAGTTAAGTCCTTTATTTGAGCAGTGACTGTGACATTAGGAACCTTTACTTCATTCTTGATACCTTCATCCATCAGTAGCGACACTGAGGAAAACCAGGGAATTTACTTTCCTCTATGCCATCTCCGAAAACTTCTTGCCACACCCAATAATTCAAATTCTAGCAGTGAAATTGTATCAAAATAAACTGGTATTTCTGCCTTTGGTTTAAATCATAGTTTTGTTTCTGGCAAGCAGAACACAGTCATGTTTTTAGACTACGACATATTATAAATATTGAACAAGCTACTTCAGTTCAGAGTAAATCCTCAGTGTTGGAGCAGGATTTATTGAGGGCTTTATTTTGACATTCTTCATTCTTTTAGCATAACTAGACATGTACATGTGTGCAAAATCAGCAACACCACTAAGTATGGTGAAACGGAACCAGAAAGTCAGTCCTAGAGACAGTACAGAAATTTAAGTTTCCAACAAGATTTTAAAATTGTCAAACCACGGTTCAACTCTGAATACCAGCTACAATAAACCATTCTGGTTCTCCTTGAAAGGGATCTTGGAGGTCTTTTCCAACCTAAATGGTTCTGTGATTCCTTTGTTTCTCTTTGTTCAGTCATGACTGTGCTGA
Source organism: Anseranas semipalmata (assembly GCA_013399115.1). Lineage (NCBI taxonomy): Eukaryota > Metazoa > Chordata > Aves > Anseriformes > Anseranatidae > Anseranas > Anseranas semipalmata. The sequence continues at coordinate 440,426 of VXAA01005931.1, forward strand.
ACATTCATTGATACAAAAATTCCTTTCCAAACTTCTTCTGAATCCTGTTCCCAAGAGACCTGATGAAACTGGACTGGTTACTTTTTGTTTTTGGATTTTTTTGGTCCCCACTCCAATTCCCATGTTCATTACCTCCTCCCCGTTCCTCGACCCAAAGCATTCAGCAGGTGCTTATTTTCCCTTTTACTACAAACATTTATCAGTTTCATAATAAGTGAAAGTAGCAACTGACATTTGTTCTCTGCTTAACATCCGCATCTATCCAAAATGCACCCCCCCAGCCAAGCACCAAATCACTGTACTCACCACATATTTTCAGTGGAGCTTCAAGTTCTAGTAGAATAGGCTGACTGAGAAAGATCTCTCTGGATTTCAAGCACAGTCCTCTAATTTCATTCTCTTGAAGTTGGACATTTTTACCTGGTTTTGATCCTCTCACTGTTGGAAAGAGTTAGAAGTCAGTTATCCAATCAACGATATTCCCAGTACTATTTTAAGAGCCTGACTAAAGGCCACTAACACTGAATTAGAATATAACAATTGTTCTTTTACAATTGAATGCTCTAATAATATTTTAAAAGTACTCTGTATTTATGCTAGGCTGTTAAACTGTGCCATTTGCTGTCTTCCCCCAAACTACTCTGAACTCTTAAAATAAGTTTAAAGTAAACCAGTATAAATGTACATGGGAATGTCAGACATATAAGGATGCTTGTCATCACTTCAACACCACCATCCGGAGGTTAAGCTAATTATATTGACAGACTAGAGCAGTCAGGCCACAGATTAAGCTGAAATGTAAACAGCTTGAGCCCCAGAACTCATCAAAAATCCCCGTTCATTTAGGTGCGTTCTCAGTTACCATTAACCTGAAGGTAGCACAGTATCTGCAGTTTATGATCAGAAGATGCCTCCACGAAACAAGACCCATCAAAATCTAACGACCTGGCACATCCTTAGTGACTGTTTTACAACCTAAATAGAAGAGTCTGACAAATAATTGTGTTCCTAAAAACTGCCTCAAAGTTATAGAGCATACTGCAGAAATAATTAGTACTACTAAACAGTCAACAACATTTTAAGCCATTACTTGACCTTTTTACTACTCTTTTTCACACCTTTTACCCCTCCCCAAGATGTTTCAGTTCCTCAGGAACACAGAGCCACAGAACAGCTGAACGCATTAAACATTTGACAACTAGAGGGAGAGGTGGGAACCCTCCAAATATAATTTCTATTCCATATGGATTAGGACTGTGACTACATTTATTTTAGAAGGTTCCTGTAAAATCCATCCTCAGGCTTTCCCACTTCTTAGCTGTGCCAAACTGATACTCATGGGGCCAATGAGGGTAAAAGGTGGTGGTGGTAGGGGGGAATGACATGAGAGAGAGTGAAGGTGAAGAAAAAGGGGGCAGAACAACAGCAGAATCCTCCTCTCCGGCCAGTTATGCTTGCATGGCAGAAGGGGGGTTCAAAGTTAGAATGAGGACTCCACCAAGAATTCAGGAAAAGGCCCACATAATAATACCAGACTCGTCTGTCAAGTATGGAAACAAAGTCAGTCAAAGCCTCATTACTATGATTCTTCTTTGGAATAATCTTTTGAACACGTTCAAATTGAAGCCACCAAATTGATGAATTTTACAGCAAAGCTGAGAGGGAGTCATTAACAACATTCCTGCTTTCATAGAATCACAGAACGGTTTGGGCTGGAAGGGACCTTTCCGGCCAGCCTCATTCCAGCCCCCCGCCCCAGCACGACACCTCCCTCCAGGCTGCCCACAGCCCCAGCCCGGCCTCGGGCACCTCCAGGGACGGGGCATCCGCAGCTGCTCGGGGCAGCCTGCTCAGTGCCTCACCGCCCTCATCGGGAGCAGTTTCTTCCTCATATCTCATCTAAAACTCCCCTCTTTCTTTTCTAAAGCCATTACTCCTTGTCCTATCACTACATGCCCTTGTAAAAAGTCCCTCCCCAGCTTTCCTGTAGGCCCCCTTTAGGTACTGGAAGGTACTTTGAAAAGTCTGAGCTTTAACACCGAGGGAGATTAGCAGTCTCAAAGGTACAAAGGATTTAATCAGGAAATTGCTCCTGTATTTCAGAAAACGAGATGCTGTTTTGTTGTTGTTGTTGTTTTTTGACTATTTTAACTGAGTTGTTTCATAACTTGCTTAGAGCCCAGAGAAGCTCACCTGTACTGAACCAAGTACTGCTTTTCCTGTGTCACTTCTCCACTCTCCCCTTATCATTCCCTCCAAACACAGTACAAGACAAGCTGGTAGGAGATTTATCTCCCAGCTCAGACCACACTGTTTCAATCCTTCACTCCTTGCACCGCCTCCACTGCAACAATTCACAGTGTTTGGTTCCCTGTACATCCTGCCAAAGCTTGGACACGAAACAAGGACACCAGCTTGGCCCAAACAAGTTTCTACAGCCATCAGAAGAGTTTTCCCTTCATTTATCCGATGCNTATAGCTAAACTGCATACAACAGCATCTGTGAGGGTTAGGTTAAGACTAAATGGGAAAGCTCTGATTATACTGTTACTGTCACCGTAGACCTTGCAGTTTATGAAATCAAGAAGTGAGGATTCCAGTAGGAAGGAAGGCTTGGAGGGTGGGGGAAGGTGGGAACACTTTGGGAAGAGTAAAAATACAAACAATTGTGTTCCACAGGGATCACAACTTCTTAAAGCACTTAAGCGTTCTACTTTTGTGCAAGCCTTTGTTCAAGAGCAGAAGACATTGTTCAGCGTGCCTTCTCTAGATCAAGATAAGCAGTGATTGTGCAATAGCCAGCCATAACATCAAGCTCACTGGCCCCCAGCTCTGCTAGCACTTCGTGTTATTACCAAAACAATCCTATCCCACATGCTGACTCCCATCAGAGACCCTAGTTATGCTGGCACTGTCCGTACTGCAGAATCATTGACAATACCATAAAGCAACCTTTCTTCAAACAAGCTTCAAAATCAAGCTTTAGTTCAAATTACAACATGTAGTGACAGTGACATTGCGCAGGTCAAAAGTCACAGCGTTAATGATGTTATCTTTCAAGCAATACATGCTCTTTATTACTCACTGTCTAGGTATTAACATTCACCACTGGCATTAGTTACATGGTGACATGGAAATTACCACTAAACTTTAAGTATTCCATTAAAATATTAGAAGTAATGAAGCACATAAGTGAAAGTTAAATCTTTGTCACAGCAGTTTCATGCATGAGGCTTTTCATCTATGCAGTAATTTTTCCATCCATACAGTAATTTTCCTAACACTTGCAAGCAATGAGCAAGTTACTCAAAACACCAAATATCTAGAAGCAGTAAAGAACAGAAATGCATAGAAAAAGCGATCAGCTAGTTAAATTACAAATGTCAATTTCCCTCCTTCTCTTAAATATTACAATTCATTTTTGTTTTGAGATAATATACTTGTGTTTAGTCTTCTGAGCAGGCAGAAATTCAAAGTTCCATGATTTAGTCTTGTTAGGAATTGCTAAAAATCAAACCCTGTATCTCACATCCATAAATTAAAAAGTATAAAAAAGTATATAGAATATAAGCAATGCACTGAGTCACTAAAGCTCATGAATAAAGCATATGTATTCATTTTTGCTGAAGATTAAATGAAAATCTGAAAACTGTTTCAGATTCAAGTTTCCCAGATTTTTGATATACTTTCATTGAACCAGTATAATCTTCATGCTGTTTTAGTCATTTAGTTGTAGAAAACCTTGTCATGAGAAAATGATGCTTTGTTGCAATTTATATAAACTCACTAGCACAGATGTCAGAAGGATGGAAGAAAAACAGGAAAATTTGATTCAGTTCCGTATCACGCTGCCTGCCAATGACATTTTGACCACTTTCATCCAACATGGAATCAGCACAGGAAAAACGAGCATGTTCAATTTCTTCTAACATTGACCTAAAAGCTGGAAAATATATTTCTGGCTTCAGAAGAATCAAATATGCAGAAGTGCATGGTGGTTTGAGAAACCTCTATTTTTAGTGCAAGGATTTTCTCATCCACGATGAAAGAACTGGCAAGGAAATGCACGATATGCAGTCTGAATGAATTCTTAAGAGGTTTCTCTGAGTCTCCAAATGACTTAGTCCCACTAAGAAGGGCAAAGATAATACACTATGAAAAATGTGGTGTTTACAGTTTCTTTTCTCTGCTTTGGACCAAAACAAGGCAGCTTGTCGAGATCAGACAGAACAGTACTAATTGGCAGCTTGGTCAAAGTCAAAAGAGCAGCTTGATAGTACTGTACAAGCACATTTGTTCTTTCAATGCATAAAAAATAACCTCTCAGAAATGACAGTCTGGAACTGACAGTGAAACAAGCTCAAGATTAATCAGTTGAGGGAAAAAGTCAGCCCATTTCAAATAATATTTTATTTATATCTCATCTCAACATACTGCCGCACCATTTCCAGACAGTAATATATTCCCTTCCTCCTTTAGGCAGAGATGCTCTTGTTCTTAATCATTTTGAGAGCCTGAACTTCAATGTCCAGTCTGGGCAGTCTTCTAACAAGTAAAACCTTCTCCAATGTACAAGTACAGGAAGTTTTGGAAAAATAAGCTCTCCATTGGCTGGAAAAGGCTACAGAAAAGATCTCTCCCTGAGGCCTGGATGATCTCTGCAGAGGTACTCTTCCAAGTCACGATGACTGAGCTAGAAAATATTCCAGCTTCTACAGCTATGTGCTGTAAAACCAGTGCAGGAAACCTTTAGGGAAGAGCAACACATCTGTTGTCCAGTCAAAAGTTTAAAGCCTTAAGACAGTATTGACATTCTAGAGCTTTTCATTTTTCAAATACATTAAGCAGGTGCCAAGCCACAGCTTTGGGGTAATGACACCTACGTGCTCTTATCTCTTCAGTATGTGCTGTTCCAGACCTTATTTCCGAGAGTTACGAAATTCAACCCAGATTCCTCACAGCCTGTCCAAAACACAAATCGATAGGTTTCAACTATTAAAATTAATGTTGCACTTTCCAAGACAAGGAGGAAAATTTCTAGAAAGCAGCAACATACCACTCTAAAAGGAGGACATGAGCGCAGTACAACGGCCGCCCAGCAGAGGGGGAAAGGAAGCAAAAGGAAGAGCAAGAACTTACACCCCTGTCATTCCCGTGCAAGCAAAGAGCCAGCACAAAGCACAGCTGCAAGGCCAGGACTTCAACACAGCTTGCCATCTAGGATAACTGTTATACATTTGTCTGAAGGACAGATGGGTCAAGAGCTGCAGGACCTAGAACGTACCACAGTTAGGCGACCACACGTGTATACGGTACAAGAGACTGCAGCACACTCCATCTCGAGCATTTTCCCATGTTCAGCTTGGTGCCATACGATCCTTTAACGAAGGCAAATGCTACTACAAAGATGAGCGTATTACCTGTTAAAGGGAGCAATCCTTCCAAGAGAATATTCAAGATAGTAGAAATTTCAGTGATCCATGCATCTTACTTTCCTTCAGTATTACCTTAACAAATGCTGTCTGTCAACTGAAGTGCTAGAATTGCGATCTTGTATAGAAAATGTTTAAAAGAAAATAGTCTATCGGCAGTTCAGTTCACTCTTAGCTTATTAAACAAGCCTTTCAATTTTATCATATTTTACGTTAAGATGCCTGCAATCCCAGAGACATTTCCAAAAATACCGCAGGTTGTTTTTATCTTGTTTTTGGCAGTTCTGATGACAGCTTCACATTCCATTTTGCACCACAGACACAAAGGGAATAAATAACTTGCAAGTGGTTGATGTCAAAAAGGTTTTAGTTTACTTCAGGCAGTATCAACTTTGATCAGATAATTTCAAATTCAAAATCAAAACTGAAAAGCAACTCCTCAGCTACATCAAGTAACACTAAGCTACACGAGCTACTGAAACGTACATGGTTTGAGGTCAATGAGTGCTGCTTGTTCATTAGAAACTATCATAGCATCCCGAACATTTGTGAGAATCGGCTAAATGGAAAGCAATCCTCCAGATCCAATCACTGCTGTATTAAGCAGAAAGGTGTAAGAGTCAGAACTGAGTTTTAAGAAATACTTTTTCATGTTGCCAGCAAAAGTTTATCCATCCTCTTTGGCTTAACTATTTTTGATAACTGGATGATCTTCTTTCACCATTTAACGCAAATTAGAGAGTATCTCCTCAACAGCTATACAACAGGCTTTACCGGGAATAGAAATCTGTGGGTGTATAAACAGGGAAGTTTGAGGATTTAGAGTCTTTTTGCTGATTTTAGTGCACTAAACAGGATTTCAGCTTTTAAAAAGGCTACCACCACTCTGGCCTTGCATGGCTTTATCCAAATCAGCCTCTCTTCATTACTTGTTTTCCTTTAATAGCAATTGCAGAGGCTAGAACACAAAAAAGATTTTCAGAAACTTACTTCAACTTGGGTTCCACTTACATACGTTGAAATTGTTATTTTACCTGTTAATTGTTTCCACGGTAAGGCTAGGACATTTCAACCTTCTTCTCTAGACATGTTACTATGCGCTGCATTTTCAAACCAGATCCTATTTACATTATCCATGAAAGGCTGCCAACACAGTAGATGAAGGAAACGGATACAGGGCTCTAGTTATAGGAAAACCATCTGACGTGACACAAAGGAAGCCGTGCTCGCACCCAGGGAATCTCGGGATTTCTTTTCACTGATCCTTCACCTGGATCCGAGCAGGAATTCCGCCATCTCCTGGGAGCCTTTCCACAGCTATAGACATGACACTGATTTTTTCATCTTACAGGGAGCTTTTCTTGCATCTTGTTTAGTGGCAGTTTTGGTTTAGCAGACACGTAAAGCTGCAAGCTCAGAACCATGAAGTCACTGCCTGCAGTACTCCTTCTAGAAGGAGAAGAGTTTGCCCCTACTTATTCCTCAGTCGAGTTAGTTCCATAAATATTTGGGCCTTTACCCACCATCAAGTACATCAGGAAACATCTCAATACTCACTGCAGGATACTGTCATTTAATGTACTTTAAAAGCCTTATTCTTGAGTAAATTGATGTTAGGAAATTCACTAAAAGCAACAAAATTAAACAACCTGTTCTCATGAAAATGCTCCTAGTAGAACATAACCCTCATTAGTAAAGAAGTCAAGCAAAATATAAATTATAGCAAAAAAATAAATGGGTATGCTCAGTGTTTTCATGGAACTGCTCTCCAAGGTTGGGAACAATGTTACTGAAAAATGTTTTTTGTGACACTTCAACACCAAATGGCTCTGTACTATAAACATTTGGAGCAAGAAAGACTCTCCAAATATTTACCTTAGAATGAGAAGCTAAATACATACTTCCAGGCCTTTTAAAGAATAATCTATCAATTTCAGCTAACTAGCCTAATGTGGGCTGGATATCAACCACCTGGGGGAACAAGTACAAATAATGTCATTTGATCAGAGTAATTACCTCGATTTTCATACAAGATGTCAGGATAGAAAGCAAGTAAAACCCAATCACAATTGCATCATTGATACGCTATATTAAGAACAAAAGTGAGAATAATTTATTATTCACCATTTAACCACTTCACTTTACCTAGACCATCAGCCTAGATTCACTGCTGGCACAGCTCTCTTGGTCTCCTCCAACAGTGCAATGCTAAGGCTATTATAAAACGCAGGTACTCTCACACCGATTTGATATATTCCATAAACTATCTCCATAACACTTTTTTTTTTAACCTTTAAAAAGGAAGAAGGCATAAAGCCATATTACCAGTTCATATACTTTGCATTCAGCTAAAATTAACTGTTATAAGAATTTATAAGCATACATTTTAAAGATATTTATAACGGCATACCAAATTGCTCTAAAAATTAAAACTTGCACAAAGATTTGGGCAATTCAGTTTGTTAGTAAACTGATTAAAGCACATTTTGCTGTGTTTTAATGCTTGACTATGATTATAATCTGTGTGCAACCTTGTCTGAAAAGGTTATCACTTGAGACAATTCTGGTACAGACGCACCAGACTTTGTATAACTAGCATCATGCAGTTGTTCTACCAGCACTGCAATGAAAAAGAAAGTCACATAATGCAGAACTGTCAAATTTCTCCTGCTTGTTCCAGATCTAAATAGGATAAGAAACCTTACACACACTTTGGACTTTTTTCCCCCCAATTTAATACCATGCAGATCTGCACTTTAGAAGTTCAGTCTTGTCACCTACCTAGCTGTACCTTAATAATTCCAGGGAAAGGATGAGTCAAATTTTAAACCACCAAAGAGAAAGGCACCTGCACAATAATTCCCACCATTTATCACTCTATCCAAAATGCAGCGCTTGCTAAAATGCAGTATCATTTTGCCCTTTCTGGAAAATAAGTAAAAAAAAAAGGACTGCCCCAAAGGTCAATCATCACTCTGTCTGGGAAAGACGTTTAAAACAGATATTTAATAAGCAATAAACAAAATACACACCAGCACAGGCTACTAACATTGGTAATCATTTTAAATACTTAAAGACAACCATTGCCTCAAGAAATCTGAAATTGCAGCTGAAATGTCAATAAAATAAAAAAATAATTTCAGTTCTGGCAGCTGATGCAACCTCAAGTAATAGTACCTTTAGTTACATGACCACCTCTTAGAAGATCTTGTCAGTAAACCTTCTGAAGCCCGATTTATGAACTCTCATCTCCTCCAAACGTGTAATACTGCTTTAAGCCCGGTAAGAACATAATGTATCAACATAGTCCATCTTACTACTTTTGAAACTTTAAACAAGAGGAATCATTCAAAATCATTTGGATTTCTTTCTATGCTTACATCGTTCCATGGTTTTAATATTACCAACTTACACTGAGAAACTTGCCTTAGTTACACTAGAGCAAATCAGGTACGAATTCTAGCTATCATCTGCAGTAAAACTGAGCGTGTATTAATATGGCACTGGACACATGACATACAGCACCCGACACCTACAAAGTGTGCTACTAGAGTTTCAGGAAAATCCTGGTCTAAATTTATGAAGGGAAGCCTTTAAATAATTTAAGCCAGGGTAGTTTAAATTGGTAACAGGCAAAACCCAAAACGGATCAGAGAAAAAGCCCTATTTACTTTTACTTATTCTAGCTCAATAATCTTATAATGCATCTATTGGATTCTGAATTCCAAGCAATTTCTGTAGTAGCACTACTGTCCCTCTGCCTGTCTTTTGCTACCCAGGCCATTACCCTGAGCAAAATTTTATAAGAAGGAAAAAGTGTAACACAGCTGAAAGACATTTCCTCACTGTTTGTTTCAACATCTTAGATGACTTTGTGCCAAATGGAAAATCGTTAACCCCCGATCAAGCTCTTCAAGTGTAAGTCGTAATGAGATGCCTGCCCCAACACACATGAAATTAGGCTGTATCAGGCTAGCTTCCTGCCCAAACAATTATCTTCCTTGTCGCCTTAACAAAATTTGTCACTAGCTAATTCCAAGCCTTTTGCCCCAAGAAAGGCCAGATGACAACCGCAGCCTGGTGCTGACCCCTGCAACCACAGGGAAGATGCTGAAGGTATCCCCTGCAACTTCTAGGTTTGCCTTTCATTTAGAAACTCCTATGCAACTCTTTTCAACCCTAACTGCTCACAGTACAACACAATAAGCCTTTCCACATACTGTCTAGAACAGCAAAACCCAACCCTCAATTCACACCTAAAAAAGCTACCATATGTTACAAATTCAGAGCTGAACTCCTACGGTAGTACTAATGCAGCAGTTAATCAACGCCAAAGGCACGATATCCCAAAACCCGTGGAGGTCCCCTCCCGACTTTCTGAAAAGCTGCTTCAGCAGACTCTTTAAAGACCTTAAGCCTGACTTCCAGAGCCCCACGACTACCTAGCCAAGCACAGACCCCATGTGCTTGTGTGCGCGCGTGGGGAAAAAAAAAAATAACACCCCCAAAACATCAGTATTTTTAAACGGTTTCCTACGAAAATAATACTCAATGAAGCATCTCCTGAGAGCTGCAGGGGACGAGGCGGGGGTCGGCCAGCAGGTCCCGACACCGCACCGGGAGCGCAGAGGGGATCGGGGGCAGAACGGCTCGCAGACCCAGGGGCTACGGCAAGAGCCGGGGCCGAGCCCCGGGAAGACAAAGCGCCCGGCGCCCCTCCATTTTGGTGCCCCCGGCCCCAGCGGGCGGGCAGGACGCGGTGCATCGCCCGCGGCGGTGGCCGAGGGGGGACCACGGGAGGCCCC
>VXAA01005931.1:450842-484473 GCA_013399115.1 Anseranas semipalmata
CCCCCCTCGACCGCCGGGCTCAGCAGAGACCCAGCACTGAACAAAATGGCCGCCGTCTCCTCAGCGAGCTCGGCTGGCGCACGGATACTACGAGCGCGAGGCGGATCACCGAAAACCCTTTATAGGCCGGGCGGGAAGCGCGCGGCTGGGGCGGAGCACTCTGTGCGGCCGCCCTCCCCGGATCCTTCCGCCGGCGGGCGGGGAAATAGTGCGGGGCTGTCACCGCCTCCCGGTACCGTCGGTGCTACCGGGCCCGGCCCGGTCTCGGTCCGTCGAAACCAGGCCGTGACCAGGAGCTGCAGGCCATTTTGCGTCTCCCAGTGGCGGGAGGCCGTTGCTAGGGGCGGGTTTCTGTCAGGGCTGCCTCCTCATGGCACCCACTTGGAGGCCACCTTGCCGTGACCCATGAGGGCTGCAAGCCCCCTCTGCAGAGCAGCCTGGCCCTAAAACAGGGCAAACAGCACCAAAATCACTCCCGCAGCTGGCATCTCCCTCAGTGGCTGCAGCGGCCGATGGGGCCCCGCTCCTGGCAGCCCCCAGCCTGGGCCATGCGCCCATCGCCCTGCTGCGCTGCCAGCCGCCGGCTGCCATCACGGCTCCTTCGCGGGGCTCCTGCTGCCAGAGGCAGCCCGGCAGCTCCGTGTAACGTCAGATACGTGGCTCTCCCATAAAGTGCGAGCGTACAGTGCTTGGAAATCCCTAGGGAGCCCGGCCAGAGAAACTAGCGTGCTCCTTCAAGACCGTCTTGCTATTTCATTTCACGTTTCACTTATTATTTTGTTTGGTGTGTAGCAAAGGCTTGGCTACAAACAATTAAATGAGGTTCTGCTCGTAAATTGGATTGCGTCTGCGAGGGAGATGGGCTGCGCGGGCCTTTCCCCCTCTTCAGGTTGCGCCTCTGATTGAATATTGTTTAATTGCTTTATTTACTCCTGCTTTAATTTGCAGGGGTGGCTGGGTCAACCTCTTCCCTCCTCCCTGCGTGAATTGCTGCCACCATGCATGCGGGATTCCTCGTGCTGACAGTTATATAATATCCATAACAGCTTGCTGCCGTGGCGGGGCCGGAGCAGAGTTCAGGTTCCCGAGGCGATGACACGAAGGAGCCGCCATCTCAGCACACCTTAGGTCTGGCGGGAGGAAGGAGATAAGAGGACATGGCCAGATGCTATCTGAAATGCAGGGGTTTTGTGCACTGCAAAATGAAGCTTCAAAACGCTCAGCTTCCCCGAGCCAACACTTATCGTAATGAGCACGCCCAAGCCGATACGCTAATCTCAGTCACACTGGTGTAAGCCCAAAGTAACCCCATTGAAGACAATAGAGTTACTTCAGATTTACTTCAACGTGACAGCCCTTGCAGATTTACATCTATTTTTGTGCTGCACCTTCCCAGGGAAGGGCCTCCTGGCTCCTTTGCACCGAATGTTTTCTTTCTCCTTCAAATCCTTTCTAATTTTGCAGAGCGAGTTATTCTCTTTGATTTAACTGTATTATTCAAAAAAGGGAAATTGGCCCTGTGTTTCTCGAGAAACCTTCCCGTCCTTGTTTTCCTTGCTGGAAAGGTCTTCATCTTATCTCATCCTTCAGCTGTTGCCCCCTCTCCCCTGGCCCCCCTCGAGGGATGAGTCCTGTGAGGACATGAGCACCTTCTGTGGGGTGCTGAGTCCCTTTCACTCCTGTTAATGCTCTGGGAAACAGGGTGGAGGGGGAGAGCTCAGCACCTTCCAGAATGCCACCCAGGGCATTTACTCCTGTAGGCATGGAATTCACTGAAACATCGTACTTTTGAAAGGAAGGATCCGGCCCTTCAAATGAGACCGGTCAGGGCAAAGAATGTATCTCACTTGATGAACCAAATCAGGCAAGGTCCAAAGCACCGCCAGTTCGCGTTAAAAGAGGCATAGCCAAGGGGAAAGGAGGGAAGTGACAGATGAAGGCAGATCTGTCAAGACCCCGTCATCACCTCGATAACCAACCCGCCTCGCTACGGCTCTGCGCCCAGGTCTCAGCGCTTGCTGCGAGCGCTCAGTGTCCTGTTTGGAGGGGGCCTGTGTTTTTTGCACACGGTCTTTTGCATTTACATTTTTGCTGTGTAAACATAAAAAATAAGGGCCCTTACTTAACAGCAGTAAACTCTGTCACAAGGCAGAGATGTTAAAATGCCACTGCAAAATTATCTTTTTAATAAGCTAATTTTTCTCTGCTGAAAATAACAAACCTTGCCCCACAGCAGCTTCTCTGATTAGAAAAGGGACACAGCCAAGGTGTTATAAATATCCTGAACCTATTTTGTTCTCCAGTGTTGCTCACAACAATGATTTATTTCTAGAAGGGAAACAATCAGGGAAATCCCTTTGTCCTTAAACTCCGTGCACAGGCTCGAAGCGTTCAGTAATTCTGAAGCTTACAGTTCACATATCCCCGCCCTTTTTGTGTTTGTCTACAGTTTGTGTTCTAGTTTGCTAAATACACGATGATGTATGATTTATCTTGCTCGCAGCTCTGAGACCTTTGTGTCTTTTCCTCCCTCCTCCCTGAAATTCCACAAATAAATCACAGCTTGGGTAACATTCCTTGGAAGCCTCAGTGTAAAATATCTTTCCCCACTGATTTGTCCTCACTATCTCTTGCGCATGCCACTTTGCTTATTGTACGGTTGCTCATAATCTGGCTATGTATAAAAATATAGGTTTTATATATATAATACCCACCTACATACAGTAGCAAATTAAGGAGCATTTCATTATTATTCTATACATACATATACATAATACACACACATGCACATACATATACTATGTGTATAATATGATATGTATATACCCTATATATACACACATATGCATGTATATATATACAGCTAATGATGAAAAGCTCCTTATTTTATTCTTGTATGTAGGTGGATCCTAAGAAATGCAAGTCACCCACGCTTCCCCTTGCCTTAGATTACATATTTGCTAAGTCCGTGAAATTCAATGTGTTTGTGTACATTTCAGACAAAGATCTACACGGACTGTTCAACACCAGAAAAACAAAGATGGTGTGACTTGTGGGTCAAATGTTATTTTTCCTAACTCCATGCTCTGCCACGATTTCAATGTTTTCATAACTCCTGCCGTGTGCATCCAGATATCAGGCTGTTACAATCAAGACAAACTTTGTAGGCATGCTCCTTGCCTCTGATGGCTAAGATATTTTGCTGACCCCCCAGTTTCAGATGCTGCGGAGTTTGGGGGTAGACAGCAGCAATTTGTCAGATAAAAGAGCGGGTAGGCAAAGCCACGAGGCTGATCCGGAGATGTAGGGGTACGTGTCCTGTTTGGCAGGGAGTCGGTGACGCAGAGTCAGGTGTTTTCTTAGTGTCATGTTTTATTTACAAAACATGCAGCGCAATGATCTCCCTTGAGCAACAAAACATGCAAACCGCCGGCAGGCAGCTCCGCCGTGCGGGACGTGGTGAGGACCTCAGGGCTTTCTGCTGCTCCGCCAGGGGCTCAGCAACATGCAGAAGCCCCATCCCCGGAGCAGCAGCGGCAGGATGCCTTCCGGAGAGCTCGTTACACTCTCCTCATCACCGCTGCACCCTGCACGTGGGAGCCAGGCCTTCATTTCCACCGAGCCGAACATTTCACAGTCCCAACAGCTGTTTCTGTCTGAAACATCCCACCAAGGGAACTGTCAGCAATGATGACAAGTCCGTTGCAAGTTTGTTAAAATCACTTTTTTTCATAAAAGATGTTAAAAGATTCTGCTCAGATCTTGAGACAGGCTTTTTTGACACAAGAAAAATGTGATTTGCCATTCTTCCCCTCCTACATCTTTTTTTTTTTTTGGTCAAAGTTGACATACTTCATGGGTTTCTGCTGAAAGGTATTGTTGCATGGAAAAATCTTCAGTTGGTAAGTTTTGGAAGGTTCATACCAGCAAGAATACTACCAGTAAAATCCCTCTCTCATAAAAATGTCCTAAGTCACGTTTTTTTCTGATACAGCAGAGACCATGATAGGATTTTCCCAGCTATAGCTATTTGGAGTAAGAAAACGCAGCACATTCCACCCTCTCAGTGATTTTCATATATGAATTGGGCTTTTAAGGCTAGACCAGGCACACTTTCTCCAAGTGTTTCTCTGCTTGGAGAAGCAGCCGATCAGCGTGTCCTACCCGCATTGAGCATCCCTGGACAAGCGTGGCGGAGGTCTGCTCCCTCGCTTAGAAAAAGAGAAGAAACGGGGCTGAAGGCGGCTTTGTCCTACTTTTAGCGGAGAGCAGCCGCAGTGGATCAGTTGACGCTGCCTTGGCAAGGAGCGGAGCCCCCGTCTTCCCTCTTCGGTCAGGAATCTCCACGCTCCGCCAGAGCCTGAGTTTCATAACCAGCTCGGAAGCTCTCACAGGTCTCCGCGGGGCTCAGCCGAGCCATTCATGGAGGGGAAAGGGAAAAATGTACACGGCAGTCAGCTACGCATCCAGCAAAGGGGTTTTCAGCCCTTCTTCGGCTGGTCCATGGTGGGGTGAACACAATTTGCTTTTTCTCTTCACGGAGCAGGGGGAGAGGTGGCAGGGAGCAGAGGGGCCCTGCACGGCTCCCCTTGGCTGCAGGGATGTGAATTTTGCCATGGTGAGGAGCAGACCTTGCAAGATGGGGAGAGGCAACTGCAGAAGGGTTAAGGGGGATGCTTTGTGTGCTTTTTGTGCTTCAGCTTCACATGGCTTAAAGAAAGCACCGCAAGAGGCTGGGCTGGGACATGGCTGGCTTCTTTGCTTCCTCTGGTTTTACCCCAGCAGAACTCTGCTTCATGGATGAACTGCTTCTCTAATTAAAACCGATGAGAAAGGAGGACGAGGAGAGCTGCCAGGGGAGCGGGAAAGTGGAAATGAGAAGAAGTTCCGCTGATGTGCACTTGGTCAAACTGTGGCTGTGCCTCTGTGGGCCCCGGTGTGAGACACGTCGCTGAACGCGAGATGCAGGAGCAAGGAAGAGACCCCCTGTGCACCGTGGGTACCCCGACTCCCCTGGGATTTTGAAATGCAGAAGAAATAGGTGGGACATCCTGCCCGCAGGTGCCTG
The DNA here is from genome assembly GCA_013399115.1 of Anseranas semipalmata. NCBI lineage: Eukaryota > Metazoa > Chordata > Aves > Anseriformes > Anseranatidae > Anseranas > Anseranas semipalmata. The sequence continues at coordinate 455,911 of VXAA01005931.1, forward strand.
CAGGCTTCCCGATGGCTGGTGCACCAAAGCCTCCCCAGGCCTGGGACAAGTGACAAAATTTCAGAGGGCGGTGGCTTTTCATTTCCCCTGATGGTCCTGAAAATGCTGAGCAGCCCCGCTGCCTGCTGTCCTGCACCTGGACTTTGTGCTTACATGCAGCATCTGAAAATGTGGTCCGCTGGGGAGGTAGCTGCCACGTGTGCTTATTTATTTGTTTCTGTTCTCACCTCCTCCTTTCTGCTTGCTGTGAGCGAGGCTGGCAGATTTTCAGGAGCCGGGCTCCTATTATATAAGGTTGCGCTAAAATCCGTACAAAAGGATTCGGAGGAAAGCGTGGCTGGAGCCAGCTTTGATCCCTGGATGCCCTTCTGGTCCGTCCGCAGAGCTCGGACACAGCACTGCGAGCGGCTGCGCTGCCCCGGGGCTTCTGCTGCTGCCAGTGTCCCTGGGGACCAGGCGGAGGCCGAGGTGTGCAGCCGCACCGCTCAGCGGGACAGCCGCTGGGCGCCACGCAGCAGCTCCCAGCCCCCGGGAATTCAAGCCTGGGTAATTAATGATAATTATCGTGTTGAGGTATGAGTAGGTATGCATCTGATTTCGTTCATCTGAAATCCTCAAACGGAGCTGTGCTGAGCCACGGTCTTGTTGGCTCAACAGCCCAGGTGGCCCCGAGCGGCTCAAGGAACACCTCCTCGTCCTGGGACCTCCGTGTCGTGGGCAGCCTGAGCCAGGCAGAGCCCCTGGCCCCCTTTGGAGAGGAGCTGGGGGCTCCGCGCTGTGGTGAAGGAGGAGACCTTACAGCTCGCAGAGCTGCGTGGGCGCGGACCGCAGCCTGCCGAAACTGGAGAGCTCGCAAAGCACTGCAGGGTGCACCCGAGGGGAAGGTCTCAGTGCTCCCTGCAGCACCCACAGCACTTTTGGTGCTGATGCAAGCTCGTTTTGCAGCCCGGGGAGCTGCAACCCCGCCTCCGGATTGCAGCACAAACCCAAAGCGATGGAGCCAGCATCCCCCTGCATTCCTCCAGTGATAAATCACCAGAGTTTGGGTTCAGGTGAGGTGATAAATCCAAGGGCTGCAGTCGTGTACACAATAAAATGGGCTTTTACACAAATACTTCCATACAGACGTAGGCTGTGGGGTAGCAAGTCAGCGAGTCAGAAAAATTAATCCGTGGAGAAAGGGGAGCCTTGGAAATTTGCCACTGCTGTTCCAGTCTCTGCTCTTCAGGAGCTCACTTTTCCCTTTCTTTCCCTCCATGTTTTATACTTCACGTGATTTTTGCCTTTTAAATATAGATGCCTTGTTTGCATGGAGAGCATGCCGTGTGTTTGCGCAGCAGGGGAAGCTCAGCCCTGTGCTGAAGGCCAGTGAGAGGCTGTAATGTGGTGGGACTTAAGGGCTGACTGTCAGCTTCTGCTCCACAACGAATGGCTGTGGGCATGGGCAGTCCATTTCTTCCACTGAAAAAGAAGAAAAAAGAATAGAGGAAAGGTAGAGATAGTTTGTGAATGGTTGTGCATGGCTGAAGGTTTTATCTGATGGAGGTACTTGAAGCACCACAGCTTCTTCTGTGGAACTCCTGGACAAGCACCCGGAGAAGATGCAGGAACACTTCCAGAGGTGGAGAAACCCTTGTGGGGCCAGCCAAGCCCACACGCCTGCACGCTGTAGCCTCCGACGTCCCTTCTCCCACAAGCGTTGGGCGGTTTTCTCTCGGTGGCATGTAGGTCAGCAGAGAGCCTTAGGGACTGACAGCTGACATTCATCCTTGATTTTGAATCCGTGCGTCAAGCTTTCTGGAGGCAATAGAAGTGCAGTTGCTGATGAGACCGACTGCCTTTTGTACGACTTCAATTAAACGTCTTTCTCAGTGTGGGATAGTTGCCAGAGCTCTTTTTTTTTTTTTTTTTAAATAAATGGTTTTATTTAGATATATATAGAAAAAGTCCCACCTGGCTCTTTGGAAGGGTTTCAGCTGGAATGTAGCAGATCCCTATTCTTCTATAAAAAGGTAAGCTGTGTTTTTCAGCCGAACTTTTCTCCCTTTTATAGCTGTGATTTGGCACGCAGGAGGCACAGTCAGTGGCAAGGTCACTGCCCTTCCCCGGCCGAGGAAGGAAAGCCACGGCACGTGCCGGCCCGGCGACCTGGCGCGCTCTCCCTGCGTGTCTCGGGCTAAAGCAAGGCAAGCAGCCGCCGTTTCCTCTGCTGTCCTTCTCCCTGTGACCTTGTAAGTTCAGGCTGCTCAGATGACCATCTCCAGACATGGGTGTCCTCCTCTCTCGCCAGCCACGCTGCCCGATGTCCCCAATCCGTGTCACCTCTGACGCCATCCCTGGTGGGACATGTGGTGGAAGAAGCCTCTGGCTGTGCACCCTGCTTGTCCCCAGTGCATTTATTTGCTTTGTGCCAAACCGGGCAGCCAGTGGAGCGGGGATTTCAGCTTGCCTGAAAACTGAACTAAGCAGGAGGCAAAGGGACATCTTTTAATCCGTAACCCCATTCCCGCGCTCCCCTGCATGGTCTTGCTGCCTGGCATGGGTGCTTTGGTCCCTGGGGGGAGAGGTACTCGTCTGTAGCTCACCTCCTCAGAGACAAATGCATGTAAATTTATTATCAAGGATGCATTTTTTTTTATTATGCATCTATTTACTATCAAGGGTGTGCACCGCAGCCTCTTCGCTGGCACAGCCAGCTGAACGACCTGCCCCACCTCACCCAGCCGCAGCAAGGGCAGAAGCACGCCGGGAGCCGCAGCCCTGCGGCCCAGAAATAACATTTGCACGAGGAAGCGGGGAGCGGTGAGGAAATCAAGTCCAAAGGCGAAGCAGCGTGAGTCACTTGGTGAAACCGCTGTGTCTCTGCTGCGTGGCCCGCAGCATAGCACCGGGACGCGAGGAAGGGTTGGAAATACCAGGGGTGCAAGCGGCCAGAATGAGAACGCAGCCAGTCCTTGTGTGCCAGCAGCTTGGCCATGCCAAAAAGCTTGCTTCTCTCTCTCTTTTTTTTTTTAATAGTGCTTTGGTTAACATGGATTTTGTCCTATGTGGCTGGTCTCCCACACGTCTCCCTGCTTTTCACAGTCCTGCTCTGGAAGCACCTTTCGGGCTGTGGGGTGTCCCCTGGGTTGCAGCAGGAGCACGAAGCGATGCTTTACATCCTTCACTCACTGCAGCCGGGTCCTCTCAAGCACAGGCTTTAAATGCTGTACCATTAAGTGTGTGATTAATTAATGCTCTTCTGTTTCACTTGTTTGATGATGATATTCAGTGATGTGACTGAAACGTAACCTCCCAGGCTGGAGATAGTCTCACACACCGTAACGGGCTGGACGTGTATTTTTAGTAAAATGGTATCTTCAGCTCAGGATCTGAAGTTTCTGGACACTTCCTCATCCATCTCTGAGTCACACACCAGATCCTTTCTGCTGTTTATTGCAGACATTGAAGGTTACAACAACCAGGGAGTCAAATGCCTGGCGTGCGGAGGGAGAGGGAAGCACGCGGAGAACGACCTCAGGCTGCGACGTCCCGGTCCTGTTTCGGAAGCGGCTGCGTGGGACGGTGCTGTCCCTGGCTGAGGCTGACCTCGGGCACCTCTCTGCACCATGAGCTCGGGCAGCCCTGCCAGTGCTCCACCCTGGGGCTTTTCCTCATTAGCATCAGACACCAGGGATTATAGCAAAACTTCCACAGATCTCCAACTTATCCAAAGTCTGAAGTAATGCATTGGAAAAGGCATGTGGCAGGGTTTAAGACTATGGCATTTCCCTCCTCACCCTTACACCCCAGATTTCCAAGTGGCTCAGCAGTCAGCAGGCACTCACAGCATCGAGAAGCTTCAGCAAGCGGATGGGGCCAGAAGGGAGCAATGCAGCTGTGGCCCGATGTCCTGCTCTGCTCCGTGCCCCGGCGGGATGCTCACTGCCCCAGAGGAGGAGCTGCTGGAAGAGCTCTCCCAAGCCCAGAAAGGGCGGCTTGCTGCTCTCGCATTAGGCAGCGTGCTTTTCCTGCTCCAGCGGGTCCGTGTTCAACCAGAGAAAGAGGACGTGTGCGAGGATGAGCGCGTGCAGCAATGCGGGAACTCCCCAAAGCGTCGGGCTGGGGTGGCAGATCCAGAGAGGACCAGACAGGCTGTCAGGAACACTGAGCATCAAAGACACCGTGTGGCCCCCGGAGCCTTAGGGCTGGGTTTCTCCTCCCTGGAGCTGAGTCCCAGGGCACAAAGCCCCCGTTCCCAATGCAGAAACCCGTGCCATGCCGGGGCGAGTCCCGCCAGGATGCAGGGGCAGAGCCCTGCCCCGGTGCTTGCAGGGAGATGCTCTCCTGTCCGGGAGGTCATCCCCACGTGCCCAGCTCTGGGGACAACGATTTTTTCCACAGGGGTGGGTAAGATGCCTTGCAGAGCCTATCTGGGTAGGGATGCTCTCAACCTCCCCCCGGGGATTTCAGAGCCCATTGGGCAATTTTGCAACCCAAAGAGAATTTTCCACCAGCAAGGATGCATCTTGCTACCTCCTTTCTTTCCCATGCAGGAGCAAAAATTCAACAACGAAAATGGAGCTGGCAACAGTGCTAATTGCTTGAGAGATGCCGTGGCGGCGTGGGGCTGGGGGACGGTGTGCCACGTGGTTTTACAGCCACAGATGGGTGCCCAGTGGAATATTTTGCCAGCTCAGAGGGAGACAGGAGAGGGCTCTGTGCAGAGCCAGGGAATACAGGCAGGTTTCTACAAGCAGCACAAGTTGAGCTGGTAAATTATAAAATGCCACACTTGAGGGCTGTTATATAATGTCCCTTTACAGAACCCGGTAGCTAAATATAAAATCGAGTTACATTTTGGGCTGGTGTAAAATGATGCAACCAAACGGCTTTGAGTGGGAAGGGCTGCTCTGCAGCGCTGCGAGAAACGGAAGGGCTTTCAGGACCCTGGGTTCGCTCCCAGCCTCCATTGCCTGTCTTCTCTGCACCCCTGTGAAATGCGTTTACGCCCCATGTCTCAGTTTCCCCCTCTTTAAACCAGGAACAATAAAATCTCCGTTTCCTTGCAGCTGCGTTGTCAAGATTAATTCATGTTTGCAAAATGACCTGAGAATCTATAGAAACCCAAACAGTATATCATTATCCTGATCTAAACTTGGCATACAATATCAGCGGGCCAGATTCCCCTCCCACCCCGAAGGAGAAGGGTTTGTGTCAGCGTTGCCAAGAGGAAAATTCCAGCTACTGTTCCTTACAAAAAAATCCCAGAGAGCAAAGCTTTGTCAGGCTGAGACCGTTTTCTTTTCCTCGAGGAATTTCACCCCTCCATTAGCTCTGAGCAGAACGATCAGCTCCCACACAAGTCAGCTAATGCCGAGGTGCGGGGGGGTTGATGTGAGTTTTGGATGGCTCATCCTGCCCTGATGGTGACGCTGAGCTCCTGCAGGACCTGCTGCCACCATCACCGTCTCCTGCTGCTCACAGGTGACCAAGCCGGGAGCATCTCCCGTGGGAAACGCAAGCGGCAGCAGAACAAAGTAGAAATGCTGAGAGATGCTGCGTGTGCCTCATCCAGCCTGCCTGGCCGGGATCTGGGGCTGATTTGCACTCCTGAGCTCCTGCCCTTGTTCTCTTGAGTAGTGTCCCCACCACCAGCCCCAGCGCGGACCCCGGTGGTCCTGCTGTGCTTGGCTGATGCTCCCTCCCGTGGCAGGTCAGCGTGAAATGTCAGGGACCACCCAGACCCATCTTCCTTCTTCGTCCTCTGTGCACACAGGCAAGCTGAGCAGAAGCAGGAACAAATCCTGGTCCCTCTTAGTTCAACACCAGAACTGGTGCAAAACCTGCTGCACCAGCCCCGCACCCAGCGTGAGGGAGGGCAGATCCTGAGCCAGCATCAGCAAGACCAGCACCTCTCGGATCTGGAGGGTGGCAATAAAATGCCGCACACCTGTATTTCGGAGCAGGGTTGCACTGGTGTTACTATTTCTCCCTTGTGCTCAGCCACTGATGAGGCCGTGCTTTCACTCTGCACCCGGGGCTTTTCGGAAAGTGGAAGCCCAGACGCGAGGAAGGAGCAGCCTGGCGATGAAGCCTTCCCCCAGCAAAGACTGCAGGTGCTGGGCAGTCCCAGAAGATCGAGGTGGATTTTCAGGTCAGGTTTGACCAGTAAATCTGGGCGCTTAAGGCAGCTGGGTGCAGATGGAAGGAGGGCTGAGAAATGGGGCATCAGTGATGGAAAAAACGTTTTCTGACAGGATGGAGATTTGCAGGGGAGTTGCCAAGCAACTGGTGCAGCTCTGCTGCCTCCTGCTCCTCTCCTCCCACCCGAACAGGCATGGGGTGGCTGCGTCCCTGTGTCCCTGTGCCCCTATGTCCCCGTGTCCCTGTGCCCCAGCCAGCAGAGCCCTCCCTGGCTGTGCCACCCTCCTGTCCCCATGGATCTGCACTGGTGGACTGGTGGGGCCGCACAGGACCGGTGGGACAGGCCCACGGGGGAACTGATCCCGCACACCCGACCCACGTGTGGGCACATCGCCATCAGCAGCAGGGTGAGAAACCGGCTCTGTCTTCCAACCGGACTCCAGGCCGTGCAGCTGCCTTCTGAACTAGACCCACCAAGGTGTGCTAACACACAGAGCAAAACACCCAGCAGGACCCATTATAACCCGGCTTTGATTAGCGTCACCTCTGCCTTTCCTCAGGAGTCACTTCAGATTGCACTGCTAAGAGAAATACACAGCCCGACCCCTTGGGATTTTCTTTATAAAGCTTTAATTTTAATTAGCTCTTAAGTAACAACTGCTTGTTACCAAAACCAGCCGATGGCCCTCGCAAAGCCTTGGACTTGCGGCAAGGGGCACGGAGCAACGGCTGACGGGAGGGGAGGCAACCGGTGGCTCCGATCTTGCAAAAGACCCGTTGCTGAGCGAGTGGCGATAAACAGCAAACCCAGCCAGCTTGTGTAAATGGCAAATGGACCAGGCTGTTCGGAACAATCTGTTCCTTCTTCAGGGAAGGGCTGAGGTGCCGGCGGGTAGGCTGGGAAAGTGGCTATTCTCAGCATGCACTGCTCTGAAATATCGCTTCAGAAAAATGGAAGGGCCAAGACAGGGTAATTACTGGGAGACACGTCCTAAATCAAAGCAAAAGGCTGCAGGCAGCTTTGCTGGGGCAGCTTCTGTCCAGTGAGGTCCGTGCAGCAGGAGCCCTGCCTTGCCACCGACCCGCTCGCTGCTCCCACCGCGGCGTTCTGCTCCCGCAGCGCAGCCGCCACGCTACGCTTGGGCTGGGGCAGCCCTGATAATCCGCTGTGGTTGTTTGCCTGCGTTTGGCCGTGCATGTTACTGCCTCATACCTACTTAAACGGGTTTTAACATCACTGAGCCAGAAGGGGAGCAGTCGGCGCACCCAGTTTCTTTCCCGGTGCTGCGGTTGCCATTGGAAGGGAACACCCTGGGGTGCTCAAACCTCTCCCGTAAAGCCAAGGTCTGGGAGACAGAAAGGTCTGGGACTGTCCAGAAACATGCCATGGCAGCAGGAACAGGGCTGTGATTCCCCCAGGCAGGTTCACTCTGGCATCCTGCATTCCTTGGGGCTTGGGGGCTCCCCAAGGATACTTTCCTCGCATGCCCATGCCCTACCCAGCAATCAAGCGGTCTTCATTTGATTCTGAAAAAAAAAGTAAAATAAGATAAACTGAATGCAGATGGTGCGGAACACCCATACAGCAGTTTAATTAATTGCCTTTAAATGTTAATTCAAAATAGTTTCCCTGAGTGATCTTATATAGGCCAATCCTCAGTCGCCTTAAGCCACTTCCAGAGTGTGCTCAACTAATAACGTATTCTTAGTCCTGATCCAGAGCACTGCACGGGATGGTAATCAGCAGTGATTAATTGGAAATAGCTCTTCTAAAGCAGGCTGTACCCGCTGCGCGCTCCCAGGCTGCCCAGCTCGGCCCCGAGCTGACACGAAGCCGCGGGGGTGTGCAGGGAAGGGGCTTCCCTTTCCGACCCCCTCTTAGGCTGAGCGTTCGCCGTAGCCAAGCATCCCACCGGCATTTCAGAGCTATTGCGTGGCGCATCCCACCCCTGAGCAGGACTGCCTCCTGCCTGGGTTTTGTGCTGTAAAATGGCTGTGTCCCTCCAAAACGGTTAAGGGTTCAGCAGCCCTGCTGAGAACCTTACTCCGTACAGCTTTGCCTAAATCACAGCCAAAACAGATCCCTGCAGAGAGCCTAGGTCCAGGTCAGGCAGGATCCCAAGTGACAACAGCTCCTGCAAACCGCTCTGCCCTTGAGCCCTCTGATACCTGTTCTCTTCCAGTGCTGTAGCTAAAATTTCCCACAGCGCATGAGTGCTTGCTGTGATGCAGGTCTGACCTAAGGGTAGTGGAATTTTTGGAGGTCTTTCATTGCTTTCAGACAGAGGTGGTTCAGGCAGCGTGACCGCAGCTATTTTGATTCCTCATTTCCCCACCTGCAGCGGCAGCCTTTGAGCAGTAATTCGGCACAGCGACCTGCTGCAGTCAGAGACGTCTGTAAGGTAGCACAGACAGTGAAGCAAATCCCTGTTATTAGGCCTCGTGGAGGGGCTGAGCCTGCAGCAGGAGAGAGTTTTGCTTTCCCAAAGTCAAGTCCTGGGGAACTCACTCCTAAAATCACCCTTTAAAAAATACCAAGTAATGCCATGAGGGAGTCAGTTCGCTGCTGGAAACCACATTTCACTTAGTGTCAGCAATTCAGGAGAAGCCCATCTGCAGGAAGTGATGATGACCGTTTCCTCTGAGTGCAGAGGAATTACAGCTGTGCAGCGAACAGCCTCCTCTCCCCTCCCTTAACACCAATTACTCTTCAAACCTGGAGCCATGTGCCCGCACAGAGACATCTCCATCCCATCCTGCTACCTAGAGGCCACTGCTGCTGCAGTCACAGGCTGTCAGGAAAAACATACCGAGAGGTGAAAGCTGCCATGCTATTTCGTTGTCTCTAATGATGGATACACGCTTGTTATTTTTACACTGTAAACTGTCAGCGTGAGAAGTGCACTTTTAGAGTGCCTGGCATATTTGGCTCTTGTTTTGTTGAGATTTCTGTTGTAAGTGTTAAATAAGGAAATCAGAATTAGATGTTTGCGCTGTTTTTTTGGATGCTGAGCCTGGGAGCCTCCTCTGCCGGCCGGGTGCGTGCTGAGGAGGGGCAGGCAAGGGAAGTGTCCCACGGGAACGCCCGCAGAGAGAACGGCTCGCCATCTGAGTGCTAGATGCCGTGTGTTTTGGAAGTTTTTATGTAAGAAACAAAGGGGGCAAAACTCAGGCTGATTGCAAAAGGTTGCGGGTCTACAACTCTCAATGCTTTTGCATGCTTTTAGGACCAAAGCTGGTCTTGCCCACTGGGGGCCAACGTGGTTCATGAGCATATGGCGATAACCGGAGTTCATCGGAGGAAAGGCAGAAAAATGTGGGCAGAGAATGTGCTCATGGGGGACCCTTCCCAAGGAAGGTCTTGGTAAGGACAGACACCCTGCTGACCATATGAGGCCAGAGTATCACTCCAAGTCCACAGGACGACATTTTGGCAATGATGGACCTTGTGCATCTGAATTCAGGAGCTGTTCTTTCAGGTTTTGTCATCAGACTTCTGGCCGAGAAGATAGTTCACCTTCACTTGTTACCTTAGCAGTTGCCAGCATCTTCCTGGTCCTCCCAGCGATGCTGCTGGAGCTGCCAGAAGTTTGATTATAATTTAATCCAGGCTTTTAGAGGGGGGAAAAAAGAAAGTTTTGACAGTTCCATATTTAGCCTTCTGACTCACAGATTTCATGTGTCAAACACTGAAGATGGGTTAAGTAGAATTAAGTTCTGGATTTGTTATAAATAGGGATTAAGTAACATGAATATATTACATTTGCATGAAAATATGGGCCTGATTCTCCAGTTTACCCCAGAGACTTCCATTGACGTTGTTGGGACGCCCTCAGGTAGGTGAGTTCAGATGAGAACCAGCCCACCCTGGCAGGCCCCTGCAGCCACCATTTAACGGGACCGGGTGAAACGGGGAAATCTGCATAAGCATTGCTGAAATCAGGAAGGATTTACGCTGGCTGCACAGATGAGAATACGGCCCTTAAAATAGTTCAAACAGTTTTAATTAGACCCCAAATCTGCAGCTGAAAGAATAATTTCTCCATGTCAGTCAGTGCTAAATGCATCTATTAAGTCAGGGAAGCTAGGTTAAAATGAAAATTGCACCAAAAGTTACTTTTCTTCTGTTTCTTCCAGAAGATAGAGGTTCATTGGATTCAGATGCTACAGATGATCTCGTCCTGCTCTGATTACCATTCTGCTCAGCCACAGCCTGAAGGTCCATCCAGACAATGAAGTCACACTCACTCAGAGAAGTCTGACAGCCGAGCATTGTTTGGGTGAAAACAGTTCCCTTTAGTAAAATGAATGCTTCTGCAATGAGTATGACAGACACAGACTCTACCAAATCAGATTCCTCCTCAATAGGTTAATTTACTGACTTGTTCATGGCTAAACAATTGAGAATTGGTCCATGGAGAAGGAACACAAGGGTGGATGATATGGGCTGTATTTTGAGGATGGACTAGTCCAAGCCAAGGGAAGCCAGGCTCTCTAGGACAGCTTTTGAGCTACCCAGTGGCATTGTTTCTGGGAAAATAATGTCCACCCCTGCAGCTCTGCCTTTATGCTGAACCAGAGGTTTGACTGTTTCTGCTGAGGGTGAAGAGAAACCAGCTGGAGAGAAGGAGCTGCAGTACAACACAGTCAGGGCTGCCGACACCTCGTGAGGACCCGATCCCCAGAGAAGTTGTCATTATTGTCCCCTAGAGGTGTCAATCACGCAGAAGCAGCATGAAAAGCTCAGCAGCCTTTCCCTCACCCCGTTGGGACCCAGGGTGGCTGCTCGGGCTCTGGTGCCTTGCCAGGGCTGCTCTGCCCTCAGTAGTGATTTTTGTTATCCAATGCCACATTCTGTTCTCTTCTGTGAAAATAATTTCCAATTAAATGCATCCTCAGAGCCTACCTGTCAGTGAATTAGCCTAGAACTTGGTGGCTGGCTTGTTAGCTCATCAAAGTCTCCAGGAAAAAGGGCAGGCGCAGTCTCAGGAGCGATGAGCTGCTTGGGGATTTTGCTCATTGTCTTGAACTGACTGCGCTGGCTGCAGCCATGCAAACTGGGACGTGGATGCCCTTTGCTCACCTTCATCCCAGAGCTGAGTGAGCAACACCAGGGATGCAAAACCCAGCAGCATGATGCCTGGCTGCAGCCTCCAGCACCGTCTCATGCTTCTGTCCTGGGGATCTCAGGTCCTCGCGAAGGAACCCAACCACCCCAGGAAGGAGCCAACCACACGCTCCAGCTTAGGGGGAAAAGGGATTGTTATGGCTCCTGTGACTCAGCCTGCATCCTTCCCTGCATGGAAAGGAGACAAGCAGGTGTGAATCCTAAATTTGTCCCCTGCATTGGCTGCCTAAACAGGCTCTGTCCCCGGGGTTGTTCCCCAGGTGTGTTGGCAGTGCCAACCATTGGGCTGTCTTGACAGTGGGTACCTTGAGGGTGTCTGGATGTTGAGGCAAACCATGGCGATATGGTGGCTGCTGCTTCTCTATGAGCAAAACTGATGGAAACCAGGTAGAAAGCCCAGGGAGCTGCTGGGGATGGCCAGGCTCCAGGTGCTGATCTCTGGTCAGAGCGAAAGGCTTCAAAGTCCCAGGTTATGGGATAGAATCAAATGCTGCAGAGGGAAACAGAACAGGCAAAATGAGGGTTTCTGCCTGGTGTGGACACACGATCAGGAAGACATCAGAGCACATGCTTCAGGGCTGTTTTCAGGGACGGTTTCCAAACCATCCACCTTGGTGGGGTCCCCATGTGGTCCCCAGCCACGCTCCAGTGCGGTGATGCTGCCGCGGCAACCAGGCCAGCGCTGGTTCTAGGAGGCCCAGGACCAGCCGCTGGCCCTCCCTGCTCCGTGCTGGGTCTCATCCTTCCCATGCTTCCCACTGGAAGCAAGGGATTTTCCTTGGGAAATCCTGAACTGCTGCTGCGGCCCCGTCGCCTTGCCAGAGAGGAACCGCAGAGCCCTGCAGCAGGGTGAGCAGCGGCCGCTCCAGCTGCAGCGTCAGGGGTACAGGGGAGCACCCATGGGTCTCTGCCACAGCCAGGGGGTGAGGGCTGCAGGATCGGCCCTTGTGCCCTCCCTGGCTGCAGCCACCTGGGGCTGAAGCCAGATCCCCGCAGAGGTGATGTCAGTGTGTGAGCTGATGGCCCCCACGCGCTCCCTGGGGGCTCTGCCCGCCGGCATGGGGGGGCCCGGCCTTGCTGGGATTTCTATGGAAACCCAGGTACCGAACGGGGTAGAATATCTTGAACCATCTGTTCTCCCCCTACTTATAAACGTGGTGAGAGGAGCATGTTTGGCGATGACATCACTACAAATGCTCTCCTTTTATTCATCGCGCAGCCATCTGTGATGGTTTCCTCATGTGCCAAACATGCGAGCGGGTGCTTGGGGCTGGGCAGGCTGGTGCTGCCGTGACCATGAGCCAGCCCATGACCTCTGTGTGACCACCCTGTGCCTGTCCCTGTCACCAGATTTCATTTCTCCCCTTTGAAACCAGGCTGGTCCCCAGGAAGGCTCCCTAGTCCCGTCCCGAGGTCTCTGCAGTGTGAATAACGGAGTTAGATGGGAAAAATGAGGGGCTCAAAGGTAAGAACTGAAGCACAATCCCAACCTGGACTTCTCCAGCATGCTCTGCAGTGGAGACAAGATCCTACCTACAGAGATAAACGCTATGGTGTGAGCTGGACAGGGGTGGGAGCTGGGCTTTCTGCCTCTGTCTTTTGCCAGCAAGGTGCTGGGTTGCCCTGGGGGCTGATCCCGTCTGTCCTCTGTACCAGGGATGGGACCGTGCCCTGAGATTTGGGTGCTGGGGGAAGCAGGGCTGGGGAACATGGGTTAGCTCAGGACACAGGCGGTGGATCTGACTGCACAGCGTAGGATGCCCATTGTCACCCACCCTGTCCTGCAGTCGGGGTGCTGGCCGTGGCTCAGCCGCCGTGGCGTTGGTCAGAGCTGAGACACCTTGCCCTGGGCGCAGGCTGTGGTGTGGGAGTCGGCTGCCCAGCAGCAAGGCACCTGGTGGTCTTTGCTCTGAAGTGGTCGGAAATACTCACGCAGTTTGCCTGGCTCGGTGTTCTGGGTGGCAATGAATAGGTGGAAACAGCGGGTGTGTACTAAACCTCTGGAGGTGGTGGTGGTGTTAACCCCGAGTCCAGACCAGCCGCCTGCAACTGCTGCTGGTGCTCTCTGAAGTGACCAGAGTCTCGCTTTCTGTGGCAGCTGAGAGGCTCCGGTTTGAGGCACACGCCCTCAGAGTTCCCCGTGAAGGAGAAAGAAGGGCACGTGGAGGCAGAGTTCAGCAGACTGCAGAAACAGTTTCGGATATCAGCAGAGAAGAGAAAATGTTTTGGTGCCAACATGAAGCAGCAAATACACACCCAGGAGTGAGCACAGCTTCAGTGGGCTCAGTGGGCTTGGGAAGTCCCTCCATGCCAAAATCTCCTGTGGACCCCTGTGCTGGGATGGGAGGGGTAAGGACCTGCCCCAGTGTTGCAAAAGGGATGTGCTTAATGCCATTTGTCATTCTTTTTCTGTAGAAAAGAAATACAGTCACTGAAGGAAGAACACAAAGACATGTCATTAATACTGAGCCAGATCAAGTCCCTGAGAAATATGATGCAGGATGACAGAAATTGTACGGACCTTAAGTGCCTTTTGCAGACCAAGGATCAGTATGATTGTCTGATTAGAGACAGAAAAGCCCTGTTGGCTGTGCAGGACAACCAGGTAAGAGTACCTGAATTGGTCCCTGGCCGAGCATGATGCAGCAGAGCAGAGCTGTGGAACGAGCCCTGTGGCTGAAACTCCCATATCTAAAATGCGTTTAATTCAGGCCTTGGAACATACTGCTGCCTCTGCGCAAAAGAGACATGACAGTGACAAATGGATACAGCCAGGCCCCCATTCAAATCAGTCAGCAGCACTGGCTGGGAGACTAAGGTCCAACTCTAATCCTTGTTGCCCACCAGTGTCCGCAGCTCCTCTTCGATGGTGCACACCTGCCTGGGGTCACGCAACTTCCCTGTGCTTTCCCCTTGACTTTTCTTGCTCCTGAAAAAGAGACAAAAATGGAAGGTTTGGTTGTGCTGCCCGAGATGCAGCAAATAAAAGAGCAGCAAAATCTGGGGGATGTCCTACAGCTTCTCCTGAGAACAGCCTGCTTGGGTTTGGTCAACAGTGGGGTGGGAGGCCAAGGAAAACCCGGTGAAGTGACAGGTTCCTGCAGCCTTCTGCTCCGAACTAGTTGCCCACGATAGAAGTCAGGGAACACAGGTAGGTTACTATTGCTAGAGATGCTGCAGAGCTTTCCACAATGGGGTTAGCTTTCAATTAGAGACTTCAGGATTTCTTGGCTGAGTCATAGCTCTCCCACCTGCCCCTGGCTTCATTTTTCTCCAACTACTTCATTCTTCTTGTGGATTTATTTCCGCTGGCAGCTCCCCAGTTCTAGCAAACATTTTCCTCCACTGACTCCCGGGGAGGACTGCACAGATCACTGTGTGGCCAGCACAAGAATCACTACCAGAAAACCATCCTTGTTGCCTCTTCCACCTTACACAGAGTGCTGCTGTGCCTTGTTCAACAACTGCTGAATTTCCCTCCAGAGTCGGCTGCATTTCCGTGGTGACATGAAAATAAAGTGATTCCCAGTTACAGTTCTTGTTCCTGCATGTGCACAATGGGATCCTTTGGGATTAAAGCTGCTTCTATAACTGTGAGCTCATTAATGACATGGTTGCTGTAGTTCAGGTCAACAGAGGGTATTTTCTTTGGCTGAGTGTCCTGACAAGAATCCAGGATGCAGGGGTGGAGATTATATTTTCTTTTATTTTTTTTTCCTGTGTGTGTACAGATCCTAGAGCTGCAAAAAAAGGTTGTGAGGCAAAACCTGATAGCAACGAAGGTGAAGCAAGCAAACAGTAGCAAATGGCTGCAAAAACAAATTCAGACACTGGAGATGCGTCTGAACAACGTAAGCAAACATTTTGCAAAGCTTTGGAGACCCCGTGTGGGGCCACGATGTGGCCTGTGTGCAAAATGCTCTTTGATCAGCACAAAGGGTAATGGTGCAGATGCATTTGGTTCACACAAGCTGTACAAAGGACTCGGCTTGTTCCCCTGCCCTAACTAATCCCAGAATATCTCAAAGGCTCCTTCAAGCTCGGTGACCCAAATGCAGCACTTGTTCCATGCCAGGAAGCCCAAAGGTCTGCACCTGTTTATTGATAAAACTGAGCTGCCTGGAGCCACTTTGCCTTGGACAATGCCAGCTCCAGCTCTCTGCTGTGCTCAGCCTGGCCTACTGGTGCCTGCCCTGTCCTGGGAGGAGGACAGTGCAGAGCCTACTTCAGATCTCTCGTGCTGTGTTTGTCCTAACCCCAGCCAAGGTCTTTCAGCAGAGACCCAGTCCTGCACCATCCGCAAACCTTTTGCTTCCCTCTCCCCAGGTCACTGTCCATTTCGATACCATCCTGACCACCAATAACAAGCTCCGAGAAGAGATTGAAAACCTTCGAATCCAGAAAGCCATTCTGGACAACTTATACTCGAAGCTCCGTAAGCATCTGGACCAGCAGAAGAGAAGGATGGACACCGCTGTTGAGCAGTCCACACAGGCATACGAGCAGCGGTACATGGCCTTGCGAGCCCTCTGTGGCAAGCTCAGCGCTGATGGGCAATTTCAGTGTTTGGTGTCAATGTGAAGAGAGACTGGTTGCAGCTGCTGAGAAAGGATTCACTGGTCTTGTCTAGGACTGGGTGCTGTCTAAGGGTTAGGGGTCTGGTCCGTGAAGGGAGACTGGTACTGCCAGGGTGTCATTTATCCCACCTATCCCAGACATTTCTTGGGATGGGCTGCATTGCCCTGTGGAGCTGTCCCTGCCCTGAGTCCCGCTTGACCCTGCTTGGGAACCTGGAGCAGAAGACAGCCAGCTCCGGTCCAAGTGAGCCTGGCTGCAACAGCTCGGTCAGGAATACAAATCCCTCCACCTGTGCTTCTTTCCACGTACGCACGGTGTAACTTACTGCTCTCCATGTGCAGGGTGGAGGCTCTGGCAAGGATTTCAGCCATGAATGAAAGGCATAGCAAAGACACTGTCCAGTACAACATTGAGCTGCAGGAGCGGGAGCGTATCTGTGACCAGGAGAACAAGCTGAAAACCTTCATGCTCGCCAAATTTACGGATCGCTCTGAATTGGAGGAACAGGCCAAAAAGAAAGAAGGTACCACATGAGAGAAACCACCTGTAACTGAGACTGCAAACCAGGACTCTGCAGGGCTGGCAAGGGGGCTGCTTATAGCAGTTTGTAGCACTGCAGCCCAAAGGCATGACTTCTCCCCTGCCCACAGGGTCCTTCACCATCCTCAGGGCAGCAAAAGCTCAATTTGGGGCTAGGAACACTCCTAGCCCCAAACTAGGTGAAAAGGATGAAGAGTGATATATGAGTGAAGCCACCCAGCACCGTGTGTCTTGGAATGCCCTTGGTGGAGAGAGAGGGTAGGGAAAGCAGGGAACTGGTCCCCATGTGCAATCGTGGCTCCTTTTCCTCAGCTTTAGGTCTTTTTTTTTTTCTCCCAGGGAGTGCTCCTGCTGTGTTTGCCCCATTCCTATGCAGACTGTGAGCTCTCTGCTTAGTTTCTAGGGGAAAATAGAAATTAGAGGAGCCCGCTGCCCCTCCAGTGCTGCTCCCCCATTGTCCCAAGCTCCCTGTCAAACCACTCCACATCCACGGGCGAAGGCTCTGCCGGCAGGGACACGCACAGCTCGGCCTCTCTGTCTCCCCCTCAGCCTTGAAGGCCGCCCAGCGGGCGAAGCGGAGACAAGGAGAGAGCTTCGAGAGCCGGGAGGTGGCTTACAAGCGGCTGCTGGAGCTGGCAGAGAATGGGGACATCGACCAGCTGGTGAATGGGTTCATCGAAAAGGAGGGGAAGAACTTCGCCTACTTCAGCTACGCCACTGAGCTGAACAATGAGATGGAGAAGCTGCAGCAGAGGATCAAGGACCTCCAGGTCTGTTCCAGTCCTGCTCCGAGGCTCTTCATGCCTGCTTCAGAAAACACTTTGGGCTGGGGTGGGTTTCTCCTCCTCCATGTATCCAGCATCATTGTCCATAGCAGGTCCTGGCTCGCAGCCTACCACACGGGTGTGCTTAGGGGAAAGCAAAAGGTAGCCAAAAATACAACTCCAATAGGCAGAAAGCTGCTTGCTCAGAGCTAAAACTGTCTCAATGCTGCCACCGTGTACCCAGCAAAAATATTGCAAAAGAAGGAGCTCCAGGAGAGCCAAGAGCAGCCTCTGCTGTGTGTGGGGCTGGCTGGAACAAGCAGAAATGCTGCCTGTTGTGGGGTGCTCCCCAGGGGTTCAGGTGGGGTGTCCCTACTCCCAGGGCACAGGGATGGTCCCCTGCCTCTGCTGCACGTCTGTTGCACTGTCAGCCACTAACCCCCTCCACATGCTTGTGTTTACACAGAATGAAATCACACTCTTCACAACTGACCAGGACGATGCAGAGAGCAGCAGCCTTCATGTCCTGAAGGAGTTAGAGGTAGGATGGCTGTTTTTTCCCCTGCTAGGACAGCAGGTGCCTGTCTGTCCCGGCACGTGTCCTAGGGAGTCTGGTCCTGTCAATGCTGCTCTGGCAAATGGCTGGAGAGGCATGGGCAGAAAAGGGCACTGCATCAGTTTTGCAGCTCTGTCTCTGGACATGGTGAGGAGATGACGGCAGGGCTCTGGCCAGCCCTGGTTTCCAAAGCCTGGGGCCTCATCTCCGACATGGGGAGCTTGGGATCCCCTTCATAGGGCCTTTCCCTACAGGGATGGGAGCATCCCAGAGCCACTCCTGGGATGTCTCCAGTGTCCACACTGGAACTGGCCAGCACTGGGGTGGTGGGAGAGAGCAGGGGGCTGTTGTGATACCTAGCAGAACTTTTGCTGATAGGAAAAACTAAGTCAAACGACTGAGAAAGCCAATGAGTACGAAGACAGATGCAAAGAGAGCAGCAAAGTCCTGGGCCAGCTCAAATCTGCCATGGAGGTCCTGTTCAAAGAAATCAACTGTGATGCTACGAAGATCAGGGAGCAGCTTGGAGATAATGGGCAGATCACGGATCTGAACCTGATGCAGTTTTTCGGTGGGTTGGGGTTGCCCCGCCATGTGGTCCGTACCTTGCATGTCCACCTCCCCCTTGCACTTTTTAATTTTCATCTGTTTTTTTTTCTCTCTGACCGATCATGCGCGGGTTTCCCCTGCTGAGTGTGAATTTGGGATGTCAAAGTTCCTGCAAATTCATGAGCGAACCTGGCTGCGTAAACATCCCCAAGCCCCCATCTTGGCTCTGGGTATGGGGTCCGGCCTTGGGACCCTTGTCCCTGAGGAGACCTCCTGTCTGATGACACCACCTGGGGGAAACCTTGTCAGGGGAGCCCCGTTTCTGGGCACTACGCTGCATCATCCCATGCTCCCTCCTGCCCAGGTCTTGTGGAGAAGAAGACCAACGAGCTCCTGCTGATGGAGTCCATCATGCTCTACTTGGAGGCTGACGGCTCGCTGACATCCCAGACCTTCACCAACCCGCTGCTGGGTGGCACCGAGCTCCTGCGGGGAATGGAGCTGGCCCGGCTCTGCCCACAGCCCCCCACCCTGGAGGGCGCTGCCGACGCCACCGATGCCTGTGAGTATGTGAGGGGGGGAAGGAGGGACCGCGGCCATGCCGGCAGCCAATACGCAACAGCCTCCTGGAGGCCCAGCCAATTCCCCGCTGACACCTGTGCTGCCTGACCAATCCTGGCCAGCCTGCCCCGCCCCGCCAGGTATATAAGCCCTGTGGAGAGGTGTGCAAGGTGGCGGCCATTTTCTTGGGCAGTTGAGGCACCGCTGGACCACGCGCAGCTGCGCGAGCTGATTCTCCAGAGCTGTGAGAAGGAGCGGGGCAGTGCCAGCAGCATGGGCAAGAAGGGGAAGAATGACATCCAGGCGTGAGAGCCTGGTGGTGCTGAGTCAAATAAACAGGCTCATCCCCGAACTCCGCTTCTGTGCCCCTGTGGTGCCTATCCCGCTACAGCCACTGCTCCAGCTCCCATCTCCCCTGGAAGGAGCCCAACGCCTCCTGCATGCTTCTAAAGCTCCGCGGGTGATATTTCAGCACGGCTTCACCCACTGCTGACAGCAGTGGTGGCCGGGGGCGGGAGCAGCTGCTCTCCTGCAGCTCACAGCTCCGGCAGTACGGCAGGGGCGGGATGGGGTGCCAGCCTGTGCTGAGGGGAGCAGAGGCTGGTCCGGTTCTCCCCACTGCACAACCCAACGGGCTTTTGTCATGGGGGGGTTCTGCAGCCAGGCCCCTGGTTGTCACGTGGCTGCTAGGAAGGAAGTGAGGACCATCTCTGGTGACCAGCGATAGGACCCGAGGGAACCGTGTGAAGCTGTGACAAGGGGAGGTTCAGGCTGAATATTAGGAAAAGGTTCACCCACGAGAGGGTGGTCAGGCACTGGGACAGGCTCCGCACGGAAGTGATCACAGCACCGAGCCTGCTGGAGTCCAAGAAGCATTTGGACAATGCTCTCAGACATAGGGTCTGATTTTTGGGCAGTCCTGTGTGGAGCCAGGAGTTGGACCCGATGATCCTTGTGGGTCCCTTCCAATTCAGGATATTCTATGACCATGGTGGGGGGGCTCAGAGCAGCCCCCTGTCCTGCACCATGTGTGCTCCAAAGGAGCCTGGGGAGGATATAGGGGGCTCTGGGGGGACAAGCCCACTCACTGGGTGTTCCCTGCTGTCCTGGGAGGGCACAGCATCATTCCAGCCGTCTCCACACACATGCCATACCACACACCACACCGCCCGGGCACACCACACATCCAGGCAAACCCAAGCACTGCTCACACCAGCAGTTGGATTTCCTCTCGCTAAAATGCACTTTAATGTGGATGCTGTTCAGGGCTGTTTTCCCCGTGATGAGCAGGTCTGTAGCACAGAGAGGACCAGGGAGATGGGCAAAGGGACCCCTGGTGTGACCTGAAGAAAGGTGATCCCATAGTGCCAACGCCAGCGCTGAGCCTGAGCATGGTCTAATCCTTCTCTTCGCCGTGTGTAATGACATGGACGAGGTTTTTGTAATCGAGGTTGCCAGAGATGTCTGGAGGGAAGGCAGCGAACATCTGATCAACCTGCCAGGAAAGACCCAGGGTGAAAAGGCAGCACAGGAGGGGTTTGTGGCTGGGGCCAGGAGGAGAGCTGGGGCTGAGGGCTCACCCCCTTGATGGTTTGCACAAGCTTTGGTGTGGCTTCGGTGCCTGGCTCCATCCTGCAGCTGTGCTGACCCAAGGGAATGAAGAGGGGCAAAGGAGCCCCAGCTCTCTTGTGTCCTGCTCAGCGCAACTGCTGTGGGGTGAGAGGTGGCCAGTGGGGTTCTGGCAGGACACCGTTGTTTGGTTTAATGGGATTTCCTGGAAACTTGACTGTCTGCTCTGCCCTTCAGCTGAGTGCCTCTCACACAGGAAACTGAGGCACAAGCAGAGCTGGAATTGGGCAGTGGGACCCATCAGGGAGAGGGAAGAGGACCCAGTACCAACCCAGCTTGGTTCAACCCCTTGGGCACAGGCAGGGATGGAGGGCGTGGGGGGCTGGCAGAGGGGGTGGCAGGAACACGTACCTCTTCCTGGGAAAACCTCTCGCCCTGCGTCATCAACATTTCTTTGATGCTGCAAATAAGAGAGTGTGGTGAGCACTGGGGAGGCCTCAGTGCGAACCCTCTGTCTCCCCGCGGACCCCTGCACTCACTAGGCAGATTTCAGGCCTTTGCCCTCTGGATCAAACACCTTGAACGCATTCAGGATCGTCTCCTCCGGGTCTGCACCTGAGGGTGACATGGCCATGAGCATGGGAAGCAGTGGAAGAAGCAGCCAAATGGAGCCTCCTGCTTCCCATAGCCCCCCTGGGAAATGCTGTGGGATTTGGGAAGTGGGGGGCTCTGCTGGAATGCCGACCTCCCCCCCAGCCCTCCTGTGCTGGCCAGGACCTCGAGTGTGTGTGGTGATGCGAAGAGGAGCGGACGTATGTGGTGCGCCCACAAAGCAGGCTGTGTCGCCTCCGCCCTGGCATCCGGCATATATCTAATCTTTTGGGTGTATTTATAGAGCTCCAGGCGTAGGCCCTTGGGGCTGCAGAGCCTCCAGGAGATCTGCGTGGAGGCTGCATGCCTCAGCTGGCGTAAGTGATAGGGGCTGCAGCCGGACAGGGCGCTCAGGTCACAGTCATGCCGTACCCAGTGTCCTTGCCTGCGTGGCCCTTGGTGCCACCGTTGGTGTTAGCAGGCTCAGAGGCACTACAGGATCTGTCCCCTCTTTCTGTGGGGACAACAACATCACAGCCGGTTGCTTGTTGTAAATGGCTGGGGAAACTGAGGCACAGAGACCTGCTCCTACCCTCCGGCAGGTTTGGGGACAGATGAGGTGAGATCCAGGTCTCTGGATGGGCAGCCCCATCCCTGCCTTTGGGACTGTTGGTATCATGTTGTCACAAGTGTTGGGGCATGGACAAGGGCTGGAGCTCTTGGGAAGAGAGGCCGTTGCAGGTGATGATCCCACCAAATGATCCTACCTGCATTTTTTTTCGGCTGCTCCCTTCTGAGACCTCCGAGGAGCCTCTGTGACGGGCCTCACCCTAAAGGGTGATGGAGGCCCAGGAGTTGTGTGGCCTCCCCACGTGGGACAGGACATTGGTGGCAGTGTGAGTACCCACCAAGCCCACCCCCTGCTCCCTGGGCACCCTCTCACCCTTGAGTTTCTCCCCAAACATGGTGAGGAACACGGTGAAGTTGATTGGGCCGGGAGCCTCCTTTATCATCTCATCGATCTCCTCGTTTTTCACATTCAGGCGCCCTGGGGGAGAGCAGTGTTGGGTGAATGACATGTCCGGCTGCAAACATGTGCAGATCTCCAGGCCCTGATCTGTGCATCGGGGGCTGAAGGACACCCACGGGAGCCTTTTCCTGGAGGTCTTCCCCCTGCCCAGGGAAGCGGCACAGCCCCATGGAGCCACCTCTGGCAAGGAACAGCAGCAGCAGTGGGGAGAATGGTGCTGGCAGAGGTCAGATGGGGTGAATCTCTGGTTTTTCATGCTCCAGAACTCACAGAACCACAAAGGACTGAGGCTGCACTGCTTCCTTCCCCTGCCCCACTGCCCCATGGATCAGTCTGCTTCAGTCCTTGTCAGAAGATGTTTTTGGGCAAAGCCACGAGTACTATGGGTTCCCCTGACCCTGGTGACCTTGCCACTGTAATGTAACATGTAATGATCATGACAGTGTGAGCTGTACCCGTACCTGGCTATGTTTGTCAGAAATGAACAGCACTGAAAGCCTACATCCTTTTACCTGAGGTCGGGTGATCTTTTGGACTCCCCAGACCCATTGCTGGTTTGTGCTCAGTGGCGAGAGAGCCAAGCTTGCAACTCCACAGCTTCCCACAAGTCCTGTAAATCCCCCTAATGCCCATAAACCCAGGAATGCCGCAGGACAGGAACATCCAGGTGCTTCTTAGCAATAGGGAAGGAAGGGAGCATTTGGCCCTGGCTAATCACGGAGCAGGTTCTCTCTAGTAGCTACGGGATTAAACACCAACTGCTCTGTGAGCTGCTCTGATTCACCACACATATGACCACACTGTCTAACAAAGGTGGTTTGGGGTCAGGTTTTCAGCAAAACATGCGTGAGATCCAGCTAACCACTGGGGCTTGGCTAAACAGGGGCTCACAGCTGGTTTCTCACTTAGCAGGTCTAGTGTTGCCTGAGATGCTGGGGAGGGCAAGTTACTGAAAGGGGGCTCACCGAGCGCAGCAAACGTATCTCTCAGATCTGCCTTGTCGATGAAGCCATCCCGGTTCTGATCCATGATGGTGAACGCCTGGAAGCAGAGGAGGAGAGCAGGGAGCACAGGGAGAGGAAGGGCCGTGAGCCTTTGCAAATGCTTTAGTACCCTCCTCCTCCTCCCGTTGAGCTGGGTGGGAGCAGAGTGCTCTGAGCCCTGAGCAAGATGGGGCTCCGGGGGTCCTCAACCCGGCGAGGGAACAACAACTGTCACAGCAATCCTGGCCCCTGCACCCTTGGGCGCTGTGGGGTGCTGGTGTCCCACAGCAGCCCAACCCTAAGGCCGTGCAGACCCTACGCCTTGGCCAAAGCCCTCTCGCCCCAGGATGAGACCAAACAGGGAGCAGAGCCTGAGTCGCCAGCCTGGGACCGGTTATCCCTGTCGCTGGGAACTGCACGTGACCGAGTGCCAGCTGTGCGGGGGGTAAGTCTCGAAGAGCTCCGTGCACAATGGGTGGGAGCCAGCTGGAGTGACATGCTCCTGCCCTCCTGGATGCCGCCGGCTTCTCTGCAGGGCGCGGGCTCCCAGGAAGCTCTGAGGCGGTTCCATATTTAACAATGTCGCTGAGCTGTTATTCTCACTTTTAAAATAAAACAACTCAGAAACGGGCATGCTGCCTCTTGTTGCAAACCAGCTGTCACCGATCTGAAAGCAGCGAGGAAAGTGCTGAAGGTCACATTGCATCAAGGCGCCTTGGTCATCTCTACCAAATCCACCCACCTCTTTGAATTCCTGGATCTGGGCCTGCTCGAACATGGAGAAGACATTGGAATTAGCACCTTCGATCCTCTTCTTGGCTTTCTTGGGTGCCTGCAGGGTTCAAGTATGCATCACTAACTCACTGTCTTTTTATGGTATGGAATAAAAGCATGAAACTACCCTATGCTTAGTCATAAGTCCTTCACGGTAGCTCTGGGCTGCTGTCTGATGCTGTGCTTTAGTCCCTGGGCACTTGGTGGTTTCCCCCCGTGCTGCTCAGGAGCTGCGGGCACGTGCAGCACCCTGAGATGCTGAGGAGCATTAAGATTTCTGCTTGAAGTACAGCTCTATCTTTGCTTTCCTGATGAAGTTTGCCAAAAAAGTCAGAGCAAAGAGGAGCTGGGAAATTGCTCTCCCAGGAAAGGCTGCGGCAGGCGGAATGGTTGAGCCCAGGCTGAGGTCTGCCCAGGTTCAGGGTTGGGAGCGCGCTGCTGGGATTACATGCAAGGGCTGCGGTCGTTAGGTGTCTCCGTACTGCTCTGTGCCTCTCACTAAGAACAAAGCGCTCATCAACACATTCGCTGATTAAAAAATCTGCCTCCTCCTGCACTGGGGTTTGAAACAACCAGAAATGCCTTGACTTGTCTTTTAGGGAGATGAGGACAAAGTTGCTCCCTGCCCGACTCTGCCTGGCCTGCCAAGCATCCCCTCCTTTTGGTCACGCACACCCCTGCAGCTTTTCCCCTTCCAAAAAGAGATTCTGCCAAGAGGAAACAGAGCAGGATGGTTTCAGGGGACAGAACTGCCCTTCCCCTCGCTGCATAGAGGAAGGGAAAGAGAAAAGATGGCATTTGCATCCCAAAGCAGCCCAAAGTTAGAAAGCTCTGCTGGCTGCAGCTAAGGAGGGAAACACCTCTCTGCCCTCGCCTCTCCCCGCTCATCCCAGCAGGATGCTGCCGAGGTTCCCGGGCTTGTTCATCCCCTCTGTGGGACTGGAGGGATCCTTGGCTACCAGATCCCGTCACCTCCGTTGCTCCCTGCCCTTTAAAGCCATCCTGGTGGAAAGCCAGTGCCACGGCTTCTGCCGCTTCCCGCTCAGCTCGGTACTCACCATGGCTTCGCACAGGCGCTGATGGTGCTGCAAGAGGAGTCTCAGAGGCAGCCCCTCTGCTCCCCTGGGCTGAAACAATAAATACATCTCATTCCAGGCTAAAAATAGCCCCATGCCCACTTTTGGCTGTAATAGGTAAACCAGCCGCCCCCAACCCTCTTGTCTCTGACTTTCTCCCTCCCTCTCTCTCTAATCTGGAATAACAGCTTGTTGTTGTCACTGGCTGACGTGACATGTGAGACACAGAGGCTTTCAAGGTTAGTGAAGTGCCAGGAGGCCCCGGAGCTCCCACACTGGAGATGCTGACCCGCTGGCGCTCACATGGGACCAGTCCCACCTGCGTTTGTCACTCGGGCGGGCAGGGGCTGTGCTTTTCCCATCTGCTGGGCTGTTTGGGGGGGATTTGACACAGGGAACGAGGCACATCACTGTGCTCCCATGCCCTGCTGGTGTGCCTGCCCTCAGAGGGACATTTGCTTTGGGGTGGGAAGCTGTTGAGGTGCCCCCACGCTGCACATAACGGAGGGACCACCCTGGCTGCAGTCCCCCATGCCCAAGGGATGTGGATGTTTCTGCCGGGCATCTTTGGGAGCCTTTATCGCCGCGTCTGCACAGCAAAGCTGGGTGCTGCTCAGCTGCTGGAGAAGGAGGAGCTCTGGGTGCAACAGGGCTCCATCACTTGAGATGCACAAAGAGCCAGAAGCAGCAAGAACAGCTGCCTGGCCACCCACCATCTCCAGCTGGAGGGGACCGTCCCTGCCACCCCGCCACCCTGCCACCCTGCCAACTGAGATGCAGCACCCATCCAAAAGGGCCGGGATGAGGCCAGAGGTGGATGCTGTGTTCCCACAAATCCAAGGCAGGAACGCAGGGCTCCTCTCTTGTGTCACCCCCTGCTGGGGCACCTGTCACGCACTTAAGCCAAACACTTGCTCAGCCTTGGCCCCACGAGCCATTAACTCTCCCTGTCCCAGCGGCTGGTGGCTCGGGTCCCTTCCGGGTGGCAGGGATGTTTTGCCTTCAGTATTTTTAGGCGTGCTGGGGCTGGTGGGTGAGCAGGGAGGGCTGGGACATGGCTGGGAACAAAAGGGACTGTGAAAGCGGATTCCAGAGCTGTGGGCTTTGGCCAGATGCTGCCCTTGTTCCCCCAGAGGACGCGAATATCGCAACTGATCCCTGGCACTCGCACCTCTGATCTGCTCCGGTAGTAATCGTCTCGCCTGGATGAGGCTTCAGCTAAGGCTGAGATGGATTTCAGGATGGGTTTTGGGGTCTGTCTGAGGCAAAGGTCAGAGGAGAGAGTGGAGAGGGGCAGAGCTGGGCAAGGAGCAGCCCGGGGCACGCAAGCACGGCCGGGGACGAGCGGGATCAATCACGGCACGGGCGCTCCCTCCCCTGCCAACTTCAGCTGAATCCATCGGCCAGCCGAGCCCAATTACCTTAATTTGTGGCATTAAGGAAAAATCCATAAGCATCAGGGAAGTGATGCGCAGTGGTTTAACTGGACCAGTTGCCCGTGGAGCCAAGAGCACCGCTTGGGTGCTGCCCATCCCTGCCTCTGCATCCATGCTGGGGCATTGCTGGCAACATGGGAGGCAGCCCTGGAGCTGTGGAGAATTCCCAGAATATACGTTTTTGGGAGGAAGCACTGTTTCTGCCTGCCCAGCTTGGAAGAGGTCAGACCTCGGTCTGTCCCCATCGGGTGCCCATGCTGTGGGTGGGGGACCAGAGGGTGGCTGGGGACTTTGAAGGGACACCTGCACGGCACAAAAGCCCTGGCTGGGGACGGGGTGCAGGTGGCTGCGTGTGCTTCTGCTGTAATTTGTAAGACGGTGCATCTGCTCTGCTGCTCACTTCTCGCTGTCAGACACCATCCTCCGTGCTGCATGGGCCAGATCCTGCTCTGCTGCTGAGGACCAGGGTCCAGCCTCGGAATGAAGCCAGCTCCAGGCATGTCTGTTCCTTCCCCTGCTGTGGATATTGGGGGACTTACCAGCATCCAGGAAAAACGGAGTGCTTTATATATATATATATATACACACACATATATGCGTATAGAGCTCTGTAGCGAACAAAAGAGCTATTGGAAAGTGGCTGCAGCCTGTGAATGGATGTCAGGGAATAATGCACCTATCTGTGCAATGGCAAAATCAAGCATCGTCCCTGCTTATCTGCAAAAGAGCCTGTGTTTTACATGAAAAAGCCTTTCTAATTAATAGGACAGCCCCTCTTGAGCTCAATAAAAAATGGAGTCAAACGGATTTGATTAACCCCCGCTCTCCGCAAGGCGCGAGCTCTGCCTGAGCCAGACGCGTGCCCGCGCCCCAGCCAAGTCCTGCCCGTGGCCGGCAGCAGCCGCCCCTCGGCCCGGGGAGCCCCTCGGCATCGCGCCCTCGGGGGACCCCAGCCGGGGGTGCCCGCGGGGCCGGGGTGCTCCAGAGCCAGCCCGTGTGGCCACCCGCGCCCCGCCACAGCTGCCGTTCCCTTGGGAATAGCTTTTGCTCCAACCAATATTTTGTTTCTGCAATCAGATCCATTTGACTAAACTAATACATATGTATACGCGCTGGTACATTCCCATTCAAACCAATGTAAATTACCTTTGACCAATACATTTTCCTGGGAAATCAATGCATTTTAACACTGGATAATATTTATGAAATTGAATTTTTTATTGAAGCTAATGCAATTCTCTTCTATTTTATGCATTTTTATTAAACTAATGCATTTTAAATTAAACTGTTGTATATTAACTACAATGGCTGTTGGTACTTACAGTAAAATAATATATGTTTGCTGAAATCAATACATATTCCAAACCTAGGATTTTCCAGTTAACAAGGCTATATCAAATATAACAAATGCTTGTAGCTACTTAATTTGATGCTTATATACACTGGCTGGTATATTTGTTTATTGGTAATGATTATTTTCAACGGGAGAAAGCTTATTAAAGGTAGAAAGATGGATTTCTGTGCAGCTCAGTGCTGCAGTGTGAGGCTGCCGGCGGTGGCCACCCCTTGCCCGGCACTGACCACCGAAGGAGACAGTGAGGGTGGCCCACGTGTCCCGGTGCTGGCTGGTCACAGAGCCCATGCGCTGTGACACTGACTGCCCCCATGCCCTCGGCCACCTCCCCATGCCCTTTGAAGCAGGGCTGGCGAGCTGGAGGTGACAGGGCCAAGGGCGGACGATGCTGCTGGCGCACCCTGGGGATGCGCCCTGTGCCGTGTGCAGGATGCGGCCCCAGGAGGAGGCAGCCGTCCTGGCCTCCCGAGCCATGGCATTGACGGGGGAAGGCCATAAATAGCAGCATTATGCGCCGCGCACACGCCGAATGGCGCCATAGTGGAGATAATTTCGTCGAAGCAATAAAAGAGGAAAATTAATTAAAGAGCATGTGCTAATTGTAGCGGGAATGCGCCTGGAAATAAGTAGCCTTGGCAGAAAGGCGGCCGGCCCTGCTGCGGCGGAGGGGCCCGGGCACGCTCCCCCTGGGCGCAGAGGGCTGAGGTGGGGCACAGCTCAGTGCACGCTCTGTGGCAGGTCGGGCACGGGTGGGGGGGGTGCTGTGCCCCCCACTCCGTGTCCCAGTGTGCTCCCCGGTGCCCCCCCTTGTCTGTGCCCCCCATGTCCCCAGCGGGGTCTCACCCTCACCCCCGCCTCCCCGCGGTGCTCTCCCGCGCTGTGCATCCGTTTCCCCCACGTTCTGCCGTGTCCCTTCCCCGTGTCCCCCTCTCCGTGTCCCGTCACCCC
>VXAA01005931.1:487994-545007 GCA_013399115.1 Anseranas semipalmata
GAGGCGAGGCGGGCGCCGCGGGGGCAGAGAGTCTTTATTTGTGATTGATGCGGTGTAGCATCGGGGATGACAAGAGCATAGCAAACAGATAGGGGAGAAAGCGGGAGGAGAATCAAATCTGCTCAGGGCTGGCTGGAGCCCTCCTGCGCTTCTATTGTTATTCAGGTCTGGAGAATTGAGCGTGCAGATTTACAGCGCTGGTATTTGGGTTCATTCATCCCTGAATGTCAGTTAACAAAATTTTCATTAGCCGACTAATATTCAATCTTACGACCTTACTCGAGGTGCATATAGATCTGATTGTCGGCGTTGCAGACTTGTGATGGATACAGCTATCTCGGCGCCGCCGGAGAGATCCTTTGTGGTTCTGTTCAGGTCACAGATACTGTATCCAGCTGTAGTGCCATTGGGCTGTGAAATTAACGGTAAGTCCTTTGTTAACATTTATGAGGCAATGGTTGACCTGGGAAAAAAACGGGGATGTTTACAGTTTGCGACTTAAATGGACACCTAGGTAGCAGAGAGCCTGAGAATTAACACAATAGCTCTCCGAATGTGCCACAGAATGGGATGAAACCGAACCTGGATCTGCTACAAAAGCCGAAATGCTCATTTACATGGATATTAAAAGGGTTTATCCCTGTAGGATATTACAGAGTTTAAAATGCAGCATGCTTCATGGGGGAGTAAACAAATTTAAATACGATTTATGGGGGCTTCGGTGCTGTATCAACAGTTCCGGCATTTAATACATTTTGGCTTTTAAGCAGATTACGTGTGGCATCTGTGATAGCCGACCCTAAAAGTAATGCAGGTACTACAGATAGCCGGCTTGCTGTGACTGCTCGTTTATGGCATTGTGGTCGGAAAGGGATTAGTGGTCTAAGCACTTCGGATACAAAAGCATTCCTTGGTACATCACGCTAATGACTTTTCCCGGGTGCACGCTGAACCTTGATTTAAAGACGAATATTGGCGGCTACTTTCCCGCGGGGTCGCCGAGTGGGGCGGGCGGCGGGGGGAACTTTGCGGGAATGTGGCGGGGAGCAGGGGAGGTGGGCAGCTGCCGTTGGGCGCAGAGTGGGGACGGCAGCGGGGACGGCCAGGGACTTGTGTCCAGGCAGCAGTTCTGCCGCCTCCCCGGGATCGCGGTGGGAAAGGTGACCTTGTGCCAGCTTGGCCTGGTGCCCTCTATTTAAAAGAAAGAAAAAGAAAAAGAAAAAGAAAAAAGAAAGGAAACAATCCATTTATTCTTCTTCTGAGAGCTTTTTTTTTTTTTTCCTTTCTCTTTTTTTCTTTCTCTTTAATGCATGTGTCTAAGCAGCTCTGCTGGCCTAGGGCTTGCTGGGAATGGCAGAGTTTGAGCAGCCCTGATGAATGGTGGGCATATGTAAAACATGTAGATAATGTGCTACGCGGTAGCACTTTGATCGAAACGGCATCGAGCCTTTTTACAGCAAATAGTCTCGGATATGAGAAGAGATAAAATTCTATCAAAGATAATACCAGACATATTTCACTGGGTTATGAGATTGTTTTATTGTGTACATTACTAATGCAGTATTTTTTTACAGCTTTCTTGTGTATAATAGTCATAACGGGATTCATACCTTTATTTTTTTCTGTGCTTTAATTTGCTCTTGTTTTATTATGTTCGGTTTAGCGCTGTATGGATTACACACGCCGCATTCTGGATGCCGTTTTAACCTAACCCATTCTGTGTAAAAACAGCAAAAAATGGGAAGAGTAGTGAGCTGCTGATTTGGGATAATAAATACAACCGCAAGTGAGGGGAGAGAGACCTATTATAGCCATCTTTTATAAATGTCTTCACATCTCATTATGCAGATTAGCTCTGGCTACATGGCTCTGGCGTTTGGTTCGGCAAATAAAACGCTGCTCGCTTTAGTTCCTGCAATGCAACCGCTCGCTGCGTGCCTGCGCGGAGGAGCAGACTTCGCGGCGAGTTGGGCAGAAACTTCGGCGCTGCCCCTGCCGGATCGCGGCGCGCTGGCAGCCTCACGCGCGCTGTGGTTGACGGCATGTTTTCACTGCTCAAAGTTTAGGGGAAAAAAAAATGTGGATGTGATTAAAATATTATAACCTTATGATATTCTGAAGTGCATAAATTTTACATATCAGCTACAGAGGGAGTTTAGACATCCATTAAATGATATGACAGCTTGACTTATCTAAATGTGCTATCATTTAACAATGTGTCAAAATTCTTCTTTATATAGATGACAGCAGTAAATAAGCTATCAGTCCTCTTGGCTGAAGCTTAATTCCTGAAGCTTGGACTAATAAACTTGGCGGCGCTGCTCTGGGCTCCGAGCAGGGCAGCTTCGCCTCCTCAGCCCCCTGGGCCCATGCGGTCTGGGGCTCTGAAGGAGGGAGCTGTGGGATCTCCCGGGTTCCTCCGGCATCTCCAGAGCTTTGCCAGTCACTCCAGGCTGTCCACGCTGGTGAACCGGCTTCTGCTTGTGCTCGTAACCCATCGCAGGTCCAAGTCAAAATCCACCCGGGGTACGGCACGTTGGGTGCTGGTGGATCTAACCCAGGGATGGGCGCCTGTTCCCCACGGTGTGGTGGCAAATCCATTCTTGCCCTGCTTGGCAGAGGTGCCCTCTGCAGCGAGAAGCGGGCGATGAAGGGTGGGCAGCTGCCGGTGGTCACCGTGCCCAAGGGCCGAGGGGGGAGCCCAGGCACCCCCAGGGGCGGTGCTGGGGGCTGGGGAAGCCCCTGCTGTGGTTGCGTTGGGTCTGCAGGGTGCTCAGCCACGTCGGCCGGGGATGTGCAGCTCCCTGGTGGGAAAAGAGACGATGCTTCCCATCCCTCACAGGCGCTGGCGTTTCTTCCCACGCGGAGAGCTCGGGGTTTCTTTGGGAGAGCGAATCCTGTGCCTGCGCCGCGGCTGGCTTGGGAGCGTTATTGCATTGTTGACGTGTTTGGGGCTTTCCAGTGGCTCCAGCTTCTCCCCGTGCGTCAGGCAGGTGGGACGTGGGCTGGAGAATGGCGGTGTTTAGGAAACTAATGCAAATTTAGAAGCAGTGGAAATAACGAAGCCTGGTTCTCTGCAGACGTCTGTCTTGTGACTGGGTTTTCTGGTGTCTAATAGCTGTGCACTCCTCTGGAAGCCTTCCCAGTGGCCAGGGGATGCGTAATGGTTCTCCTCCGTGTGGATTCTCTGCTGTTGCTGCTGCGCTCTGCAGCCCATCTTTCAGCAGAGACGCCGGTGGCATTTCTGTCCTTCACCAGGAAGCCCTGTTCCTTGTAGACCAAGGCCCGCAGCAGCCAGCACTGCTTGTCCCTCCCCTGTGCCACCGCGGAGGTCCAGCTGGACGTCGCAGCCGTCGGGGGGCAGCTGGTGCTCCCACCTGGCCCTCTGACGCCTTGGTGGCCGGAGGGCCTGCGGGTCTGGGTGTCACCGAAACACCGTCCCTGGTCCCACGTGCTGCTGGCCCTCAGTTCTGTGACCGGCAGAAAGTCAGACCCTGAAGTTCCTGAAGCGTAGCGTGGTTTTCTTTTTTTTCCTGTGGCTGAATAATTGAGACGCTGCCAGACGAGAAGAGAGCTGCAGAAAATGAGAGTTTATCTTTAGCTCTGCAGCTCTCACTTTAGAAACTGGTGACCCCAATTCCAGCCCGAAGAGTGACTTCTTCCCTAATTAATAAATCCATTAATTAATTGTGTGCGTGCTGCAGCCCATTAGAGATATACGTGCTGGCCTCCTGATCCAGTTTAGGAGGGAGGGGAAAAAAAGAGAGATTGTGACCAAGAGGCGAATAGGGGACGTGGATGAAAATATAATTTGATCCCGTGGGATTGGAGAGAAGGGCGTCAGCCCTGCGGCCCCCCGGCTGGGCATGCGGCCGGTGTTGGCGATGGCCACGGGGATGGTGGGGAGAGCAGGGGGCTTCGCAGTGCCCCTGGCGTGGCGTGGCGGGTGCTTGTGTGCAGGTGGAGCTGAATGTTAAGATGGTTGGTGATCCGAATTATTATTTATGACCGGATTAAGCAAACAGCACACTCCCAGCCAGCGAGTCCTTTAGGAGGTACTTGCTTAACTAGATAACCTCAGCGGAGCATGGAGAACTAGCTATTCATCTCCCTCCATATGTTGGCACAGTAGCTGCTCCCTTCAGTTAATTTTTCTTGCTGTCTGCAGAGACTTCAAATAAAAATGCAGGCATAATTGTTGTGTGCTCCGGTCCCACAGCTACTGTTTTCTCTGCTGAACGTAAAGTTGCCGGCTGGCAAAAGAAACACCATCTTTGAATGCAGAAGTCCTGGCCTGGCTTGGAAACGAGCACGTGGCCTCGGGGCTGGCGCGCTCCTCGGCTTTCCCCTCCTGCTGCTTTTGCTGGCCGGAGGAAATCGGCATTTGTGGGGTCCTGGGGGTGGCCCCATGTCCTGTGGGCATCAGTGCGGTTACCTTGCTGTACGGCTCCGGCTGTGGCAAGTCCCTGGTCTTGAATTTCAGGGAATTACCCTGGGAGCTGCCGGTCCAGCCTGACAAATGGAAGCTGTGGGGCCATCGTCCGCAGCGGGTTGTGGGAGCTGGGGACCCGAAGCATCCTGCTCCCGGAGCAGAGCCTTGCTCTGAGTGAAATTAATTTAGGGTTCAAACGTAGTTTCCTCGAGGTGCAGAGCGATCAGCGGCGTGGTGTGGGCGCTGACAGCCGGGACGGCTCCCTCCGGGATCGTAACAGGCACGGTGAGGGCATCCATTCCCCCAGAACGGCTCCGGGAAGTTTCTCAGAACATTTTGTACCATCCTGCGCCTATTATAGAAAGATGTAATTCCCCAACTTGGGAGATAATAAGCAGGTATTGACTTCTGCTGGGGTCATTATCAAGATTTATTCAGTCAATATGGCTTCTCTGGTCAATAAATCTTGAGGTTGATAAAGGAGGAATATATACTTGCAGACTTTATTAAAAAGTTTTCCCCTTCTGTAACACTTTCCTGTGCGTGTTGCGTTAGCATCCATGACCGAATGCTCTTTAATTACCCTTTTTTGCGGCACACGCTTTCCTGCAGTTTCTGGTGCATCTTGCAGCGACAGCAAAACCCAGGCAGGAGGAACGAAACCCCGCCGGCATCAGCGCCACTGCGCTCTGTCACTGCCCCGGGCCTTTGTGCCTCAGTTTCCCCGCTCACAGGCACAGAGGACTCTTGCAAACCAGGGTTTGGGGGCAAGTAGCCCCAGAAGGGCTGTGGCCACATGATGGATACGCAGCCGGGCAGGAGGATGTGCGGGCACTCTGGAAATGGGGAATTTCTTTTAAGTTGAGCTTCCTGGTTTAACGCACGCAAGCGCTGGCGCAGATGCACATACCAAGGACTTGTTCCAGAGTGGTTTCAGTGCTTTTTAATATGGCCTTGCTGTGTAATTATTTTTTTGACTAGTTTGGTGTAACATTTAATGATTTCCCCAAAGCTGCAACAGGACCCCAGAGTATTGATTTAGCTGCAGTTTAAGTGACTTGCTGCTAATGCGTGGCCGTTTTAATATTAATTGGTTGGTGTGTGCGTGCTAGCTAGTTCTTCTGCAACATGGATTTCTGAAAAAGTAAATAACCAATTTGAACCCCGTGTAAATATTACTCTAGTGGGAACTGCGCCGTGCGTCAGCTGCTCTGAGCATGCTGCGGTTGCCTTTGGTAACGCTCTTGCAGTTTTACACTGAAGTCAGGACCTCAGGCTTCCTTTGTTTTTTTCCGTCAGGATAACATAATAAAGTATTACCTGGTGCTGGCAGCAGGTCTCGTAATGTGCAGCGTAAGCACAGCCACTCATCTTCGCAGGATCTGGGGAGCACCGGCAACTCGGCTGCTGCGTTATTGCTTAGCCTGGCTGCAGAGAACATTTATTCTTTATTAATCATCGTGCGCGCTGACAGGGCGAGCGGCGTTCAGCCGCGGCTCTCGGCGCATTTTGCAAACATTGCTCCATCGCTGGGAGCTGGGTAATCATTACCCCGCTCTTCCCCCATCATCTCTGCGGAGGGATGGAGGCAGCAGGGGCGATTTTGGGAGCACCGCCCGGGGACCGTGGGCCTTCCGCCCACGGAGACCGAGCAGGGGCACGGGCTGGAGGAGCGGCGCTGCCAAAACCCTGCCGCGAAGCGCCTTGGCTTTCGCCACGAGTGCCTTTGGTGCAGATGCTGGTGGCGGTGGCTGGGGCTGGGGAGGGCTCCTCATGCCCCCGCGGTCTCCTGTCTCACCGTCCCCAGAGCCTCGAGCTCACCAAAACACCGCTTTTTGACCCCAAAAGCAGCGAGCGGTGCGGCCGTCCGGGGGACGCGGCTTTGCCCGTGCAATTCCCCACCGCATGAGCACGGCGCGCGTCGTGCAGGCAGCGGAGCCGGGGCCGCCGCGTCTCCTGCTACTGCACCGCTCTTTCAAATAAAAGCAGCTAATTAACATTATTCTTTAATTATTGCCTTTATCAACAAGGGGTCTGGTTTATACCAGCAGGATAGTCGCTTTCCCTTCCACTACCCAAGTGAATGCTTCAGTTCCTGTTGCTTTTGAAATGAATTTGATGTCATCTGCCCATTGTCACTTAATGGGGACACTTGGGTAATGATTGTGCGCTCCAGCCCTGTTAGCAGCACTGCGAGCGTGTAATTTAGCCCCTTAGGCAACAGTACTTTTGAAATCTCTGGATAGTTTTGAACTCTCTGTTCTTAATTAAATATGCAATTTTTCACGGTAACCAGGTTAATTCTTTTGTGTTGTGTTGTAATACTGTTAGGAATTTTCATAGTTCTTATTAAACATTATTCAGGCATTGTGAATTCCATAATTAAAAAAAATGAAAAGAACAAAGCTTGATTCACTTCTTTCTTTTCCCTGGTTAATTTATCAAATGAATTTTGCAAATTTTTCTTTTTGTCCCCAGACAGTGTGCCAAGTGTTTTAAAGGGGAAGGATTTAATTGCTCTGTAGGGATTGGTTGGTTATGAAGGATTTGGCTGTTTGATTAGTAAACCCTACTGGGAATGGTTTAATGCTCCGTGATCTTAAAAATTGTCTGATTGTTAGGCTCTCCAAGGATGTTTTCTCTTTTCGTTATGTACGGCAACAGCTTCGCACAAGTGTGATTATTAGGCAGTGAGGAGGGAGCGGAGGGGCCGATCTCGCCTGCCCTTACCCTGGCGATCGCGGGCGAGCCTTCCTCCCCCGGCAGCGATGGTGATGAAGAAGCAAACCCACAGTCGCTGGCTCACGTCGCCGCACTGGAGCGCGGCTGTGAAGCCGAGCGGGTTGGTGCCTGTGCTGGGCTTCTCTCCCAGGCCGCGTGTCCCAGTGTAATGGAATCACACGGAATGTCAGGGGTCTCGGCGGGGCCCCGCCACGTTTCAGTGAAGGTTCCCCATAGCCGGGGGCTGTAGAGCTGCAGATCCATATTTGGAGCATCTCTCGTAGAGATGCAAAGCTTGGTGATGTCAAGCCAGAAGCCTTTAACCAGGGAGGCTTTAAAAACAAAAAAACAAACAAACAAAAAAACAGCACAGAAATGCTTGTATTTTTGCTGGCAGCGATGGTACCCACTGGCTGCTGCACGCTGCTGCTGCTCTCTCGGTTTTAAAGCGCTGCTGGACTTGCATGGGAAAAAAGTCAATAGCTGGTGTTTCTCCTGCCCTGTTGATAACTGCAGCACTCCTTCCATGCATCTGAGCTTCTGGATGGAGCCCATCCTTTCCCTGAGCCTTCTAGTTGCCCCAGGACTGAAGTACCCGCATCCAGCAGGTCGCAGGAGAGAGCCCCACATCTTATGGCTCTGCTGCCGCGGGCAGAACTGCTTCACCCAGATTTTAGGTGAGCACAGGGGGGCTCTGCAGGGCCGTCGGAGCCCAGCTCAGGGAAGTGCAGCACGGCAAGGTCCCAGAGGGCTCCCGTGGGATTTTCCATGGGGCAGGATGGGTTTCGCCTCCCGCCCAAGGCGTGGGGCGGCCCCGGGGGACGATGCTCGCCGCGAGATGGCAGCCAGACGGGATCGATAGCGGCAGCTCTGAGGGGGCTCCCCGGGGCTTATTTTGGCTTTAAGGGGAGGTCAGAGAGCCATTGAACTTATCAATATATTAGTATTTAAGGGAAGAGTCGTCGTCTTCAGCTTGGCTTATGCGGCGCCAACTTTTTCTCATTCTGGCCAAAGCCTCCTACGCCGGGTGAGCGACGCAGCCGGCTGGCACCGGGGTTGGGACCTTGGTGGGCTGGAGATGGAGAATAAAACGTGCGGGAATGCTGAGGGAAGGGCTTTGCCCTGAAAAGCATCGCAAGCTGGAGGTGTGCAGGCGGCGGTGCCCCCCTCAAGGCACAGCAGCGGAGACGCATCGCCGGCCCGAAAAGCACCACCTCAGCAGGGCTGCAAAGCGTTTGCTCTTCGTCTCTTGTTTCTTCAAATTTTGCTCAAACGCAAAGACTCGTGCCAAGACCTGGCCGTGCCGCACGCCCCCGGGATGCTTGGGCTTCCAGCCCTGTGGCACTGCTGCCGCGAGGCTCTTCCAGCGCTGCAGCTGCTCCCTCCGGTGCCGTGCGGATCCCGAAAGTCGTTTTGTATGAAAAAAAAAAGAAAAGAACTAGACATTTGAAAGGTGAAGCCGAGCAGACGCCGGTAATGTATTCACAGGCATGACACAGAATGGCAGCGTGTCATGAACCGCATCCCTGGGGACCCATGGGGCTGTGATATTGGCTTTAACCCACAAAGGCTCCAGTCGGTGCGTAAATTCATCAGGCTTACGGGATTGCTCTTGGACTACTGAATAATTTACGGTTCCAGAACCCAGCCAGGTTCAGGTCATTGGGGTTCATGGGTTAATAACAGGTTTGGTTTTTGTTGTCAGCAGCTGCCTTGATAACATATGAAAGAATCCTATTCTGTTGATTAGATTTTGAAATGGATCAATTTTTAATCAGCAGAACATCTGACTCACTCAATAAGGGTAGCATTGTGGAGACAGGGCGGAGGTGCTCTGTATTTACAGGACCGTTTGTTTTTACTCATACGCAAATCCTCGCGGAGCTGCCCCCCCCATCCCCCCCGAAAGAAGCCGCCTGCAGCTTTGCACCGGGTGCCGGGTTCAGCTACAGACCCGCTCGTAAATCCGTGGCGCTGCTTGAGAGAGAAGAGGGCGCGCGAAAGGCTTGCTTTAGCTATCTATGGTTATCGATGGAAAAACGTTTCCTTACTGATGACCAGATTTTACCCACGGTAACCACAGGAGAGCCCTGGCCAGCTGGCATGGGGCCGTGCCGCTCCATGCCACTCCGTGGGGCCGTCCCCTTCCCAAGGCCACCAGGGCTGCTCTGCGAGTGGAGGAGCCGGGGCAAGCCTGGCCCGGTGCAGGAGGGTCTCCAGCCAACGTCCTGGGCGCGAGAAACCTTTGAAGGGAGTAACTTGGCCGATTTCATCGTTATCCTTAATCCTAAAAGACCTGAATTCCCTCTCAAAGTTAAATTCGAGGTGGGGATGCTATCTTTGTCCTTGTAGAAGGCACCCCAAACTTGATGTGCTGCATTGCATCTTAATACTCGCATGCATTTCTTTCTGTAAAAGCACGCATAAAATAAATTTTCCCTTAAGTAGAAGCCGGTGTGTCAAAATTTCAGCCCAAAGCGAGCGTTAACAACTGGCATAATGGGACTCCCTGAAAATTAAACTCCCACCTCCCTCCCTCGCTCTTTTTTAATAACAGAAAAGGTAAAAGTCTCATAAATACAACTTTGCAAACAGCGTCACTAGATTAAAGATTACTTTGCGGTTGTTCGGTGAGTGCTGATGGATCACTTGGGAAGCTCTGTTGCTGGCAGATATTGATATAGATAAGTTGGTCGTAGTGGTAATTTGCATGGCTTTGCCCAGGGTGCTCTGCGATTTTACTTTTAAAACTTGTGCCTTCTGGCAGTCTCCTTCACCTAAATAAATATTTTCCCTCTTGCCACGGATCAATTAAGATCGCAGCTCTGCGGGGGCTTGCTGCTGCCCTTTTTTTTTTCTTTATTGTTTTGCTTGCAAGAGTCACCTCTCAATTCCGAGATCTGGGCATGGGCTGCAGAGCCACGGGGACGTGGGGTCCCGTCCTGCACGTGCCGGGTGCTCCCGGTGCTACTGCAGGAACCTGAGCCCAGGGGCTCACTTGGATGACCTGGAAATAACGCTGCGGGACGCAGGAACAGCCGCAGGGACAGCGCGTGGGCTCGCGCCTGGCGGCAGGAGCGGGCGATGGATCGGTTCCTGCTAAAAACACGAGCAACACCAGAAGGTTAAATATGCATATTATATCATCCCTGGCGGTTTTATTTTCAGGAGAGCAATGGGTGTCACAAGTTCATGACTTTCAAATTAAGTTTATTTTAGTGATGGAGAATGTGCTTATCTGTTGAGTATCCGCTGGTTATTTTCCGAGGCGGGCTGAAAGAAAAACGTTTTCACAAAGAGGAGGGGGACGGCTGACCTGATTTTTATTTTTAATAACCGGTGCTCAGAAAGCACGGATTGCGATGATCCGTCGGTGGTGTCCTTTGGCAGGTAGTGGGGACATGCCTGGTTTTTAAGCCTGAGAAAGGCAGCGGCTCCTCTGGTGACTTATTAACTCTCCAAATTGCCTTTGTGTTTAGCAACGAAGTAAGTAAATGAACCGCGGATTGGTGCCTGGGCTTTGGTGGCCTTGCTCGGACAGGAATGACCCCAAAAACGTGCTGCACCCGTAGTGCGGCGGAGCCGGGGTCCTCCCTGCGAAGGGAGCGGATGGCAGCAGCGGGGTCGGAAATGTCGTGTTGCTCCTTAATTTGCAATTTACGGGAATAAAGGAAGGTTGCTGCTTTGCAGCGCTGGGTTAATGTGGGTCTGTGAATCTGTGCTCATGGCAGTCCCAAGGCTGGCAGGTACAACCGCTTGTATCAGACGAAGTCTGCGCTCATTTGAGCTGGAGTCACCGAGACCAGCGCATAATCCTGTCCTCCTTCCCCTGGGATTTGTAAGCCATTCTTCCAGGTATGAGGCTCCTACAGTTTGGGGTATTTGGGCATGTTAGGGATAGCCTCGGGGGACATGCAGCTTGCATTTTGGCAGAAGTCATCTTTTCCTTATCCATCCCTTCCTACCGGCATGTATAACCTCAGCCTGAAAGGGTTTCTGTATTTTTCCTTTATTTTCGGCTAATAATTACACAATAACAGAGCCCAGCATCCCTTCCAATAAGGAGCAGATGGAGAGTCCTGAGTCTTAGCATGCTCCTGGCTCCAACCGCGCCAGCGAGTCCTGGGGCTGGTATAGGGCATGTGCAGCACAGCCGCATCCCACTGCCCTCCCGCCGGCTGTGGCACCGCCAGGGGATGCAGGATGGGATGCGGGACGGGATGCAGGATGGGATGCGGGATGTGGGATGGGATGTGGGACGAGATGCGGGATGCGGGACAAGATGCGGGATGCGGGATGGGATGCGGGATGCTGCTGCCTCTGCCCTCAGCCTCGTGCCAGCTCCCCTGTGCCAAACTGCAAGGGCAAGCTGCTTGGAAAGGCTCTTTGGGTCCCCGGCAGGTTGCACGTCCTTCCTGCTCGGCTGCAAGCTGAGGAGCCGCTGCTTTTACTGTTACAACTGGCGTGGGGTTTTTTGGTGACAAATACTTTCTAATGGATAATCCCAGCCTGCTACTTGAAAAAGCTATAAAGGAAAATAGCATGAGTGCTGGCTGCTGAGCTTGCCCAAAGCTGGTTTTTGGCAAGCTCGCTGGTTAATGCTGCCTGATGTACAGCCGCAGCACGCTTCACCAGAAAGTTTTGGGCTGCAGAAGCCTTTACAGGGGGACCAGATCAATTGCCAGCAAAATCGCTGTCTTTTCCCATTTTGTCTCCCAACAGCCATGCTGTCTAGAAACGGCGTTGTTTCCTTCCCATCAGCCACACTGGTTTCTCATTGCAATGCCCTATTTTATTTTTTTTTAAGCAGCTACAATTGATAATTTAGCTTTGGATAAAGCAACCTTAGAGCTTTTATTTCTCAGAGGCCAAACATTGATGTTGTGTGAAATGGGAGCTTTGAGAAGTCTTTGTATGGAACTTAGCTTCCTGAAAAATTTATTTACTGCGACTGTGATCTGCAGGAGCGAATTGATGTTTATCTATAGTAGTTCTTGCCAGAAAAAAAAATGCATAACTGCACTTTCTTCGGAAGCCTTGAAAGGCCTTTTAAATAAGTGTCTAATAGTAGGCTCTCAATAGCAAACAGCCAGCTTGATAGACAGTATACAGTATATTATTAACTATAAGCAGGCTTAATCTTTTTCTCATGTTTTAGAGAATGCTTTATAACCTTGTGGCCAAAGAATTCATGATCGCCAGGTATTTGAAGCCAAGCAAAATTATACCGGCTGTTACCGCGGGGAGATCGATACTGCCGGGCAGCGCGGGGCCGCGAGCTGCTCTCTGCAGCCTGCTCCTCGCCTCCGCTGCGGCGGGATGCTTCTTGGCGCTGCGCAGGGGAACGCGGCCGAGGGCTGCCCCGTCCCCGGCAGCCAGAGGAAGGTGTCTCTGAGAGCCCCCGCGACATTTCGGGGTGCTCGGACATCCTGAGCTCAGCGTTGGCTGCGTCCTGGCCGCACTGGGCTTGCTCCTGGTGCTCGGGAGCAGCAGCTGGAGCGCATCCCAGTGGCTCCGTCACCTCTGCTGCATGGCTGTCGCCAAGGGGAAGGAGGAAGGGTCCTTTCCAAAGACCTGCGACTTTCTTGGCTGCATGGCTTGGGTTTAGGCAGCATGTCGGAGACAGGGTCGTTTTCCTCCAGGATGGGGCTCAGGTGATTTTATTTTTTATTCTCTATTGCAATCGTCCCACGGGAGCCGGGGTTCCTGCGCTGCGTCACCTCTGCCACAGCACCGCGGTGCTGGGGTGAAAACACGTCTCGGGAGCAGCTATACAATGCTTGAGACAAATCCATATTGAAAGGAAGAGCCAAGTTAAGGATGTGCGTATCTGCTGGTTCAAAACCCATCTCCCGAGCTCCCAGAGCTCGAGGTGGGTAGGACCCAATGCAGCTCAGGAATTTCAGCTTGAGCTCTCCAAAACCCTGTGCTTCCATCAGGCTGAGGCCCCCCTGGATAAATCCCGCCCATCTCCGAAGCCTGCCTGCCCTCCCGCTCTGTGGGCAGGGACCCCGGGGCGGTGAGGAGGAGGAGGAGATGCTGTCTTGGTGCTCACCATCATGTCGTGGGGACCAAGTGGCCCCAGATGCTGGAGCCGTTGATTTTTCCCTTGCGTTCGGCATCAAATCATCCAGCTTCCTCCTTGCAACATTTTCCATTTTCCTGGCAAAAGCATAAATCGTTTCCTTTGATTTTCCTTCCTTCTGTTTCGTTCGCTCTGAAATTTGGGGTTGAGCAGCAGCTGAAGTGGCTCAGGGTGCTGTCAGATTGGGCACGCACCCGCTCTGGCCACCTGCCCAAGCTTCCCATCAATATATCGACCGCCTGCGACCGCATCAGAGGGCAGGATTTGGCCCAGGGGCCCGGGTGGCAGCGAGCCGGGGCACCTGTGCCAGTCCTCGCACGCTCACGCCCCCCAGGCCATTTGCAGGCAGGGTTTTCCCCAGGCGAGGGGTGGCTGGAGTGGAGCTGCCCGGGGCGCTCTGTTTGCAGCTGTGTTTTTCTGCTTCTCCTCTGTTGGATCCTGGGAGCGCTGGCCGGGAGTCAGGGAATCGATAGATGGTTAAGGTGATAAGTGGCTCTGCTAAAAACCAATTTTGCAGGGGGAGCTTGCAGGGAGGTGAGCACAGAGGCCCCGCAGCCGCACCCCAGAGGCCCCGCGTGCGGCTCTCCTGCCCCGGCCGGTCCCCGCTGCTGCCGCTTTCCTCCTCCTTTTGCAAGTCCCACGCGGCCGAGCCTGAGGAGTATGTCTCCTCGTCTTGGGTAATAGCCAGAGAGTTTGGGAAAGTCAGCAGTGACCGTGCCGGAAGGCGATATGCAATTAAACAATTAAACAAGCAGCGTTTGCTCGGTGGATAACTCACAGCCAGGCTCGGAGCCGGTGGCATTACGGTGGCAGCATTGACACGGGCACGACGTGGTCTCCCGGTGTGGCTGGATCCCTGCAGGCTTCTTTCTCATCTGCACCATGGGCGGCTTCTGCTTCCTATTTTCCCGTGAACAAGCACATCCGTCCCTGGTCCCGTGTCGCTGTCCCGTCTTTGACCACCAACAGCTGTTACATGGGTTCGTCAGGGCAGATGGAGCTGATGACACTTGCAATCTTCCTTTCTAACTAACTTTTGCAGATATTTATGTCCGTTCCAAGTGCAAAAGCACTCTGTGCATGTGTTGAGCTTCTTAGGATGCGAGCCTGCTTGCTGTGGTCTCCTCTGCTATTTCCCAGTGGCCTCCTGGGGCATTGCTGACCTCCTGCTGGTTTCATAGGTGGCTTCTCATCTTCCTGGATGTCCCCAAGCTGCCCGGCTGGGTGTTTTTAGCAGCACCCCCCTCTGCCCCAGCCTTTGCTCAAACATTTTTCACCTTGAAGATGGCTACAGTAACGAGCAACTGCATATTTCCAGCAATCAGCCCGTGCAGCCCAGCGGCATCTCCTGGGTTGGCCACTTTCGATTCCTCCATTTGCTGCTCACAGCAGCATCGGGCTGGTCGTGAGCTTTCCAGGTTCCCCAAAAGTCCTTCCAATCCTCCAGAGCCGGGCTGGGTGTCGGCAGGGGATGCCCCTTGGGAAGCTGGAGCCGTCCCGGCAGGGGCTGAGCTGTGCCGCGGGTGGTGGGCTCTGCTTGGGCAGTGCCGGGGGCTGCTCACCTGGTCTGTCTGGGGGATGCAAATGGGAGTGATGCTCCCTGGGGCCTCTGTCCCTGGGGGTCGAGGGGGGGCTGCCGGCGCTGCCTCTCCCGGTTGGGGTGGCGATGGCAGGGCTGGGTCCCTGCGTCCTCGCCCCAGTGGCCCTGCTGGGGGCCCTGGCAGCACCCAGCTGCTGCTCTGGCTTTGAACGGGTGGGGGCTCTCAGCGCTTCCAGCAAATGGGGTGCTTTTATTTGTTTGTTTAAGTTTGGGAATTTTTGTTTCAAACTCTGTTTTCTTGGCTTTTGCATTTGTGCCGTCCCTCATTACTACGTTGCTTCATTCCGCATCAGCAGCTGTAACGCTCCGCAGCCGTGTTGGGAACCATAGCTGAAACCACCTTATTATTTTATGTTTTTTAATCATAGGGGGAGGCCGTTTCTGGATGCTGATTGATTGAAACATCTTATCTCCTGTAGTCAAAGTGTCTCCGGTTGGTGCTGTAATGAAATAGTTTGACGCTTTGACACAAGTGTCAAACACTTTTCCGACAGCACAAACAGCAGAGGCTTTGATCGAGGTGTCAAACCGTTTCCATTACCACAAACAGTCACCCCTTTGATCTGGAAAAGAAGATAAGGGGTTTCAATCAGGACTAAGTAGCAGCTGCTCTTAACGATTTTACAAATAAGAAAATATGCAATAATAGAATAGTTAAGCTGTTATGTCATGTTATAAAGTAGTCCTAGTGCCGTGGAGTGAAATAATGTAGGCGTAATACCAATGGTATGAATGATAAACATGAGTGAATCCTCCTAAAGTAAAAAAAAAACAGAAATCTTTTCTTCTGGGAGATGTTCAGAATTGGTTTTCCCGGTATTTCAAGTGAGAACATCTTCAGAAAAGCCTTTTTCTGGAGAAAATGAGTCCTGTTTTTCACGGCTGTGGCATTCTCGGTGAAAGAAGATGTGCACCGTGGGAGGGCAGCGGGAGGTGCCGGTGGGACCACTGAGCCGCTGCGCGAGGGCCGGCGACCAAGGACAAATACTTGAAGTGGTGGTGGGAGGGTGGGGAAAGCCCA
This sequence comes from Anseranas semipalmata, assembly GCA_013399115.1. NCBI lineage: Eukaryota > Metazoa > Chordata > Aves > Anseriformes > Anseranatidae > Anseranas > Anseranas semipalmata. The sequence goes on from VXAA01005931.1 coordinate 503,854, forward strand.
GCCGGACCTCCAGGCTGGCACAGCTCTGCGCTCACGTGCTTCCTCAGTAAACAATTTTGAGTAAAAATGGGTCAAATTCCTCCCTGGCGTAGCTGCGTTGGCATTAGGTGCGTGAATTTGGGCTGAGTATGTCCAATGAAAAGCCACAGCACCTTTTTGAGTGTCAGGGTCGTAAGCAAATGCCGCATGAGCAGCTGAAGAGAATTTACACGACATACTGAAATTAGCAGGTTACAGCAAATAATTAGGTTCCTGTGCCGCTTTCTCTTCGCTCTGCTCAGCACGGATGCTGTCACTGTGTGTGTCGTTCTTCTCGCTTCGGAAGTTTTGCTTTTATCAGTTGTTTTAGAAACATTTTCCCTACAGACACCTGCCCCTCCCAGTGTCAGAGTTGTGTCCCCTGTCCCTCGTCCCACGCGGGATGCAGGGGATGCGCGGCCCCATCCTCCCCACGCTGCAAATGTGGCCCTGGGAAATGACAGGGGCCTGGGGCTTGGTTTCAGCCACAACACGTGGCTGCTCCTCAAGGCAGATCGCGGCGGCACTGTTAGTTGAGGAAAGCAAAATCCAAAAACTCAAGAGGCAGCGCGTGTGAGATGGTATCTCTCGACAGACCGAGTTACAAAATTTAATACAAGGAAGCTTTGAGAGTTGCATGGTCTGCATCAGAGCGCGGCGAGTCTGCGCTGGAGATTAAACCTCACATTTCATTTTTATACACTGTGCTTAATCCAATAATGATTCCGTGTTACAAACGGCAATAATATCTTTCAGCATAGTTAATCAGAATAGACTTAATGCTGTCACTATTTATTAACCTTTGTTGAAAAGCAAGAAGTTTTCTTACTAATCTGTGATTGTTGCTCTTGTCAGACTCTATCAAGTGCAAAACAGCTTTGGCATTCATTAAAGCGGGGGGGATTCTGCAGCACCAAGCGAGACGGCGCAGCAGCGGGCGCGTGAAGCCCCTGTCGTGGTCCCCGTGGTGGCTGGGAATGCCGAGCGGGGAGCTCCCAAAATCTGCCTTCGTTGGCCTCCTCCCGCATCCCAGCGCCGGTTCTGTATCGGCAGGGCCGAGGGCGCGCGTCTGAGGAGCTCTGTGCAGCGGAAGGTCGTTGCACGCAGGAATTTCGCCATTCGATATTCTCACGTTTGTCTCCTGTCGCAGAGCAGCCTGTGCTGGAATTGGCTCGTAGGAGCACCTGGAATTAATGAGCCAGCTTGGTGCTGGGCAGAAATCGATGCTTCCTGCATTAATTGCGCTGTGTTCCAGCTTTGTCTTTTTATTCTGAGTTATGTAGTTACAGCCAGAGATGTCTCTCTTCGGCAGCAGCCCTCGGTCCTGGGGGTCCTGCTCTCCGCGCCCGTCCTGCCTCGGTATCGGTGGCACGGTGCAGCAGAGGGGAGCTCATTTTGGCCGTGTTTACGCCCAATTTGCAACTGCTTTTCCTGCCCCTGCGGTCAGCAGGGTGCCCGCCCCAGGGGTCCCGGCCCGGGGGGTCCCGGGACCGCAGGAGTGGCAGCCTCGGGGCGAGCAGACAGGGACACAGCTGGGTGGGACGTCTCCCTCGTGCCCCTTACCCCTTGTAGAACAGGAAACCACAAAGCTCAACACAAATAAACTGCAAAACGCCCTCTTTCTCCCCGTTTCCATCATCCCACGTCCCCAGGAGCTTGCATGCGAAGCGCCCACGGGACATGGTTGGCAACGCACGTTTTGGAGGCGCTGAGTTCCATCCCCTGGGCTGGTGACGGACTTGCCGAGGGGGGGCTTTGGGCTGCACAGGGCAAGGACTCGGGGTCCTTTGGGAAGATCTGTTTCCACACCCCCCTCCCGAGCCGCTGGGGCTGGCGGTGCTTGGTGCAGGTCCCAGCTGCGGTTTGTAGCTGGAGGGGGTGGGAGGATGGGGCTCGGCCGCTGGGGGAGGCTGGCAGCTCCTTGCACGTGGGTTTGCACTTCTGACGTTTTAGCAGGATTATTTGCGATTTCTGTAGCAGAGCGTTGATGTGGATCGAGAACATGCTTCCCAGACCCTTGAGGCTGCGGTCCCGCTCTTTCAGCAGAGCGTGCATTGCCGTTGCCTCTTATTTTTAGGGTGAGCTAGCACCAAGTGCTGTTTTGCTCTTAGCTTGGTCGCTTGGACAGGTGCAGCTATTTACATGCAGGCACAGGAATCCCACTTTGCTAACATCGTTGAAGCCTAAACATGGTATTTATATTTTTAGCAAATTGTTCTTTATGGTATTGATTTACATGTAATGTAGTCCTTGCATGAATAACTACCATAAATCTGGAAGCATTTATCATCCGAAGTAGCTGCGAACTCGGTCAGATTCTTTATTTGTTAGACACGATTATGGAGCTTGAACTGCAAGGTAGAGAAGAAAATGTGAACCATATTTTCTGTTAACAGCTCAGAGTTTCTTCCAGTGAGCTGATTGATCTGTGATAAGAGGTAAGGGTTAAGATAATTTGGCAAAATGAAAAAGTATGGAATAAATTACAATAAATGGAATCTTTGATCTGGCCTGTCAATATTAGCGATGGTGCATGCGTGTGTGTTTTCTTCCTAGCCAGAGAAATTAACTTTTGAACTTAATGGCTACAGTCTTTTTCTCCTGACTTTCATCCTTTGTGCCGAGGGGCAGCCGGGACAGGCGGTTGTTCGTTGTGCTGTTGAGAGCTGAGCGCAGGAAAGCTGGGCTTTGTGTGCCCAGGGCTTACAGAAACCAGTGCCAGTCTTGTTTGGTTTTTGTGAAGCAGTGATCATAAAAAAAGAAAAGAAAAAGAAAAATCCCACCCCCTCGTCCCTATTGTGCCTGGGCTACGTGGAGGTCTGCGGTTCGGAGGTCTGGAGCGTTCCTGGTTCTAAATTTAGCCATTTAAAAGAAGATTATGGACTATCCACTTGGGACTTTTAAAAAGGCTTTCACAATAACTCTTGAGAGCCTGATGCCATTAATCCTTAACTTTAATTTAAAATAAAGAAATCTTTTCAACCTGTCCTGTTCCCCTCCCCATGCCCCATTATTCAGGCTGAGGTTCTTTGCAACTTGCTTATGGAGCAAAGATGTGCTAAGCTGTTGTAATTTCTTATGATGATATTTATTTTTTTAATAGAGGGAAAATCAAGTCAACACTCGAGAGCGTACACAGCAGTTTACCGCCATAGGAGGAATTAATCAGTCTATAAAGTTCAAAATGTACAAAGAGGGAAAAAAAACACCCCGACTGATCAAACACGAGGCTCTTCTCTGAGATGCAAAGATAAAAGCCTTTTCCTCCGCACACTTCCCCGCTATTGGCAGCCAGTGGGGTCAAGATTTTTTTTTGTTATGGAAAGCCAGAGATAATTAATGTTGTTGAAAGAGGACTCTGGGTTCGGCGTCTGGCAGGCGAGCCCCCGAGTCTGGGATCTGGCAAAGCAGCGGCGAGTGGAGGGAAAGTTCCCCACAGAGGGAGCTGCCAACGGAGCGGAGCAATAAATAATATCAAGATAAAAAGGCCGTTCAGAACGCGCCGCGGCGCTGCTGCTGCTCCTCCAGCCGGGGCGCGCGGGCAGGACGGGGCTCGGGCCGCGGGGTCCCCTCTGCGCTGCGCCCCCCGGGGGTCCTGCAGGACCCAATACCTGCGGAGTCGTGCCACCGGGAGCTCCCCGAGGAGGCTTTGTGGCCCCGTTTGCCGCATGCTTGATCTCTCCCAGCTCCTCCAGCTCGTTTGGATGCGTCCTATTACGGTGTTTGTGCTAAATCTGCCGGTGCTGATAATCAATAGATGTATGGTCACCCAAGCTGTTTATGTATCTCTTCTATCACAGCCGTGACAACGAGAGATCAAGATGTGAGCAGGCAGGCTCATACATCGAGCGCTACTTAAAAAGCAGGATGAATTAATTACCGCCATTAATGACCGGGGATAGACTTCAGGAGGCTTCAGCCAACGGCTGGGAGCCTCGAGCACGGAGCAGAGCGCGGCGGTGGCGCGTCCGGGAGCCTCGTGCCGGCTGTGCCCACCGGCACCGGGGGGACGGTCCCCAAGCATCCCGGTAGCGCGCCCGGCGAGATGTGCCCACCGCACGGGGCGGGCACGGCTGGGTTTGCCCCGTCCGGCTGCTTGCTTGGATCCCATTAATTAGTATTATTTTTTAATTGCTTGGGGGCGTTGCTGTCCTTTCCCAGTCCCTGTCAGTGGATGCGGCAGAGCTAATAGCCCCGTCCTCTGCCCACGTTTCCATGCCAGTTATTTGTTATGCAGCAGAACCAGAGCTGCTATCAGACATGACTTGTCAGCTGTAAAATACACTGGCAGATTTTATTAGTTGACAGAAGGGATTTTTTTTCCTCCTGAAAATATTAAAAAGTCATTTTAGTTTAGAAACCTAATTTTAATTTAGTTAGGTTTTAATTTAATTTAGGTTTTAAATTCATTTTCCGGCAGAACTCAATTTTTCAAGTGTAATTTGATGCCGTCAGTGGCTATAATGTTTAATGTCCTACCTATAAATTGTGGGGATGGCTCTGAGATGATTTACAGGATCCGGGCTGATGCGGCCGCTGGATGAGGCCACCCCCTGGCCCCGCACGTTGCCCGACGTGGGAGCGATGGGAGGAAGGGGTTTTATTGTGGCGGCTGCGGCGACTGCTGCTGTTACCACCAGAAGGATGGGAAAATTATCGAAGGGATTGAATTGTCAGAAAGCACCACTTGTAGTTACCCAGATCACCTGCAGCCAGAGGGAATTAGTGTTTTTTCCCATTTTTCAGATCAGGAGAGGCCCCTGTAAAATGCAGCACCGTCACATAAAATACCATCCCGATTTAGTCCATCCGTCTAAGTGTTCCGTCTAATTACGGTATTAGAGAAGTCTTCAGAGCATGTATCGAGCATTATAAATGGGGATAAGATGATTCTGGTAATGGCTTAATGAAACAGGTGAGGTAGCTCGGTCTGTCTGCCTGTGTCTTTGGGCCGGGGCCAGATCGATTTGGCAGGGAACAGACCCCTGGGTGCTCGCGTTGTTGCACATTGGAGCGCGTGTCCATTAGGAGGCTTTGATTTTCCTCTTGCTTTTGGCTTCCGAGTAGCAGCGATTGGCTCATTTCATTAGCTGCAGGGCACGCCGCACCCCTGGAAATTCTTGCGAGGTGGAATTTGCTTAAGTTTTTGGGAAAGCAATGGCCAACCCATGCGTTCGTGGGTGTGAAGGCAGTTGCACGAATCCCACGGCTGCCGGGGCATCTCCCGGGGACTCGCTTCTGCGGCGCGGCGTTGGGCTGCGCTTCCCGAGGTGCTTGGCTGTGGGTTGGTCTCACCCCATGTCTTGTCCTGCAACAAACCCTGCTCTGAAACAGCGGCTCCAAACAGCGAGCTTGGTGGCACCCAGCCCCGCCAGCCCCGGCATTTTAAGCCTGGTTCCTGCAGAGCTGAGGTGCCCAGTGTCCCTCTCCCTCCAAAACATTCGATGCCTTTGGTCAATTTTAACCCAATTACCGCATTTCAGAGAGATTAACTTCTGAAAGCTCCCATGAAGATCAGCTGTCAGGCTGCCAGAGAAAAAGGTCTGAGATCCTCGTCCCCCATGGAGGGCGAGCGGTGTGAGCACAGGCGTGCTACAAGACACTGGAGAATCCACAGCTGCTCCTGCTGTCCCCCGGCTGAGTTCGGGCTCCCGCAGGGTCCGAATGCCACGAAGGCCCCGGTTCAGCGCGGGGCGGCCGTGCCGGCGCCGAAGGCGAGGTCCCAGCGCCCCGCCGGGGTGCCCGTCCCTGCCGGCGAGATGCCACCGCGTCCCCCGGGTTGTCATGGCTACTGACGCATGGGACCCCGGGGACCGGGCCGGGAATTAATGGCAGCCCTGGATAAAGGATTCCTGTCTCGGCCGAGTTGATGGATTACATTGATGTGCCATTTGTCATACTGTAATTGTTCTGGCAAATGTAATACCCACTAGTATAAACATTGTGCTGCTTTGCTAATAAAACCGAAAATAGGAAGAGAAAGGATGATGCAGTGTTATGTGCGCTTAAAGAGACGCCGCCTCCTCGCTGCGCCCGCGCGTCGCTCTCCCTCCCCTTCTGCCCTCCTCTGCCAAGCGGCCGGTGGGATGCTCGCGGCCGGTGGGACGCGTCGGGGTCCCCCCCACCACCGCCGGGTCCCTCCGAGGCTCGGGACACTCGGTTCCTCGTCCCCAAAACCGCAGCTCGGGGTGACCACAGCCGTGCCCGTGCTTGGGATGAGATTGATGGAGCAGAGCCCCGAAATCTCGACCTGTCTGGGTCTTCTCCATTTCACTTGGGTCACGAGTGTGAGGAAAGCCCGACGCTGAGGGAGGAGGAGGAGGAGGAACAGGACCCCCCCTCGGCACCTCTGCGAGGCCCCCGGAAAGCCTGGGCTGTTTCAGAGGCGTCGTAGTTCGTGCGGTTGTGTCTCCAAATGTTTCTAAAGTTTATGGTTGACCTGATTCATAGAAAAAAAAGATAAACACCCTTTCTGTGTTTGCAGTCATATGTAATTTTTATCTCTTGACCTTTAAACGTAAGCAGCAGTAAAATGAAGAACTATGGCAGTCATTTAACACCCTGCCTGTACTAACTGGTTTCTGCCTGTGAGCCGTGGTTTTAAATTGGCTAATGCAGAATACTTGCAGAGCTAATAATAATTCAGATTACTCCTGTCAGCTATTCCGGTTTCATGGGTAATTTAGTAGTTGAATAAATTTTTAAAAAAATTCATTCGTTCCCATGCACTGTTATGAATCAGTAGATGGTTTACCATTGGCAGCAGTAACTGTAAGAAGATTTAAATTGCTACTGAAAAGGATTTGAGTGAAGGTAATGTTTTATAATGTTCTAAGCCATATGCACTACTTTCAGGCCTCATCAGTTTTACATTGATTCCTAGTGAAGTGTTTAATTGCATCATGAATGCAATATAATTCAGTTCTTTTTGCTAATATGGTATATATCTCAAAGTGATATACAGCACTGACAGTGAAGACTCGGGATTTTCTTAGGGTTTTCAGGCACGCGGGGGTGCGTGCGTTTGCACGCGCGTGCACCTCAGCGCGGGGCCGGGAGCTCTTTGCTCCGGGAAACTTCCCGGGCTCCGGCTCGGGCTTGTGTGCCGGAGCTCTGCAGGATGCCTGCGTGGGCGCCAGCGGGTCGGGCGTTACATACATGCAGGGTTTTCTTTCTTGCACTCTTTGTGATTTCATTGGCTAATTAAGGGCTGTCCTTTCCTAGTTCCTAGGTGAGGAAATTTCCAGAATTTTTCGCGGAATATTCAGCTTTGGGTGCTTAAAAGCGCTGGGGAGCGTAGCGGCAGCAGCCCCAGCCCATGGATGCTGGGGGTGCTCTTCCTTCTGCTGCCGCACCCTGGGGTGCATCCGCAGCCCTTTTCGGGCGCGCAGGCGGGACGTTGTCTCACAAGGGTGCCGCCGCCTCGATAACTCAGCCTTGCTTGGTTCTCAAAGCCCAGGTCAGTTCGATGCAAAAAGGTAAGAGCTCCCCGGAGCCCGCAGGGACCTCCAGGACGCTTGGTGCGATCCAGCCTGTGTCACCATCCTGTGGCTCGGAGCCGGGGCAGGGACCCGCTCGGTGCCCGGGGCGGGCTGGGAGTGGCGGGTGGGTGGCTGAGGGCAGGATGCGGCCCCGCACACGGAGCCTTCCCGCCGGCGGCTCCTCCTTCACCCCGGTGCTCCCCTCCGAAAGCCACTGGGGCAGGGCTGCGCTCCAGTCGCGGAGCCTAATGCGATACCAGAGTCACTAACGTGATTATGCTTATATATCATATTAGAGAAAATGAATACTAATTCAATACAAACTACTAATTCAGTAGAACAGAAAATTGCTGAGAGAATAGAAAATTGCTGAGCGTGCCGAACCCCGGCATCGCTCGAAGGAAACACGTTGGCTGCTCTTCCCGTTGCTGGAGCTATTTTCGGCGCTGCCGGGTGGCACACTTGGCCGGGGTGCGCGGGAGCCAAAGCAGGAACGGCTCCAGCCTCGCCGGAGCACGGCACGGGCGCTGCGGGGAACCCCTCGTCCGCCCCTTCCCACCCTGGGGAAAATCCCCCTGCCCTTTGCTTTCCAGCCCAGAGCTCGCAGCGAGGGTTTGGGAGGCTTGAGATGGGACCTGCAGCGAAATGGAGCAGAAGAGCAGGAAAATTGTTCCAGGTGCGGAAAATAAAGCCCGCGTGGGCGGCTGAGCCTCCCCGCCGGTGCCGGCTGCCCGAGCCGGGGGAGGCTGCGTGGCAGAGCGAGGATTTTAAGACGTCGGCTTTTTGGAACATGGGCATCGTTCCCGGTTCTGCCGGCGCCCTCGGCTGCGGAGCACGGGGCTGATTTTAGGAATATTAGTTATGTGCCGTGTTCAGAGCGAGCCGTAACTGGGACTCGCGTGGTTTCTGCGCTGATACGGTAGGAGAGTCTTATTGTATTAGCAATTTCCCATCAGATCATGTCATATTAGTATTGTATTGTATTAGTATTTGTTTTCACTAATGTGATGTGAAAGTTGCTAATATGATAAGACTCCTGCATTGTATTAGTGAAAACAAATATTAATATGATAGGATGGAAAATAGCTAATAAGAAACTAAGTTGCTAATCTGACGTGATGGATCTCCTGCAGGAATTGGCTGCTGCGCTCCTGTACTTTTCCAGGAGCACCTTCAGCCCGGCTCGGAGGGAGCGGGGAAGGAGCGGCGGCCGCACGGGGACAAGGGGATGCTCTTGCAGGGGACAAGGGGATGGTTGCAGCCATCACTGGAGCAAATCTGAATGTATGGGGCTGAGAGGCCACAGTGCACCCACACCAGCTCCTGCCAGGTTTTTAAGAGCACGTTCCGCTATGACGATACATAACAAACCATATCCTAATTATTTTTTTCCAGCCACCTGAGCAAAATATCAATTTCTGACATCAAGAGACAGGGTAGGTGAGCCAGAGCTAAATACAAATAAACATTAAACAATTATTGGAATTTAGGTTTAGTTTAAAAATCAGCGGGGTTGAGGGAACGAGCCACCTATTAGCTGGGAAAAGCTATCGGGCTTTTTAACAACATGCTGTTTCTTGGCGGAGGCTGGGATTTGGGCTGCGCGAGCGGTGGCAGCCCTGGATGTTATTGATTAAAGATGATGGAGCAACAGCGCAATTATATCACAGTTTGTGCTCGCTGCGGTGGTACCGCTGGCCTCCCATTTGTCTGCACTGAGACCGGGATGTTTGCTTTGCCGCCCTGGGTTTCGTTCGTGCCTCCTCCGGGTCTCATCCCGGTCAGGATGCTGGGGGGGACGGGGACTGAGCTTGGTCTTGGCGCCAGCCTTGGGTCGTTGGCGGTGGGAATGTTTTTAATTGCTTTTTTTGTGTGTAATGGTAACTCCAGAAGTGCCTCTCCCTGGCGGCCGCATCAATGCAAATAATAGGGGAATATTGCTTTTTGCCCATGGTGGCACGTGCCGTGTCCCCGCGCCAAGGGCACGACATTTCCCCTGGCTGGGGCGGATCCAGCCCTGCGGTGCCACGGGTAAAGGCGCAGGGAATGGGGTTTTTACAGCATTTCCAGAAAATTCTGCGCAGGCGGCGGGGGGACAGCGCGGAGGTAGCGGGGCCGGGCTGAGCCGCGCGGCGCCGCGCGCAGAAGGAGCAGATAGCTTGCGGGGAGCGTGCATCTTCAAATCAGTCTATAATGCAATCAATTCTGTATATCCCTAGTGAAACAGCAACATTTATTTAACGTCTTTTATAGAGCAGCTGAGTTTTATCACAAATCACATTCCATTTCTATTCATCAGGGACCCCTTGAAGGCTAAAATGCACTTACTTTCCTCTGAGGAAGTTTACCAATTCTTCAATAAAGACCCATTTGCCTCCGTATGTAAAATTGACACATTTATTGAATATTAAACATTTGTTGGGTTCTTGCACGCTTCTTTCGACTTTATCTGCTGCCCTTAAAAGTCGTTAGGGGAAGGATACATCAGAGTTGCAATAAAGGCTTGTTTATGGACGGGAAGGAGGGATGCTCAAAGTCGCCGGAGAGGCTGGTTTTTCCCATTTGTTTGCAAATTGCTAAGGTTTTGATGTTTTGAATGTCGGTGGTAACGCTCGGTGCTTAGAGCAGCCTGTCTGTCCTTGGCGAACGTTTGGCAGCGTTTGTCTCCAATTATTATAAAGGACTTTTTGTATATGAGAGCTGCTTCTGGCTGCATGAAGGTCGGGGCTGTGCCGTGGTGCAAGGGAGACTGTTCTCTACCGGAGTCAGTCCAGCTAATTAGCAGGAGGTCCAATAAAACAAGTTTTTCTTTTATCACTGTTACTAAGTGCTGTTGTAAATCAATTAAAATGTATTCTAGTAATTCTATTTTTCCTTGGCTACTCTGGGCTCTTGTTTAAAGAAATACTGAGCCATTAGCAGGATCCTGTGTACATCTGTGCGCGTGCTGGATGTGGGAGGCTATCGACCCATCGCGCTCTGGCTCGGAGCTGGCGGCAGCGCTGCGCGTGGGAGCATGCCGCGCCCCAGGCCCCTCCGTGAAGCCCCTGAATCTCTGCTGGGGGATTTGGGGAAGGACGCGTGGTTTCGGAAGGATCTCCTTTTCCTGGAAACATGGAGATTCATGCGAATGGGGCTCCCGATGGCCACAGTTATTCATCGCTGAGGATGGAGCTGCGTCCTTCAAGCACATTCCTGAAGGTGTTTGGGGGTAATATTAGCCCAGGAGGATGTGAGAGTGATGAAGAATGAAGAGTTGGGGATTTGTAGCCTTTCTCCAAGCCCTCCTAAACACTCTTTTATTCCCCCCCCTTTTCTCTTCCCTAACTCACGTGGTTTTAAGCAGGATTTGCAGACTTAGAATTATCTGGGTTGGAGAAGACCTTCAAGATCATCCAGTGGAAGCTCGCCCCGCTCTGTGATTTCTCCCCATCCCTGTCCAGTCGCTCAGTGAGGGCGACCCGCGACCCGCAGCACCGCGAGCTCACCCAGGCGCTGCCGGCGGCGGTCGGGAAGCATTTCACCTCGCCGATGGCTCCCCCAGCCCCTGGGTACCCGTAGAGCACCAACAGCCGGATGATGATGGCTGGATTCAAGCTCAAGTACAGAGCCGGGGAGGCGGAGGGTCTGGTGATCCCCCTCTGGAGGCACACGTCTTCCCCGCCACGCTTCGACTCGTGACCGCCGGCTGGGGTTGTTTCGGCTGCAGCGGGACCCGTGCGAGTGACTTTGCGTCCGAGCAGGATCCTCTCCAACCAGCCACGCTTAGAGAAACAAGCTCATTAAATTAACGCGCGGGGAAGCAGCAGCAGCCTCGCCGCCAGCTTTGCTGTGTGCCGGGATGGGACCGATGGCCTTTTGTTTTTGCCGATGGGCCTTTTGTTTTTTGTTGCTAATATGGGAAATTACCAACGGAAATAAGGAGCGTTACATTTGAGATTTGGGGCTGCTTGCTTGTTTTTAAGGTGTTAATGTTGTCTCTTGCCTGCCTCAGGGATGCGGTTCTGCAGCATGGGTCCATCTTCTGCAAGAGGGGGTCTGCCCCCACTTTGCCATGGTTGCAGTTCAGTCTCTAGGTGCTGGGTTATCATGTCAGGCTGGGAAATCAGGCTCTCAGAGCTGGGCCACCCCAAAGTGCTCCAAAGAAAGAGCAAACGGGTGTGGGGAGGAGCTGGGCACCCACAGCCTCCCCTCCAGAGCCGCCAGCCCCTCTTTGCAGGGGAGGGGTAGGTGACGCCAGCGAATTTTAGGGGCCCTTGTCCATATTAATTTATAAAACAAGCTGGCATAATAAATGTCACCTAAATAGAGCTCCAGGAATCATAGCTCATCTTGAGTGCACAATAAACATAATATACGGCTGCCTCTCGGAGCAGGCACCCGGCTGGTGCGGAGCGGCCGTAGCTGCCTCGCGGGGTGGCTCAGCTCTGCAATGATTTTCCACCCTCCTTTATTTTTCCCTTTCCATCTTTGCAAGAAGCGGTTGGAAAATGCTGGCATGATGGGCTTCTCCTTCCCTTTCCGTGGGAAAGGCACTCAGGGTGCCCTGCAGCTGGCATGGCCATTGCAAAATAAAGCCATCGACGGCGCGGGGGGCACCAGGGGTGTTGGGAGAGGACGTTTTTGCCCCATATGGGTGGATTTGGCTACTGGGTGCATTTTGGAGCAGTGCATGGGCACCGTGCCCCGACGGGTATGTGTCACCTCCCGGCAATGCTCGGGATGCCCCTGGCGGGAGCGGCCCAAGGAGGAAATGCCAGAAAACGGCTCTTTGTAAAAATAACCTTCCCGGTGCTCCAGGAGGCTCTGCTTTATGGGTGAGGGAAAGTGCTTAAAATGCTTAGAGGGAATAAACAGCTTTTAATGAAGTTACATTGCCACATAATGGGTATCATAAAATTGCCTTCATAGTACAGGGTCCCAGGATGGCTTTTATTATTGACTGAGCTGGAATCCTGTCTGTAAAGCTCCAGCAGCTGCGGAGAGGCAAATGCAAAGTCTTCTTAAATTACCTGATTGAAATAACTGGCAAATATTCTGCTTTGCTGCTTTGTGGAAGGCAAAGCTGCCTTTGGGGTGGTCTGTCAGACCTGGTTTGCAGATCCTGAAGAACACAGGAGTTTCATTGCAGCAAAACAGATGTTCATCTTGTTTCTCTATCGGCTGTTTGATGAGAAATTTATTGCTCTTCTGCTGGGCTGGAGCTCCTCTGCTGCGGAGTCTATTAGCCAGCCCGGGAGCTGGCGGGAAGCCAGGCAAGCAGTGTTTTGATGAAACCCATGAAAGCCCTGGTTCGAAGGCGCCAGTAATAATGCATCGGCTAGACTCTTCTGATTGGGCAATTGATTGCTCTGATTTGATTTATTGATCAATACCCTCAAATTTGGCGTCTGAGAAGCTGAACTAATCTTTAACTGCTGCGAACATCTCTGCCTGGTGGAGAATTAGAGCTGATAAGGAATGTATGAAAGGAATCTGAGCTTATCTTAATCACACAGTGCCCCGGCGCTGCCTGCGCTGAGAGGGAGTAGATGTGTGCAGAACACAATCACCAGGCAGAACAGAGCAGATCTATAAATTGATGGAATTCAAAGCCTCCAGCATCGATTACCATTATAACAAACAGTGGCGCACTGAATGTCTGATTATTTTTAGACAAAGATTCTGTGCTCTCAGCAGCAATTTTGCTGATGCTGTCACTGTGTCAGATGTCTGTTGTTGATTGCAATTAAATGCAATACAAAAAAAAAAAATTTAAAACTATCTCTGCCTATAGTTTTATTTCCACTTATTAAATCTCCTCCTTTGTTTGCCTCCTCCTAATGTCTGCAGCTGGATGAAATATTGCATTACCAGAAGAGATCTCTTATATTCAGTTGGGTATAATCACTTTACAGATCATTGGATTATATCTGATATGGTTCAGATAATCCTGGGGAAATGTGGGACATTTACTCTGCCTTGTTTAAATGCGCCCTGCTTTAGGCTTTCGACTACAAATCTGCATAACATTGGGGTTTTGGAAACGGATCTGCAAACCTCCAAATGATCTAATTCTATTAAAACACCGATCAATTCCCCATGACGTCATTCCTCCTCCCTGTCGGTGCCGGAGGTCCAGCGTGGATTCCCAGTGCGCGTCGCTTCTCGGAGCCGTTCGCAGAGGGCGTCTGCGCGGTGCGGCAGCCAGAAGGTGAGGCTGTCCGTGGGGCATCCCACTGGTGACCCAGGGCCGCGTTTTGGGACCCATCGGTGCTGCTGCGGCAGCTCCACTGAGCAGATGCAGCTTGCAAGGGACAACTCCCGAAACATCCTTCCTTCCTCCCCGGAGCTCCCTGGCTTTGTGCTGCAGGGAGGCGGTGCAGGATATTTTGGGGGCTTCGTGGCTTCATCTCAGCCCACCAGGGCTCGGGTGGCCCCGCCGCAGAGCCCGGCCGTGGCCCTGGCCTGACCCTGGCGAGCGGGAGGTCTCCTCTTGAACCTGACCCCGTCTCGCGCGGCCACGTGCGGCTCCCAGGCTGGATGGAGAAATGCACCGCGGCGGAGGAGTTATGCGCTGCTGGCAGCTGGTGTTTTCTTTCTTTGGGAAATCTAATATATTGATTAGCTTTCTTCAGAACAGCATCAATAAAGCGTATAATGGCATGGCTGGTGCCTGTGGCGTCTCTGAGTCCCCCTGGAGCCAGGGAGCCTCCATCGGCGGGCCTTGGCTGCTGCTCGCCCGGCCCCGCGGCCCCTTCCTGGCAGCAATGCTCTCCCGGCCGGGCACCCCGCTCCTCTGCAGGGAGGCGGCCAGCAGCCTTCCTCCTCCTCCTCCTCTGCCTTCTCCGCTGCTGGAGGCGCTCAGCCAAAGCCCAGCCCGTAGCTCCGGGGTCCAGCTATGCCATGGGGCACGGTCCTGATGTGCTTCTGCCCCTGCCGTCGCCGTCCCCGGCCAGCCGATGTCACTGAGCCGCCGTTACGGGCGCTGGTGGCATCGGTGGTGGCGGATGGCGCGGGTGCGCTGGCTGTGCCATCGGGGTGGCACGTCCCCGACAGGTACGGGCCTCTGGTGCAGCTTGTGCCAAGGCTCAGGGATTGCTGCTCCGGGCCGGCAGTCGCCGCCGGTAAGATGGAAGGAGATCCATTTTCCATTAGAGCATCTAAGGGAGTTTAGAGGGGGTTTATTGTTGTTTTTGCGGTTGTTTTTTTAAGCTGATTGATTGCAATAATGAATGGATCCCAGAAATAGTCTGGAGCGGCGGCGTGGGGCCGGTGGCTGGATTTAAAGTCCTCGTTGGCTCTGAACCCTCTTAACTATTTCTGTCAGGCTGGAACAGCTTTCATCTGTAAAATATGCAGGAGGAAAGCAGGATCTTATTTAGCACCCTCCTAAGCACCGAGCTGACCTCAGATGCCAGTGTCTTTAGGAACGGATGTCTTGCACTTGTCAGGAGCCACATTATATACTGCTGGTTTATTTATTTCTCCTTGGTTCACTGGACAGCGAATCCTTCCCAGGAAAACGGCCCGAGCCACCGCGCTGTGCTTGTCAAGATGCATCACGCTGTAAGACAGCACGGTCCCAGCCTGATCAATCTTGCGGCTGCTTTCAGTTTGCTTTCCAGTTGCCTTGGTTTGCTTTTCCAGTCCCTTTTCGGGGCCTTGTGTCCGGCTGGTGGGGCAGCCGGGGCATTTCTGGGGACACCTCCAGGAGCCCTGCGAGCGGGGGGACCGGGGCTGGAGGTGGCCGGGCTGCCTGTGAGCGTTTCTGTGCTTCCTCGCTATTAACTCGCTTCAGAGAGAGATTTGGGGAAAAATTGACAGCTGATGACTATGGGAAGATGTTTTCAAAAGGAGAAACAATTTACAATAATTAGAAATTTATAAAATGTCTTTAAACATGGTGGTAATAGGGATAAGAAAACACTTGCTGCAATGTAATCAGTTATTAGCAGCTGATCATTTATCTGGATGGATAGTTGCTGCTGGTACACGA
Organism: Anseranas semipalmata; assembly: GCA_013399115.1. Classification (NCBI taxonomy): domain Eukaryota; kingdom Metazoa; phylum Chordata; class Aves; order Anseriformes; family Anseranatidae; genus Anseranas; species Anseranas semipalmata. The sequence continues at coordinate 519,331 of VXAA01005931.1, forward strand.
GACACGTAATAAAAGGACTCTTGATTAACTAATTTGAATATCTTTTGAGAACAAATTCTGAGTTCTCTTTTTTCTCCATTGTAACGGATCCGTACATCTGCGAGATAAACACTGAATGAATATGGTAATGAATATTCTGCTGCAAGTGGAGCCCTCGAACGCTGCTGCCGCCGGTACGGCCGCCCCTGTCCGGCTGCGGGTGGGGACGGAGGCGGCAGCGGGGGCCTGTGGGGCTCCCCCTCAGCCCCATCGCCGTGCATCCCTCCTGGTGTCCCTGCCTGCTGCCGGCAGGAGAACGGGGCAGCAAAATATCCGGCCGGCGGAGCTGCCCACCAGTATAACCAGTTAGATAGCAGCCCTTGATACATGTATTTATTTCATTTAACACAGCCTTTTCGTATCTCCCCAGGAATGGAAGTGTACCGTGTGTCTCCAATCTCTGCCCTTTCCGAGATCCCATTACAGCTGTTTTGATAAAGTGCCGCAAAGCCCAATTCCATTTCAGATGGCCAGATCTGGCGGCTCGGCTCGGCCGCTTGCTTTGCACCCAGGGTGCTCTGGTCGGGTACAGGATGCGGCCGCACACCTGCAAACGCTGTGTGGCCAAAACAGCTCCTTGGGACCTGCTGCTGCTCGCAGCCGTGCAGGGAAGCCCGGAGGCAGCATTACCAGCGTGCATTTCTCCTTCTCGGCACGTCGGGCGAGGAGGGGTGGTCAAGCGAGGTCTGCCTCAAGCCCTGCTTTTCCCCTTGGCTCCCCCAGCGCCCGGCCCTTCGCTCCAGCCAGGCGTGAACTCGCGGCTTCGGAGCAGTTCCTGCCCCTGGTCGTTACTCATCGTCCTGAGCGCTAATGGACTCCATCCAAACACTCCCCCCGGCTCCCCCCGCACAAGTATTGTGCTTCGCGTAGCGTCTGAAAGCAGATACCTTTTGGCAGCAAAAGCCCCAGATATTTTGTATTTCTGAGTCCCTTTCTACCCAGGATCCCAATCGTTCCCTTTTTTCACCTTTCCCACACGCCCGCCCCATTTCTCCTTTTGGCTCCGTCCCTGCCCCTGCCCGTGCCGCGGGGATGTGGCCCCGGCTCAGGCACCCGCTGCCCCCTCCCCGCGTGGCTGGAGGCGCTGCAGGGGCCGGGGGCCTGGGACAGGAAGGGGACGCTTGGAGCCGCCGGCACCGCTCCTCGGTTTCATCCACCGCAGCAGGGAGCCGAGTCCGCGTGGCTTGGGCTGCAGTTTACAGGTGATTAAACTCAGCTCGGCGAGGACTCAAACATTAATATTGATGCTAAAGTTTTTAATAAAATATAGGTAGATGGAGAAAGAGGTATCGATTCCTATAGGCTTTTTATTTTTTCCTTTCTCCTGCTTTATTGTCGCAGGGAAGGGTTGATCTCTTGCTGAGCGCGAGACGAGGATGCTAAGAAAGGAGGTGCGGGCATGGGAGGTGCCGGGGCCCTGCCCGCTCCCCGGCAGAGCCGCAATCAAGCCCACGCGGCCACCCCGCGATGCCGGCCCCAATTTAGACGCGCTCGGCGCAGATAATTAAAGCATGATTGGCGGCCCCTCCCCGGGGCAGCGATTGCCGCTGCTCTGCTGCAGGGATGCGCAGGGAGGCTTTTTAGGCTCGCCCCGCTCCCACCGGCGCTCCCCGTCCCCCCACGTCCCCATCCGCTCATAAAGGCTCGCTCTGCCGCCCCTGCTCCTGCAACGCACCGAAAGGCCGTTAAAAAGATGCTGACGGCCGTTTTTCACTCCCTGCTTCTCTGTATACACACAGGGCCTGGTTTTATCTGCTTTCTCTCCAATATTTTTTTATATAACAGTGAAATATTTATATTGTCCAATAAAAGGCAGTAAGCTTGCAATCTCTCACAAATTCATTTGAGACCGGGAGCTTCATTGTATGAATTTTACACCCAGCAGTGACCCCTGATAATTGACTCCATACATCTTTAGCATCACAGATTTACATAATACGTAGGGGATGATGGATGGCTCGGGTAATCCCGCCTGCCTGACAGCGCGGCTCCTCCTGCCCGCATCCCACCGTGGCGTGGCCGGGTGGGTTTTTGGCGATGCCGAGCAGCGGTGGCTTCAACCCCTGCAGTGCTTTTGGCTCCGCACCCACCTTGGTGGGAGCACGGTCCCAGAATTTTAGTGGGGGACATGAGGAGGGAGCAAGCTTCAGATGCTTGAGCTTGATCTGGGAGCAGCTCCCTGTGTCCCTGCTGCGAGCTCCGTGCCGGCTGCTGGTCCCGGTGGCTCTGGCTCCATCCTGCACCGCGCTGGGTTCCAGAGTGGGTCGGTCCCTGCCCCGTGAGGGCAGCCGGGAGGCTCCGCGCTGTCTGAGCATGATGTGCCGTTCCTCAGATGAGCCAATGCGTGCGGGAGGGCTGGCACGAGCAATGGGATTTGTGGAATAGCATCCCGCCAGAGGGCTGCTCTGGCCCCATGGAAGTGGGCTGGGAGGGGGGGTAACGTCCCCCTCTCCCCTTAGCTCCTTATCCAGAGGGATCCAAACCTTGATCCACGTGCCCAGTGCTGGTGGCTGTTATCTCGAGCAAACCCAGCATCCTTGTTATCCCAGCCCGAGCATCCCTGCCCACCGCTTCCCACCTCGGCACTGCTGCAAACCCAGTTTGCCCGAAACGCTCCCTTTTTGGGTGCCCAGCGTCTGGGCAGGGATGCTCAGGGCAGGCGAGCCCAGGGTGGGCACATCGCCCACATCACCCCCTGCCACCCAATTTATCAAAAAGCAATTAATAGCTCCCCCCCCCCCTGCATTTTATGGTTTCTGTCTCTTCCCGCAGACTGCAGGGCAGTAATTAGAGTCTGGCTAATGAGGTTCTCGTGGCAGGGCCGTACGCTCTCACCAGATCTTCCCATCAGACAAAGGCCCCTCTGCTTCGCCACGCTTTGTGGCATTAATGTTTTATGGGCGCTCTCGGCGCGAGCCAGCGGACGGCGGGGTCTCGGGACGAGGTGGGAACCCCGGTGGCCTGGTGGTGGCTGTCCCATGTCACCCTTGGCGGTGGCACCGTGTGGCGCTGGAGCCGGGGCCGTGATTTACGGCAGCAGCACCGAGGGTCAGTTTACTTCATATCAGCCCCGTCATTTTGCTTCAAATTCCGCCGAAATTAAAAAGCCATATATATCCTGAAAATCTTATTTATGAACACTTAAGTGTAAGTAAGTCACAGTTGGACTGCTTCCCTCCCCGCTGATGTATGTAAGCTGGCAGCAGAGTGGACTCCGAATCAAATCTGGCAATACAATATGCTGTACTTGACTATTTTGACACTAGGAGTGTGATGTTTTTTTACAGTTACTGATGAGCTTATGTCACTGCTCCTTTTGGAAAAGAAAGGAGGAGGGTGGGCCGGGGGAGAGGAGAATATTGATTAACCAGCTCCTGATTATCTCAGCCACCCTCTCGCCTTTGCTTTCCTTTTGCGTTGAATACCTGGTTTCTTCAATTATTCATATAAACCCCCCTGTCAATATTGCCGACATGCCTCGGCTGCACGGCAGAGAGCGAAATTGTTCCGGGGGAATTACAGTTGTGCAATCCTAAAAACAAATGCTCCTAAACCACCTTATTTTTTTTTTTTTACCTCCCTATTTCTTTTTTTCCCCCTCTTTTGTTTTTGTTTTGTTCCAGAAGGAGCTTAATTCTGTTGCTTCTGAGCTGGCAGCGCAGCGGGAGGAAAGTGAACAGTCTCATAAACATTTAATTGAACTCAGCCGGGAATTTAAGAAAAATGTACCTGAGGTACAGTATATTTGCTGTTATAGAATTAACTCGGCAGGACGGCGTATTTCCCTCTGTTGAAACTAGATTTTGAGAACTGTAGACGTAAGTGACTAACAAGAAAGGAAGCTAATTAGCCACAAAGACGAATTGCAGCCCCCAACCTGTGGCTGTTCTCACTTCCCCCTTGCACGGGCGCTGGGGGCTGCTGGGGGCTCCGGCGCGGGAGGAGGCTCCAGGTCTCGAGGTGCTGATAAAAAGCGAGCGCTGAGCACTCGGCGCCGAGATGCTGGCGCTCGGATCGCAGCCCAGATGGGGGGAGATGTGTTTTTTTTTTTTTTAAATGGAAGAAAAATAGAAGAGAGAAAAAAAGAGCAACTCCGAAATAGATCTCGGTGGAGGCTGTTTGCCGAGCTGGGGGGGGATTTTCTTTTTCGGATGTGGGATGGAAAAGCAAGAGCATTGCAGGGGATGCTCGGTGGAGAGGTGGGCAGATCCCTGACCCCTGCAGGGTGTCTCTGGCCGGCGCGATCCCCATGCTGGGGTGCGCTGCGCCCACCCTGCTGCTCCGTGCCTGCATCCCTGCGGTCCACAATGCTGCCAAGTGCTTCCCTGGAGGCTCCGGCCACGTCTGGGGCTCGCGCGTGTTGGGTCCGGTCTGTGACCCCCAGTGGGGCGAGGGGGGCGAGGGAGGCTCGGCACCTCGGGATACCTCTCCTTCTCCCAGGCTTTGTGATGCTCTCTCGTCGGGGGCTGCTCGCTGCATTCCTCTAATGTGCTTAGATGGAAACCCCCGGGGAGATGTCGGTACTCCGAGCTTGCCAGCAGCGACACATTAGGATCTGTCATCTGCTGAGCATTACCTTATTTTAAATCTGTCTCTTTGGAGCTACGTAACTGCATAAGAAAATATTAAAGTAAACAATAACTGGATTTACACAAATGCAGCTGATTTCCATATTTTTCATCACTTCATTTTATTACTCAGTTTACTGATATGCTCATTTATTTATAGGGCAATCCAGTATTGATTCATTCCAATGCACTATGCATAAACACATAAAAGAGAGTGATAACAATAGGAATACATTTTCAGTCTTTTAAATACTGCATTTTTTCCGATAGTCTTCATTAGATCCGCTGCGCGAAGATGAGCTATGTCCTTCGGGGCGCCTCGGCCCGTCCCTCCTCCCAAGTGCCTTTGGATTTATGGTGGTGGAGGTGAGACCAGGATGCAATTCCCGGCTTGGCGGCAGCTGCTTTACCAGTGCGGCTGCCTTCCTCCCCTCCAGGTGTTTTTCAGGGCAGGTTTTGGGGGAATTGATCCTAAAAGGTGGATTCCACTCCCGTAAGTTCGTGTTTCTTTGCCAGGTAGGACAGGATGGACACCAAAGTGCTGCTTCATCTCCCCACCCATCACTTGGGTCCCAGCCTGTCCTCGCTGAAGGCAGGAGGGATTATTTCATTTCTTAACCCACCAGGATGAATGTTGTCCCTCTATCACACGCTGTGACTGGGCCGATAGCCCCCGGAGGAGCCAAAGGCACCAGGAGGGTGATGCTCGCTCATTGCACGTGGTCCTTGCGTTGGCATCTCTGCGCTTGCAGGTGGAGGCGTGCGCCCCTCCCAGGGGTGTGCATTCTGGGGCTGGGGGGTCCTGGGGGCTTTTTTTCCCTTTTTCCTTCTTTTTTTTTTTTTTTGCAAACAACACTTCTCAGCGTGTTCCCCATGAATATTTACCAGGGAGAGCGGAGTGCTACATCATCTGAGTCATGGGAAGGAGCCCATAAAAACGTGGTGATGAATGGCAAGAGTTCCCCCTCTATTCCTTCTTGTAAATGGGAAGAAAAAAATCATTTTGAAATATTAACCTGCGTTGTGTTGGATGGGCTTTTTTTGCTGTTCCTCTCTGCCATTTCCGAACTCAGCTCATATACATTTAGGCTCCTGTATCCTTCCTATATAATTTCTTTCTTGAGGAACGAGAAGTGGGGGCCAGGAGGGAGATTGAAAGAAGGAATAAATTGTACCCGTGGAGAATAAAACAGGCTTTTGTTTTTCGTCCTGATTAGATAAAGGGCAGTTTATTTCTCTGGCAGAGAATCACAAAAAGCTGCCCGTGATGGCAGTTTAATGGCAACAGCTTGAAACGGACCAAGTTTGAATATCCTTGCAACGGAGAAAAGAGCAAAGCGAAAGCCCTGCTAATTACAAAAGTTGCTTTATGAAAGATAATTCAAAGCAATAATTTAGCAAACATAATCAAGTAGCGCAGATGGGGATTTTGATGAATAGTTTGCAACATGCAATTAGCAGCTCTTGCAGTTACATATCATTAACCCTCAGAGCACAAAAATTATTTTCTCATTATTAGATGAAAAGGTAAAATTAAGCTGACTAGACAGTAAAGGAACAAACTACAATTAATTACCTTCATTTATTACAGTCATTATTTTAAACTTATTTTTTTTATTCTGATAGATAGATGAAAACATCTAAATTAAAAGTTTTGTTCTGCTAAATTGGAGGTGAAACTTTGCGGTGCCCGCGCCGGGGCGCGCTCCTCTCCCGCGGGATGGACGCTGCATCCCCAGCCCGAGGTGGCCGGGGGCGAGCGGTGCCGAAATCCATCTGGCTGCGGGTGGAAACCCTCGTGTCATCGCATTTCTGCCCCGATGCGATGCGTCCAGCCTCTGCGTGAACGCGTGACGATGCTATTTTAAGTCCCCTGGACCATCTCCTCCACCGACATGAACCTTGCAAGGGTTTTTTTCGCGGGGGCAGCTCCTCACCCCCACCGTGAGCTGCCCTGCAAGTTTTGCATATTTTTGCAAGAAAATATTTCTTGTAAATACGGGAAGAAACCCATCCGGCTGTGTATTTCTCTCCCAAACTGCTTGGTATCAGCCTGCTCTTTGGAGCCGCCTTCGGTTCGCTCTGCAGCCTCTCGCTTCGGCGCGTGCATCGAGAGCAGATGGTTTGCAGTCGCCAACTGTCAGTAAATGCACTGAAAAAATAAATTTGGGAAAAAAATCTAAACTTGGCAGCGAAAAAAAATACATATATAAAATTATGTCAGCGAAAATGCAAAACATTTTTGAGATGTTTTCTCCGTTTGCTCTGTTGGGAATAGAGGTTGGGACTCAGCTGGAGGCAGCTCGGGGGCCCCAGCTGGCAAATTCGGCATCGCAGGGCTGGCGATGGAGCAGCAGGAGCTGAAGACGATGGGAAACGCCTCTCGACGAGGCCGCCCGGCCCCTCCAAACACCGTGAGGACGGCGGCACCGGCCGTGCACCCACCGCCGGCTGCAGCAAAGGCTGGTGCGGGACGGCGTGGGAAAAGGGAAAAAAATAGTTCTGGCGAGATTAACATCCTCTGACTCCGCTCTCAGGAACTTTGCCAAAGCATCATTGAACTTGTCAGGAAGTATTACAACAAAATTAAGAACCAGCAGCAATTTTCTTTCATTCGGTATCCTATGCTTTATAAAGTAAATTATTAATGCATTTTTTTTCTCAGTTAAGCAGTTATTTGCAGCAGTCTCGGTATATTTCTCATTAGAAATAACATCATCTGAAGAACTTATATTGATTCTTTTTTTTTTTTTAATCTGCAAATCATGAACATGAACAACATGTTTATGTGACGTTCCCTATAACTAGAATTCTCGGGCTTTATTTTTATATTATTGATCTTTTTGACGTGAATTGCTTTTCAGCCTTGTGAAAGCGTTGTAAGCTTTCTGCCTTTGGAGAAATGGGCTCGAGCAGAGGGAACGATGGGTTGGGTGGGTGCAAGGGGTGTGCGAGAGGTGTGCGTGCGATGGGATGGAGGAGCTGGTCCTGCGGCAGCTCCTTCCCATCTCTACCCATCCTCCCACTCTTCCCCTTTTCTCCCTGACTTCTTTACCAATCAGCAAAAAAAGAGAAGAAAATAGCTTGCATGTATTTTTTTCATCAGTTTTCTTCAATGTTTGGGGTCTCTGCCGCTGCTTTCTCCCCCGACAGCTGTTCCTCATCGCTTAGAAAGAGCTCATTTGTGTTTTACTGCCACGAGTATTTAGATGGAAATAACCGACTACTTATCCCACACTTGATCGCGGGGATGTGAGATGAACGCGCGCCGGTGCGATGCGAATCCCGCGCGCTCTGGGAGGAGGCACGCGGCCGGGCGACGCTCGCCCCTCGCTCCGCAGCACGATCGGCCGGGCTGGGGAGTTTCGCCGTTTTGTCAGTCAATTATAATAATATTTCTGCTTCCAAATGTTTAAAAAGTTGGCTTCGTAAGGTATAATCATGGCACAGAGGCCAGCCTGACAATAGTAATTAATTAGGCTATTACGCATTCTACAGTGATAATTGCTTTGCTGGAAAGTCACCAGCCATGAAAAAGAGCCGGCGCGGGAATGTCATCCATCAAGCGCCGCCGCTCCCGCGCCGCGCCGCGCTCACCTTGAGCCCGCGCGCTGCAGAGGGAAACGGGGGGAAAAGAGAGAAATTAATGAGAATCGATGCGTAATGCGGAGGCAGAGCTCTCGCAGCGCTGTGCAGGCTGCAGGAGGACGTTGAGCTGGGGCCGAGCATCGCTCCCCTCTTTTCTTCGCCTCTTTTTAGCAGGATGCCCTCCACCTTTGGCATGGGGGGGCAGAGTTTGGCCCCAACAAGATTTGGGGGCTTTTCTGCAAAACCCAGAAGCTTGGTTTGGGGGCTGATGCCCCCAGGGCTGCTTTTCAGGGGGTTTATTCAGCTCCATGTAATGATCACAGGCAGCTTCAGGAGTTACGGTGAGCTGTCCCCGAGCGGGACCCGGCACGCTGAGCATCTCCGGGGAGGTTCGATCGCGCTGCTAAAAATCCCTACTGCTGCCTGGTATTTGAGGAATTATCCCTATCCACGAAAGGCCATGGAAAGTTTTACTAATTGTAGCTGACATTTCCTACAGTTTAGTGGGACTCTGAAAGAGCAGAGCTGGTGCCTGGATCAAAATCCATCAGCTGCGGTGGGTTCGTGGCTAACAAAGAACCCCGGGGCTAAAAGGTGCCAGCGCCTTCCCAAACACAGCCAGGCTGGGTGCTGGGTGCCACTGTGCCCATGGGATGGGTGGCCCCAGGAGGTGGTGTTTTCTTTGCCAAAAAGTGTAATTTGGGAGCTGATGAAATGAAGTCCCAAATGTCTGCTGAGGTTAATGAGCGGCTGCAGCCCAAATACAAGATTTCCCTGGAAAATGTCCAAGTGTTTCACTTTGATGAAAGCGTTTTCAAGTGGTTTGGGCAGGTTTGGGGTCCTGAAATGATGTTTTGATTGGATGTTTGCCTCAGTGCGGTAGTTTTAAGGAGGAAACCAAACCTGAAATGAAACAAAACACTGTAATTCAGGATGAGCAAAATCTTCGAGAGCAGCTGAGCCTTTTTGAACTCCTTGTTCCTGCAGCTTCGACTGAGATGCTCGGCCCTCCGCGGGGATGCTGAGGCGGTGGCAAGGTTTCAAAGCTTCCCCTTCACCAGCACTTTGTGTCTATCACATGACTTCAGGAATAAAAACCCAACGGGAACAGCCTGGCTCGAGGTCCTGGCCAAGCAGGGCTGGAGCTGGCCCGTCTCAGCCTCCTTGCAGACCCCTGCGTCACCTTGCTGGCTCGGCAGGCGCGATGCTCTCCCATTGCCCTGCTCCGCGTCCTCCCCCTGCTCTCTTCGCAGCTTTATTGTTATGATTTCAAAGCACCCCGAAGCCAAGTATTGTAGTGGAACGCTGAAGCAAGCCCCCAAATTTCTCCTCTGCTGCAAGCATGACAATGGGAAAGTCAGTTTGTGTATTAGATGCTAAAAAAAGCCCAGCTTATACAATTTTAACAACAAAAAATGATCTTTGTGCTCCAGTGCTCTGTGAGCTTGGAAGGAGAAGGCAGTTTTGCTCAGGTGGCTGGTGAATTACAAATGAGTGCTTTGCTTTTGTTTTGAATGACAAGCAATTTAAATTCAGTCTGGTGTGGCGCGCTGCAAGCTCTGCGAGCAAGGAGAAGGGTGGCAAAAAGATGCCCTCTGCCTCGGCTGCGGTCGGGAGCTAAGTTTGGACTTTGGGGACTTCTGGGGCTGGGAGCATCTCTGCTGGGGTCACCTCCATCCCTGGCTCCTGGGGACAGCAGGGACGTTTTGGCCGTGGAGGTCTCCTCGTCCCACCAGAGTCGCGTCCCACTGCTGGCCATGCATGGAGCAGGGTGGGGGAAACTCGACCAACAAAGAGCACCAGAGCCGGTGGGCAGCAGCCCCTGCCGCGGCGTCGGCGTGCGGTGAAAAATTAACAGGAGTAAATGATTCATGCTCATGAATGTTGGATGGGAGCGCGTGGCAGATTAATACGTTGTTGGGCTGTTAGCGATGCGGTGTGCCACCTCCCCACCTCCCCGCCGCCCAGCCGGCAGCCGCGGCACCGTGCCCCGGTGGCGGTGAGGCCAGGGGGGACGTGAGCGGGGAGACGTCTCCCGGTCCTGGTGCTGCTGCACGGGGACGGCGCAAGCATCGGCCCTGCCTGCAGCATCGCCCTGGCCCCACCGTGCCAGGGAGGGCTGTGGGCCGGATCCAGCCCAGCAAGCACAATAACAGGCAGAAATCTTATTTCTTATTTAAGCGCCGGCATTAAATTATAATTTTCATTTACTCAGAGTGCATCAATGATTTAAAGTGGCGTGACATTACAATGGCGCGAGGAGGTTAGCCGAAGGCAGTGAGCGGCTGCGCGGGTGCTGAGCGGGCGCAGGGCAGGCGGCCTCAGCCCTGCAGCGTGCGCGGCCGTGCCAGATGCGACCCGGGGCACGTCCCTCCGGCCACACGCTGCTTGCTCGCAAAGCTTGCCTGTGAGCATGGAGCCGCTGGCCCAGCGGAGCTGTTCCCTCCTCCAGCCCTGTCTCTCACTGCCTTTTTCCATCTCCCTGCAGGTGATTGCACTTAGTAAGAGGAGCAAGGAGGCTGAGACGGCTTTCCTGAGTGTTTACAAGCAATTAATCGAAGCTCCAGGTAAGGAACGCGGTGGCGACCTGGCTGCGTAGCGAGTAGCGTGCAACCGCCGGCAGCCTCGCGCCCGGAGAGGAGCCAGCGCCAAGGACTGGGACACAGCGCCCGTCCCCGTCCCCAGGGTGGCTGGCAGCGCAGACGTCCGCTTTTGCATGTTGCTCTGGAAATACCAGCTGAAGAGACAAGTGGAAACATCTTTTGCCATCGCTGTGTTTCAGCCCCTGAGCCAAATGCATCTTGACATTAGAAAAGGAATACATTTGGTCAGCCCTTGTAATAACACTGCGGCTATCCCCGGTTGTCTTTTTGACGGTAAGTTAACCGAAACGACGGAGCTCCGGCTTGCAGCGCAGCTCCTGGCACCGTCCGCGCCGTGCCTCCTGCTTCTGGGGGCTGCAACCCCCCCAGGGGCACCTCAAGCAGCCTTGGGAGGGGGAAACTGAGGCACGGGGCTTGTGTTGGCAGAGGTGCTGCTAGGGACGGGCGGGGGCCAGGAGCCCTCCCCGCTGCTCCCTGCCATGGGCTCTGCCCGCTCTGAGCTGCTGGGCGTGGGCGGCCCCGGGGGCTCGGCTGCACCGCGTGTGGAGCATCCCCGGCACGGGCACCCGCGCGCCAGCCCCAGCTCCGAGGATGAAGAGCCTCAAACTGCCGAAGATGTGCAGAAGGGCTCCTGCAGGGCCACTAATTCATTTTCCAGACATTTAGGAATAACAAAATGTTTTAATGATTTCTTAGGGGAATTAGGGAGACATATTTTTGTCCTCATTAAATTTTATCCTGTGCTGCAAGAACCAAATGTCAGCTCGGTTTCCAGAACCCAGTGATCTTCCCTCCCCACCTCCCCGCGCTCGCCCGCCTGGTGCTCCCAGGCACCCTCCCTGCATGCACACACGTGCAGTCCTGTGCAATCGTGCACAATCACGTGCAACCACGTGCAGTTCCGTGCAATCGCGTGCAATCATGTGCAACCACGTGCACACACATGCACACACATACACACCCCAGCACTTCCCCCCTGTGGTCTCGCCACATCCCGTCCCTCCTGCTCCCCTCTCCCTCTGCTCCCCTGCAGCTTCCATCTCCCTCTCGCTCCCTTCTGCTCTCCTGCCATCCCCTGTGCCCCAAATCCTCCCATCACCCTCCCTGCGGATCCTCCCGCCTGTCATTTTGTCCCCGTCTATTACATGTCCGTGTGTCTCTCGACAGGCGAACTCTTTGTGGAATACTTTACAAGCACCACATAAGTCCTGATTCGACATTTTTTGCTTTGAATGGCTGCTGTCAACACAAATCTCTGGCAGAGACTGTAACGGAGCCTGATTGCTCAGCAAGTATTTTGATAAGTGAGCTGGCTGTGTGTCTGTAATTACGGGAGAAAACCGTAAATCTTTTGGATATTGTTCACACAGATGTGGCGTGAAGGGAAGGGGGGGAAGCAGTAAAATGTGTTAAAAGCATAATTAATGTCATTGTTGTTGGGGATGATTTGATTTAAGCCTGACTTTGACTCGTGGAGGGTTTCATAGGGCTCTGGTGGAGCAGGTTGGGACAAGGTGGCGCGAGAGGTGCCACCTTGGTGCGAGAGGTGCTGGCAGCATGGATGCACCATGGACACACCGTGGATGCGTGTGGGTGCATCACAGAGGCATCATGGATGCACATGGATGCACGTGGATGCCCTGTGCTCATCTTGGCATCGTGGCAGCCGTGCAGGGCAGGTGCCACCCTTTGTCCCCCAGCACAAGACCTCTGCCAGAGGCTGGGACAAGCAGCCGGGGCACAGGGACGGGATGCAGGTCCCTGGGGACACAGGTGCGGCCGCTCCACAGGGCTGTTCATATGCAGGGGAAGGCGTCGAGCACGCGGGACGCCTCCCAGTGCACCTGCCCTGTCCTGTGCGTGCCTTGAGCCGCTGCCAGCAGCTATGCCGTGGCACTGGGGTGCTGCAGTGGGACCAGTCTGGGCCCCCCCAGCAGTGTGGAGAAAGGCCCCCCTGGTGCCGGGCTGGGCACACAGGAGAGCCCCTGCCCAGCGCCCCGAGTCCCTGCTGCAGCACTGCTTCAGGTGCTAAACAACATCCAATAACGCCAGCTAGTGGCAGCACTTATTATATGTACATAAATATATAAATATATACATGGGGAGAGCGCACAGAGTGGCACACTAAGCCTGGGCAGGGGGCTCAGCTTTGTGGCAGGGACTTCACTGTTTCCCACGCGAGCTGGCAGCCGGTGCCGGCGGTGTTCGGTGCCGCAGGGCTCAGCGTGACGGCTGTGCTGCCTGTCACCCGCCCGTGCCGCCGGTGAGTCACAGCCCCTCGGCCGCTGCGTCAGAGCCGTCTTGGCTGGCCCGGTTGGCCGTGCGAGCTTGGCACGAGCTTGGCATCTGCTCGCGGCAGCCCCTCACCGCATCCCGACATCTCGCGTACAGCGGCGGAGCTGGCCCCACAGGCGAGGACAGAGGTTTCCCAATGGATGGGCAGTGGCGCATTAGCACAATTTAATTAATCCAGCAGGGCATTTTGCATCACGGTGGTCACAGCTGATGGGTAAAGCAGAGGTGAAGTGCCTGCTTTCTCTCTTCCCATTTAAAAGCTCCGCTCCCAGCATCGTCCCGGGAGCAGAGAGCAGGGTGCTGGGGAGCGTGCCGGCTGCATGGCAGCAGCGAGGCTGTGGCTCGCGGGAGGGAAAATGCTGACCCGAGCAAAATTCCCCGGCGCTTTATTGCTCGCCCGAGCTGCTCCGGGATTATTTCTCATTACAGAGGCGAGAGGAGCTGCCGGCGCAGATCGCGTCAGGGCCTGCCCCAGCGTTTAGCGGCCGCTCTGCGGGCTGGCGCGCAGCCTCCTGCGAGTGCCCTGGCTCCGGGGGAGCACGGGGGGGTCCTCCCGGCCCTGCCGCTGTGGGTGTAATTACCCGGATCATTAGCTCGCGGACTTACAAACGTTATTAATGGCTGTGAGAGCATCCAGCCCGGTTCAGGGCCGTGCTGCGCATCCTCACCTGCCGCCTCTGCAGCTCGCAGTGATGGAGGGGCCATTTCCCAGAACTCGTGGGCGGGTTTTCCCCCGTGCACTCACAGCTCCTTGGACATCGAAGAGGCTGGATGGGCACTGAGCCGCAGCTCCAGCTCCCGTAAAGCATCCCAGGAGGGAGGATGCTGATGGTGTTTGCAGCACAGGGCCCGGTGGGGTCCTGAGGGACACCTGCATCCGATGGCAGCGATAGGTCAGGGGGCTCCAAACCCCATCTCAGGAAGCGCGCGTCGTGTCACCGTCTGTTTGCACGGAGCTCCCTTAGCGCTTGCTGTCCCGCTGCTGGCATCCACGCTGGGTGCTGGAAGGGCGGATCACGGGCCAAATCCTCTGTATTTGGGGCAGACTTACCCCAAAAACACCCAGTGCAACCCCAGAGCAGCCCAAATCCCATGGCAGGGGGCCTGACCCCTCCGGCCAGGCGCTCACTTAGGGGAGCCACCATCTCTCCCCGTTTGCAGCAGAGGCAGCCACACGTTGGATTTTTTTCCATCACGGTTATTATGTTTTACCCTTGGATGCCTGCCACGCGTGTGCGCTGTGCAGTAGCACACCCAGCTCCGTCCCACTTCCCTGTTTATCTAACTTTTTGACCCTAGAGAATTCCAATCTATTTCCTTTCCTCTCTTTTTCATAAAAAAGCACCCCAAACCTATATTAACCTGGCTCAATAGGAGGCATTTTCTTGAACTTATTAAAAAATCCAGACTTGTAAATTAATTTGTTCATGTTGTACAATGGCAGTGCAGATGGACTCATTAGCATGCACACAACAAATAATTATAGATGAATTTTTAGCTGGCCTGCTTAATGGGCTTGCTGGGTTAATTATGTCAATGTATAATTACATCAGCCCTGGGAGACATAATGGCACACCCTGCTGAGCAGACACTAGCTAATGATGGTGTAATGCTGACAGAGGGAAGACATACGGCTCTGAAAGCACCTGCTTACCTCGGCACAAACTGCCATTGTCTGCGCCCAAACTGGGGGGACCGGGGCCACTGGTGCTGTGGGTGCCACCGCGTTCGGGGACAAGAAGCCCGGATGCGCCCCTGGCAGTGCTCGGTTCCTCGGGGGCATTGGGCTGGAGAGCGCAGAAGCACGGGGTGGCACGTGGGGTGTCACCTGGGGTAGCACAGGGTGGCACCCGGGGTGGCATGCAAGGGCTCCGTCCCTGTTTTTAAGCAGGCTGCGGATGGCTGCTGCCCTTGGGGTGAGGGATGCGGGGGTGAGGAGGGTGGCACACACGTCCCCATGGCGGGCAGGGTGGGATGGGGACAGTGGTGGCGGTCCCCTACCCCTGACCGCCGCAGTGCTGTTGCCCGCAGACCCCGCTCCTGTGCTGGAGGCTGCGCGGAGCCTGGAGGACCGGCTGCAGCAGCTCCAGTGCCTCGAGCCCGAAAATCCGCCCCTGAAGGAGCTCGGCCGCCCCTGGAAGAAGCACCCGGAGCTCCTCGGCACCAAAGGTACCCCCGGTGCTGACCAGACGCGGGTGGCAGTGGTGGTCCCCATCCGCATCCGAGTGCCTACAGAGTGCTGGGGGGGGCCTGGGGGGTGAGCCCCCGCCTCTGCCCCCGTGCCCACCACGCGGCTGTATGAAACGTGTCCCCCCCGCAGAGCAGAGAGAGGGGACGTTGCCGGCGGCCGAGACCACGCTCCCGGGCGTCGACAGCAAAGCACTTTTGGCAGAAGCCTTGCTGCAGAGAAATGAGGCAGAAAAACAAAAGTACGTGAGTACCGGGGCCGGGACCCCTGCCGGCATTTAGGGGTGCTGGGGTCTCTCCCTGCCGCTGCCCGGGGGTGTCCGTCTGTCCGTGCCTCTGCCTGTTTCCCTCCGCGCCTCCTTTGCTGTCTGGGTTGAGCAAGACATCCTGCTTTGCACTCAGCGTGTCCGTCCATCCATCCCCTCTTCCAGGCAGTTGTTGTGTGTGACACGTGGCTCTGCTTGGGCAAATCACGTAAATCCAGGCCGGCGGACGAACCTCATTAACTGGCCTTTTAATTTTGAGGCTCCCGGCTTTCCCGGCAGTGTGTTTAGCGGCGCTTCATTGCTATTCCTTAACACGCCGCACCAGTAACAAACGAGGAATCTTTAAACCCTAAATTGCAGAGCTCTCCGAGTAAGTTCCTGGCAAGTGCAGGCTATAAATAATGCAGAATAACTTTTCCCTGATTGCTTCCCCCCTCAAATTAATGACAGGAGGGGGTGGGTTTCAGCGCAGGAGCGTTTCCACCTTCCTCCTGCCTTGGCTCCTCGTCAGGGGACGCCGAGCGGGGTCAGCATGGTGCCAGCCCCTTTGGGGACCACGGGGCTGGCGGGGCTTGGGGGGACGCCACGGCTGGGGACAGAGGCTCATCCCGGGGGTCCGGAGAGCGTGGGGCCATGCTGGGCGCGCTAGTGATGCGCATTCCCATTTGTCCCCATTCCTCCCCCATCTCTTAAATCTCAACAAGGAATCTGTCCCCGGGCCGCACTCCGACATGCTCTTTTCCACCCAAAGTGAATTTTTACCGCCGGGGCCATAACCCCCTTCAAATCAAACGGCGCGGTGGGCCAGGGCAGCGCCGGACGCTGACGCCCTTCTCTCCGCAGGGGGCTGCAGGAAGCCCAGCTCACCCTGGCCGCGCGGCTGGGGGAAGCAGAGGAGAAGATCAAGGTGCTCCACTCAGGTAGGGAGGACGGGCTGGGGGGCCCGGCCAGCCATGTTGTGCCGAAGCCCCCAGCCTGCTCCTCACCCACCCATCTTCTCTCTTTTTTCTGGCTGCCAGCGCTGAAGGCGACGCAGACGGAGCTGCTGGAGCTGCGGTGTAAATATGACGAGGAAGCTGCCTCCAAGTGAGTCGCTGAGTGCGGAGGTGCATTAAGTGACCGCAGGAGCACCCCAAGTTGTGGTCACTCCCTAAATCTAAGATGCGTGTGCGTGCCCTTGTCGTACGAGGGCTTTTGCTGGCCACGGATTTTATGTCCCTCGCCTCTGGGCTGGCATCCATGTGCCAGCTGATGCCTCTTGCTTCTTCTTGCAGGGCAGATGAAGTAGCCATGATCATGACAAACCTGGAAAAAGCCAACCAGGTGAGCTGGGAGCCCTCACGAATTTCCAGCAAGCGCAAAGCAAATACCCCATTTCCCTCCCGCTGCGCCCACCAATGCACCCCAAAAATCCCAGTGACATCGATGCTGGTGCCAGAAAATGGCATGCAGTGGCCAGGCTCCAGCTGGGCTCCCCAGAACTGGGAGTCCCTGCAAAGAGGGGGCTCTGGTTTCCTCTGCACAGTGGCTCCCCCAAACCAGGCTGGACCTGCTGCCCCATTTTGGGGCTCTCTGTTGAGGTTGAGCATCCACCCAGGGGATGGAGCAGGATGCGTGGGCGGGGGTGCTGGGACTCTGTTCTGCCCCAGGGGCGGGATGCGGCATGGGGCGCCTGCCCTGATGCGCTTTCTGCTCTCTTGCAGCGTGCGGAGGCTGCGCAGCGGGAGGTGGAGAGCTTGCGGGAGCAGCTGGCGGCTGTCAACAGCTCCCTGCGCCTGGCCTGCTGCTCCCCGCAGGGCGCTGCCAGGGTGAGGACACCCATCGCGGCCGGGAGCATCCATCCCATTGCAGCCAGGAGCACCCATTGTAGCCAGGAGCATCCCGTGCAGCCAGCAGCACCCTGTTGCACCTGGGAGCACTGTTTTGCACCCACCATGTTTGGGAGCAGCCCAAGGAGCAAAGCAGGAGGGATCTGGGCATTTTTGCACCACCGGGGCTGTGGGGTCGTAGCAGTGGCTGTGCCTTACCTGTGGGCCCTGCCCCCTGTATGGAGAGGGACGTGCACCCCGTGGCACTGAGCAGAACATGGGAGGGCTGGAAGGGCAGAGGAAGGGTCTGTCCCACCCCATGCCAGCAACAGCCCCCGTGTCCCCGCGTCAGATGGCCGGGAGCTGACGGTGTCCCCTCTCCCGGCAGGACAAAGTGAACTATTCCATGTGCTCAGGGTCGAGGCTGGAGGCAGCTCTGGCCGCCAAGGACCGGGAGATCCTGCGGCTCCTGAAGGACGTCCAGCACCTCCAGAGCTCGCTGCAGGAGCTGGAGGAGTCCTCCGCCAACCAGATCGCCGAGCTGGAGGGACAGCTGGCCGCCAAGAACGAAGCCATCGAGGTGCGGGCACGGGGGCTTGGGTGGGCACGGGGCGGGTGCCGGTCCGGCCGCGCCGGCTTTGCACCAGGAGCCATGTGTCTCCCCCGCAGAAGCTGGAGGAGAAGCTGCAGGCGCAGGCGGACTACGAGGAGATCAAGACGGAGCTGAGGTAGGGCTGCTCCTGCGGCTGGGCGGCGGGAGGCCCCGTCCTCCGCCTCACCGCCCCTCTGGTTTCTCTCCCAGCATCCTGAAGGCCATGAAGGTGGCATCCGCCAGCTGCAGCCTTCCCCAGGCAAGTGCGGCGGCGGCGGGGGCGAAGCGTGCCAGTGGGCCACAGGGCCCTGCCGGCCCCGCTGGAGCCCCGCCGCCCCGGCCCACCGCCGCTTTGCTCCTTGCAGAGCATGTCGAAGCCGGAGGAGGCCCTGCTGCTGGGGAAGGAGGCCTTCTACCCACCGCAGAAATACCTGCTGGAGAAGCCCAGCCTGATGGCCAGCGCTGGTAGGGTAACGGCGGCCACACAATGCCTTGTGCACCATGAGGTGTGGAATCGTAGAGTCACTTAGGTTGGAAAACACCCTTAAGGTCATCAAGTCCAACCCTCAACCTGACACTGCCACGTCCACCACTAAGCCGTGTCCCAAAGTTCCACATCCAGACATAAATGTGGTTTTCCCTTTGGGGTCCAGAGGCAGACCATGGCCAACTGCTTGGCTGTGTTCCCTTGTGGACCTAAATGTGGCATGGGCAGAGGCCCAAGCTTGGCCATCATGGCCAAGTTATGATGTTCACCCTTGGGAATGCAGGCGGTGGGGCCGGATCCTGCGCTGGTGGCCAGAAGGAGTCTGGGGATGGGATATGTGTGTGTGGGTCCCATCTGGGGAAACTGAGGCAGGAGCGTGCAGCTGGCTGGCGGGACTATAGTGCGTGTCCGTCTCTCTCGTTCATCTCTAGAGGAGGATCCCTCTGAAGACGAGTCGGGGAAGGACCCGCTGGGCATGGAGCAGCCGTTCCCGTCCCCCCAGCAGCTTCCACACGCCCCAGCGGATGAACCGGCCTCCCCCGCACCCCTCCCACCTCTGCCCGGCCCCGGCCTGGCCCCCGAGGGCCCCCGGACGTTCCCGCTGTCCCCCTTCCCAGGGGGCGAGCGGCTGCCGGGGGACGCGCTGCTCCCCAAGGGCCCCCCGCTGCAGCCACCCCCCTACAAGAGCGAGGGTGCCGGGGGGGGGCTGCCCTTCCCCTCCGCTTTCTTCGGGGCCAAAAGCGGCGCCGTGCCCCCCGGCACCGTGCCACCCGCTGCCAGCCCCCCCAGTGAGCCCACCGAGGGCGGCGGGGGCAACTCGGCCGACGAGGAGCAGCTGGATACGGCCGATATCGCCTTCCAGGTGAAGGAGCAGCTGCTGAAGCACAACATCGGGCAGCGGGTCTTCGGGCACTACGTGCTGGGGCTGTCGCAGGGCTCCGTCAGCGAGATCCTGGCCCGGCCCAAGCCCTGGCGCAAGCTGACGGTGAAGGGCAAGGAGCCGTTCATCAAGATGAAGCAGTTCCTCTCCGACGAGCAGAACGTGCTGGCCCTGAGGACTATCCAGGTGCGCCAGAGAGGTGAGTGGTGGGGTGGCCCCGCATGCCGGGTCCTGCCCCGAGCTGCCCCTCCACCAACACCACACCCCTGCTCGTCCCGGCAGCACCCAAGGGTGCCCCGTGCCACCAGCGCCCTGGTGAGACGGGTAGCGACACCACGAGGAGTCACCCATGGCAAGCAGGGACTGTCCCCAGCGGTCCCCAGGTGCTGCTCACTGCGGGGCGGGGATGCTATGGGGAATGCCCCAGCAAGTGGCAGCAACAAACGGCAACCCGTCGTGGAAGGTGCACCCCCAGACATGCTTCGCTCGTTTATTCTGACAAGCGCCATTTAATTATTCATTAGGCTGTTTCGTGGCGTATGAATCAATGTGTGACGGAATATTTTGTTAGAACAATGAAGTTTTAGTGCTGCGGGATGGCAGTACGGTGTCGGCACCGCCGTGAAATAACACCAGCGGCTCCTCGCCCCGTCTCAGCGGTGCTCTGGGTGGCGGCAGTGGCATCTGGTCCCTCAGGTCCCCAGGCAGGCGATGCCATGCCGGGGGCGTGAGCTGGCGGTGGGGGCTGGCGACTAATTGGGAGTGGTGTTTTTCTTAAAACCAGCATCCCTAAAAATAACTGAACATGAGCAGCAGTAAATACTTCCTGACGTACAAGTGGAGCTTGTAAAACCAGCGCCGGTGACAAATCTGTTGTCATGCCTCTTTGATCAGGTAGCATCACGCCGCGGATCAGAACGCCAGAAACTGGTTCTGACGATGCCATCAAAAACATCTTGGAGCAGGCGAAGAAGGAGATCGAGTCGCAGAAGGGAGGTGGGTTCTGTCTGCTCTAGGAGATGTCAGGAGCGCGCGGGGCACAAAACATCCGGGCATCCCGCCCCTGCGACACAGCTGGGACCTCCGAGTGGGTGCCCTGGGCTTGGGGATGCTTCCTGGCTGCTCCCATCTGCACACCTGGTGCTGGCAGGGCCAAAAATGAGTTTTTTTGGGCTTTTCTCCCAGTGCCATCCATAGAGGAGATTTGGGCGATGGTGGAAAGAAATCCTGGTAAATATTGTTAGAGATGAAAGACTTGGGCACGAGTGTGTGCTGCGTGTGCCCCCGCAGCCCTGAACGCAGGGGTGCTTGTACATTGGTTTTCAGAAACTTTGGACCTAACCTTTCCCTCCCCCCTTCCCCGAAACAGATGATTAAATGAGAATGCACAATCCATATGGCACGAGGAATCATTAAAGCAGCTGTGCTCACAGTCAATTACAAGAAATGAAATACATTAAAACAGGTAGTCTGCTGAGAAAGCAGAATCCTGGAGAATTAAATTAGACAGGAATGGTGGAAAAACAGGCAGGGAAAACAAACATGTTTGTCTATTGCCATCGTTGGTAATGGGATTTATTTTGCAATTGTCAAAATGGAATCCCACTTAGATCCGGGGGTGTTGCAGCGCTTGCTTTGCTGGGTGCTGCTGTCTGGGTTTGTAATCTCTGCTTGTAACCACAGAGCTGCACGCGCCTGCCCAGAGGAGAGTGCTAGTAACAGGGTCGGGATAAAATCCCTTTTCTCCTGCATTTTGAATTACGGCAACCTTTTGAAACGAAGTCCTACAAGAAAGAGAAGAGAGAGGGAGGGCTCCTTAACCCCCATTACAGCAGGGGAAACTGAGGCAGGGGGGGTCTGGCCTGCAGTCAGAGCACAGCCAGGACCTTTTGCATCCCAGGGAGCAAAACTCAAAATTTCCAAGCCCTCCCTCCCTCAGTGGGACCTTGGGCCAGCACCTCCATCTCCCCCATCGAGTGCTGCACCTTGGGGCCCCCCTCATTCCCTTCCTTTGCAGGTGAGCCCAAAAACCCATCGGCATCTCAAGCGGTGGCCAATGGGGCGGGCGGCAGCAGCTCGGAGGATGCCATCAAGAGCATCCTGGAGCAGGCACGGCGGGAGATGCAGGCGCAGCAGCAGGCGCTGCTGGAGATGGAGTCGGGGGGCAGCGGGCGCCCCGGGGGCACGCCGCCTGCTGAGCGCTCCACGCTGGCCGCTGTCAGCCAGAACATCGTCCCGGCATACGTCAAGCAGGAGGAGGGGAGCGGGGCCAGCCCCGGCCCCCCGCAGACACCCCTGTCCGTCCTCTCGCCCGCCGCCTTCGTGCAGAGCATCATCCGCAAGGTGAAGTCAGAGATCGGCGACGCCGGCTCCTATTTCGACCAGCACTGGGCATCGGAGCGCAGCCTGCTCAGCCGGCCCTACACCTCCGTCTCGCCTTCGCTCTCCTCCTCTTCCTCGAGCTACTCCAGCATGGCCAATGGCCGGGGCTGGCCACGGGGCGAGCCCGGTGAGAGCGGCACCAACGAGGACGAGCTGCCACCGGCCGAGGACGAGCCCCACCGGCTGACGGAGATGAAGGCGGAGGGCGCTGGCACGGAGCCGGCGGCCGGCAGCCGGCTGTCCTACTACCCCGCCTACGTGCCGCGCACCCTGAAGCCCACCGTGCCGCCGCTGACACCAGAGCAGTACGAGATGTACATGTACAGGGAGGTGGACACGCTGGAGCTGACCCGGCAGGTCAAGGAGAAATTGGCCAAGAACGGCATCTGCCAGAGGATCTTTGGAGAGAAGGTACCGGCCTGGGGAGTGGGGTCCAGCGTCCCCTCTTCGGGGTGGGGACTCTCCCCTTCAGTGCCCAGGGCTGGTTGATGTCCTCCAGCACCTTCTGCCAGGGTCCCCGCTGTGCCCTGGTGGGTCCCCTCGGAGGATGCTGAGTCCTCAGGGTCCAACCAGACCCCGAACAGTCTCCTGGCCAATGCCAGCTGGTTGGTGGCACTGCCCACTGGGAACCCACTGTCCCCTGCGGGGACCCTCCTCCCAGCCCAGTACCCGGTGGGTAGCCCTGAGGGCCCCATCATGATCCCAGCACCTGCACCAACCACTGGGACCGAGGGGTTTGGACACACCGTGGGGTGTGAACACACGGCCCGGCCCCTCCGTGCCTCCTGCCCCTTGCCCCTGTGCAGCCAGCCTGGTGTCCTGTGCGACTCGGCGGGACGGTGGCCAGGCGGCCACCTGGTGGGTAATGCCTGCACCGTGCCCAGGTGCTGGGCCTGTCCCAGGGCAGCGTGAGCGACATGCTGTCGCGGCCCAAGCCGTGGAGCAAGCTGACGCAGAAGGGCCGGGAGCCCTTCATCCGCATGCAGCTCTGGCTGACGGACCAGCTGGGACAAGGCATCAGCCAGCAGCCGACCCCCTCCCAGGGTAAGTGCCACCGCCACCGCCGCCACCGCGTCCCTTGCTCCTCAAACGCCCCGATGCCATTTGCATCCGCCTCCTGCACCCTAACACAGGAGGGTTTTGTTGCACCCCTGGCCCGCATGGCATCGCCCCGGCCCCCCTGGCAGCTGCCCCGTGCCCCCCAGCACCCATACCCCGCGCCCCGCCGCCGTCAGGGAGGGCCCATTCGTCCATCTCTCCAAAGCCGCCCCTCTGACACATCCAACTCATTCCGAACCCCCTAATTAGTATGTTAGGCAAGATAGGGCTGCTGCACAGATCCTTCAAATGTTATTTTGTCAGAAACGGGTTTTGAAAGTCATCTAGTTAACAAAAAGAAAAGGAAAAACACAACAAAAATCCTTGGCTTTGTGCCTGGAATAAAGAAGTAGCTGGGGTTTTATGTTAATGTTGTGTTTTCTCTCTTTAATTATTCCACCGTCGCCTCCTGCTTGGCCGTAGATGCCAGAGAGGCTCTGCTGGCTTTCCCCCTTTCGGAAATAATAAATAACGATAATAAATAATAAATGAATAATAAAAATAACCTTTACATTCCCACTGCCGTCCCCTCCCTTGACCCATGCCAACGCCCGCTCCGTCCTCACGGTCCTACACGGGAACGCGGGTTTGGGCAGCGGGGTCCTGCCGGCGCTGCTAACCCATCCTCTCCCCGGTGCCGCGCAGCCAGCCCCGCTGAGCCCCAGCCGTCCCCCTCGCCGCCCCCCAGCCCCGCCGAGCACGAGAAGGGCTCGCAGGAGCCCCTCACCCTCGCCCTGGAGAGCAGCAAGGAAAACCAGCAGCCCGAGAGCAGGGCGGCCGTGGGCAAGGCGCACCCCAACAGCCAGGGCCCCGTGGGCATCCAGGAGATTGTCGCCATGTCCCCCGAGCTGGACACCTACTCCATCACCAAGAAGGTCAAGGAGGTGTTGACGGACAACAATTTAGGTGCGGGTGGCGCCGGGCGCGGCACTGTGTCCCCCCCCTTCCCTGCTGTTTCGGGAGATGCTGGCGAGGCTGGCCGGTTCCCGGGTGGCTGGCTCCGTTGGCGGGTGCTCGGTGGGGTGCCGGGGTGCCGGGGTGCCAGGGTACCGGGGTGCCGGGGCCGCGGGGCGCAGCCAGCCGGCAGGGGTGGCGGGGTCCATCCCGCTCTAACCACCTCTGCTTCTCCTCCGCCAGGCCAGCGGCTGTTTGGGGAGAGCATCCTGGGCCTGACGCAGGGCTCGGTGTCCGATCTCCTCTCCAGGCCCAAGCCGTGGCACAAGCTGAGCCTGAAGGGGAGGGAGCCCTTCGTCCGCATGCAGCTCTGGCTCAACGACCCCCACAATGTCGAAAAGCTGCGCGACATGAAGAAGCTGGAGAAGAAAGGTGAGCGCGGGGGCCGGGCGGCGGTGGCGGAGCAGGGCGGCCGGGGGCGAGCGGCGCGCAGCTCCGTCTCCTCTCCCGCAGCCTACCTGAAGCGTCGGTACGGGCTGATGAGCGCCGGCTCGGACAGCGAGTCCCCCAGCGCCCGCTCCGAGTGCGCCAGCCCCAGCCTGCAGCCCCAGGACCTCAGCCTCCTGCAGATCAAGAAGCCGCGGGTGGTGCTGGCCCCCGAGGAGAAGGAAGCCTTGAAGAAAGCCTACCAGCTGGAGCCCTACCCCTCCCAGCAGACCATCGAGCTGCTCTCCTTCCAGCTCAACCTCAAGACCAACACCGTCATCAACTGGTTCCACAACTACAGGTAGGGGACATGCCCGGCAGGACGCGGTGGCACAGTGGCCTTGCTGCTCCTCTTCCAGGGGAAGAGATGGGGAGATGCAGAGCCACGTGCAGTCCCATGGGTGCAAGATGGCAGCCAAAATGCTGCGGGTGCCAGGCTTCATCCTCGTAATGCCAATGGGAGTAGGGGTCCCAAATCCTCCTCCCCCAGACCCTCACCGAGCTGTCTGTGGCACGAGGGAGGTTTTAGTGCTGCTTGGAGGGGAGCAGCACGGTCAGAGGGGCTGTGCCCCCTCCTGCTATATAAAACAGCATTAAAAGGCATACAAGTGCTTGTGTTGAGTCCACTCAGCCTCTGACTGCACGAACATTTCTCGGAGCTGGCTGAAGTTTCTTGCATGAAGCCATTGCTTGTTGGGAAGACTCAGGGGAGCACAGGGGAAAGCTTGGAAAACCAGGCTTTTTGGTGAAACGTTGACTAACACGTTTTTTTAAGACCTTTCCCCTCTCATTATTCCAGGGAAACCACTCCTGCTCTCGGTAAACAAAAAAGCCCTAAAATAGGTCTTTGAAAAATGATACATATTTAAAAAAAAAAAAGGTAGTGGAAAATATGTGCAGAAGTAGGGAGGCTGCAAGTTGGAAAGAGCCCAAAGTGTTGCAAAATCGTTTCCGTTTTCATGTGGCAGCACTGCGCTATCACCAGAAGGGGCTGGTGCGGGCAGGCGGGCGATGCCGTTTCAGATTATAAGCCTTTTCACACATCGAGCAATTTGATTCACTCCCCCCAAAAATGTTTTCAAGGATGACAAGCTGGAGGTTTCACATCTAAGGTGATGTCGTTGCATTTTTCAAAGCACAGCGTTCCTGGCTGGAGATGCTTTCTCCAACCGGGACGGTCACCGACACTCGGCGGTTGTGTCCCCGCAGGTCGCGGATGCGCCGGGAGATGCTGGTGGAGGGCGCGCAGGACAATGACACGGACCCGGAGCAGAGCAGCGGGGTGGCCGGCCCGGGGCGCAGGGCCCCACACAGCCCCGACTCGGACACCGAGGACCGAAAGCCCCTTTTTGAGGGGGGCGAGCACCCCTGCGCCGGCGAGGTGAAGGTGAAGGAGGAGCAGGGGGAGGTGGGCGGCTGGGGCCGCCGGCGGGACTCGCGCAGCCCGGCCGGGGCGGCAGAGGGGACTGGGCCCCTGCAGGAGGAGCGAGGAGGAGCCCCCCGC
>VXAA01005931.1:545056-555873 GCA_013399115.1 Anseranas semipalmata
GCCTCGCCAGGACCGTCCTCCGCCGGGCCGGTCTCACCGGCGCTGCCTCCGGCCCCCGGCCCCCGGCTCAGCACCAGCGTCCAGCGGCGCCACGAGAAGATGGCGAACCTCAACAACATCATCCACCGCCTGGAGCGGGCCGCCAACCGCGAGGAGGCCCTCGAGTGGGAGTTCTGAGCCGCCCCGCTGCCTTCGATATATATATATACACACACATATATATATTTTGTTAAATTCAGCGTGCACCGAGAGGCAGACCCAGCGAAGGAGGGGAGCGGCGGTGGAAGGGGGACGCCCGCTACGAAGCCGCCCCCGCTTTGTTTTAAATGTGAAAAACTGGGAACAATTTTAGAAAAGAAAAAAAAATATTTATAGACCTCTTTTAGATATTTTAATAAAAGGATACTTTGGAATTTATTAACAGCTTAAGCTGCTTTGATATTAAAGATAGCTATAAAATCAAGATGATGTAGCAGTCATGTCATTAAATGTACACTGAAGTCTTGTAGTTTGCCACTGGATGAGATTAAAAACAAAACAAAAAAAACACAGAAAAGACTTATTGAGCAAAGCCATCAAGAAGCACTATGAGACTGACCAAATTTAATAAACTTTTGCATAGCAGTTTTCCACATCTGTCTGTAAGACACTGCATCGCTTCTGCCCCATCCAGAGACTGTGTTATAGTCCATGAAGACTCTAAATCGAAAACCTTGATGCCATCGAGTATGTATTTAGTTCTGGTGGTATGTTTTTGAAACCTTTGTAACACAGAATGTCACGTGCAGTTGTATATGTTGTAGAAATGTCTGCAATAGCCTTCTTGAACAAGATGTAGCATGGTACAAACGCGGTCCCTCGCGCTTCCTCGAGTCAGCAGCCGGTGTCAGCCCCGAGCGAGGACAGCACCTGCCGGCCACTCCAAAAAGGGGGAAAAATGCAGAACTGACACAAATGAAGCAAGCTGTCTCTAATTTTGCTGGAGAGAGATGGGAAGAGGTACCTGTGTGTGACGCCTGGGGCAGCTCCGGCTGGCTGGGATGGCATCCGGGGTCCCTGCACTGTGCTGTTGCCCTTTTGGAAAAGGAAACCAAAAGAGGAGCCTCCGAGCTCTGCACCCCAGAGGACCGGTGAGCAGGATGCGCCCTGCTGCGGGGAGTTCTCCCTGCACCAAGTCCAGCTTTGGGGGCTGAAGCACTTTTTTGGTTCAGAGGCTTAGGGCTGTGGGCAGGAGGAGTGTCCCCTTGCTGTGGCTGTGTCCCCAAGCGGTGGCTTTTACAGCATGGCTCAGTGAGCTGGGACGAGCCCTGGGGTGTCGAGCTGTGCTCCTGCCCTGCGCTTTGCTTGGGGCTGAACTGGGCAAAGCACGATGGTGCCTTGGCTTTCCGGCACTGACCCCGTGCAAAGCCACAGGAGCGGCACGGTGGCACCCACCAGCCCCGTGCCACCAGCTCGCATCCCTGGGGTGTCCCCACCCCGCTGCCCCCGCTAATGAAATGCCTTTAAAAGAGGAGGGTGGATTGCGTTGGGTTGTTCTGTACTGTTTCCTGTCTGTTCAGTTTCTCGATGCATTTTGCAAGCGCCAAAAACACGGCGTGCCGCGCTCTGGCCGTCCCCTCCGTCAGCCGCCACCCGGCGAGAGACACCCGCAAAGCCCCGCGCGCCGCCGGGCGGGAGAGCTCGGTGCCAGGCTCCGAGGCTATGCATTGAATAGTTTTCCACTGTAGACATTTTTATCAGAATAGAAGGTATTTTTGTACTCTGGTGGTAGTCAGTGAGCGATTTCAAAAGCAAACCCATTTGGCTCTCCAAAGGCAAGGCTCTGCTCTGCCCCAGCGCAGAGACCGCAGCCCTGCCCGCACCAGCGCGAGCTTGCCCAAGGTGACTCCTGCTGCTGCCACCACGCTGCCGACGGTCGAGGCGTACCCATTGCCTACTGTTCTCCGTAGTGTGCTAGTGTTAGCTTTAGTGGAACGGGATTTGATGAAGCACTTAGGATAGTCTTTTGAACACGGAAATCCTGTTGTACTAAAAGCTAGTGGGACATACCGATCACATTTTGTTAGGCTCATGTACTGTACTTCAAAAGTTTCTATGAGATCGATGAACTTTGTTAAAAATTTTGGAAGGAACAAGTTCTGTAAAGAGCCACTAAATACAGAAGTTGGATAAGACTCTGGCGTCGCGGTGTGTTTGTTCGCAGGCTGCGGGACTGAGACGTGCGGCGGCGGCTCCCTCCGAGCTGCGTCCTTGCTTTGGGTCTCGCAGCCATCAACGCCTCCCAGTGTGCTGGGAAAAAAGGGGGGGGGGGTTAAATGGGGTTGGTCCAGCTCGGGGTGCAATCCTGCCCCGTGGCAGCCCCTGTACACATCCCTGGCATGGGTTCACCCCAGCACAGCTCTGTTCCAGACCACAGCAGTTTTGTTTCCATCAGGAGCCGCCTGACCTTACAGGGCTCAGCATTGCCTGGCAATTTTGTAGCTTCCGACACGAGGTGGGGGTGTTTGCGTCTGATGAATTAATAAATCCATATGTTGCATATCTGTTTAAGCTTGTTTGTCGGCTAACACGTTGGGAAGGATTTATTTTTAATGAATATCTGAACGTCTCGAGAAGCTCGGCCGGCTGCCATGGAAACTGCAGCCCTGCTCTGCAGCCGCCTGACGGGGCCGCGTTCTCCAGCTGGATGCTGCGGGCGGAACCTCAGCCCCGCTGCCCTCTGCGGCACCGCTCCGAGTGCCGAAACATGGAGCGGGATGGCACAGCCCGACCGGGAGCAGTTCTTGGTGAGCACGTGAGCCTGGAGGGCTTCCTGCCTCAGTTTCCCCAAGAGGACCCCGCCCCAGTATTGCTGCAAGACCCCATGTGAGCAAGAAGCTGAGATATACGTGCAGCTGGGACAGGGACATGAGGCTGTGCTGGCTGCTTGCATGACAGCAGGGTCCCAGTCCCTGCATGACACCGCCACCAGCCCTGGTGAGGGGACAGGTATGTTGTCCTTGGCTAAGTCACCTGTGGCCTTGGCAGAAGGCTGGGGACATCCCACCGAGGCTGCAGGGAACCCAAACCCAGGTGGCATCATGCGGAGATGCCCGCGAGTCGGGGCTCGGAGCAGGGTTTTAGCAACAGCAATGCGTTCCAAGGCAGCCGGTGCCTAATGAAGATAGGAGCTAATGGGAATATTTGACTGGGAGGGCTCGGATTATTGGAAACAAATAAATTCTGCGGCTTGTTTGCAGACAATCTGTCTTCCATCTGATGACGCTTCTGCTCCTGCCCAAGCTGGCAACGATGCAGTGATTTGTGTGTGCGAAGGTAGCAGCGGGGACAGCTCGCTGGTTCATCCCCATCCTCGATGGCACACCTGCCGAGCCACAGCCATGCGGATTTGTGATCTCCTGGCCTCTGCTGCGCAATTCCTCTCACTCCAAAGGCAATCACTGCGGCAGCTGGGCAAAGCCATGTGCTTGCTTCGAGCGGCTGCCGGGGGGTGGCAGCGCTGTGCTCCGGGGCATCTGCCAGCTCCTTCTGGCACCCAAACCTTGTGGGGCTCAATTGTGTTGGGACTGTCACTGAGGGCAGGACTGTGCTGCCCCTGCTTGGGACCAACCCAAGTGTCCTGATGTCCCCAGGGTGGCACCATCCCATCCCATCCCATCCCATCCCATCCCTGCAGGCAGACCTGGGGCTCCGAGGTGATGCAAGACACCGGCATTGGCCGTATCCCACTCAGGTGGCAGAGTCCCTGCCTGACCCTGTGGACATGGCTGGGCCAGGAGGGGGATTAAACCTAATTCCCACCTGAGCCAAATGCGCAAATGAGAAAGAGTCGGGAGGGAATTTCTGAAACTGTTTATCATAGCAAAAACTTGAGCCAGTTCTGAGAAGTCAAAGGGAGACAGAGCCACCCAGCCAAGACCCAGACGCTGCCAAGCTGCTGGCGCTTCCTCCTCCCAGATCCGGGGAGCAGACCCGGGAGGGGAGGGATCCAACACCTTTAGCAAAGGAGGAGCTGGTGCAAGGCCCGGCTGCAGCACTGGGCCCTCGCGTTTGAAGCGCAGTGAAGGGCTGTGCCCATAAATTAATGCAAACCCGCTCTATACATACAACTGACACACTGTACCGGCTGGTTTGACACTGGGATGTCACCCTGCCCCCAGGCCAGCAGCATTGGCGTTGATACAAACCACTGGGGAAATAGCAGAGAAACGTCTGCATGAGACCCCCAAACCGCCGGCGGTAGCTGTGCTTTGCTTCGGCACATGAATCACTCGACACGCTCCGCCGCTGACACATATGTTCCTGTTCAACGTTGCGATGCTTCCCCTTTGTCAGCCAGCCCAGGGATGATGCCCTGCCCTGAAATATCCGTCCTGAAGCCCTGAAGGACGTGGCCGGGAGCAGGCATCTCCATCACATGGCGAAACCGGGAAGCGTGCCGCGGAGGACGCAAGTTCCTGCCGGGCTGCCAGCAGTGCGCAAACGCCTGGGGCTGGGTGGCACCAGCTCCGTGCTGGCTGCTGCGCGCGGTGCTGCTGCTGCTGGGGAAGGCCTGTGTGCGCCCGTGTTTTCATTCTTCAGACCACATCCTGCCGGAGCAGAGGGATGCAACGGAGCTCAGCCGACCTCAGGGTGGGGAAGGCAGTACAGGCTCCCCAGCAGTGAAACAGCCATCAAAACCCTCCCCAGAATCCTTGTGGGTGCATAAGCCCACTGCAAGATCTGCCAGCAGATCCAGTTCAGTGCTCGCTTCCCAGAGCCAGCAAATCTGCATGGGCTACACATCCCATGGAGGGACCGAGGTGGCACTGAGGGTATGGGACGGGCCGTGGTGTGGTTCCCAGGGCTTGGCCGCATCTCAGGGCCGGTGGTCACGTTGCCTGTCCAGCCAGTCCTGCCGCAGCCGGGCCACCTCCCGGCCGTACCGCTCATGGAGCCGGCAGAAAGCCGAGGAGCTCTCGGCTGCAGCTGCCCCGGTGCTGCCCAGCTCGCTGCTGGATGCCCGCCTGCGCGGCGGCAGCGGCGGTGGCCGCGGGTTGGCATCGTCATCGCAGCCACCAGAGCCGGCAGCATTGGGCAGCTGGTCCGCGCCCGGCGCGTTGTTCCACACCGCACAGCCATTCTCCTTCAGCGGCACGGCGGGCAGAGCTGGCAGCCGCTCCGGGGACTGCTCCGGCCCCGAGGGCTGTGGCTTCCAGCAACCAGGAGCGTGCCGGCAGCCCGTGTGGCCGCCAGCCAGTCCCCATCGCATCTCCTCGAGCTGCTTCTCCAGCTCCCGCACCACCAGGCGCATGTAGTCGAAGCTGGCCCGCGAAAGCGACTTCACCCACGACTCCATGGCGGCCTGGCTCTCGGCCGCCAGCACATAGGTGCGGGATTTGGTGCCGCTGAAGCGGATGGCGAAGGCGAACTCCTCGGCCGAGTCGCAGAGCTCCACGGTGCAGCCCTCCAGCACGATGACGCCCACTGGCTCCCGGCTCTCCCGCTCCTCGAAGTAGAAGAGCATGTTGCCCTTCAGCACGAACCAGCGCCGGTGGTATGCCGTGTGCCGCTCG
Organism: Anseranas semipalmata; assembly: GCA_013399115.1. NCBI lineage: Eukaryota > Metazoa > Chordata > Aves > Anseriformes > Anseranatidae > Anseranas > Anseranas semipalmata. The sequence goes on from VXAA01005931.1 coordinate 550,612, forward strand.
CCCCGCTTGTAGAGGAAGCCGGCGTTATCGGCTGGGGAGTCGCAGGTGGCGTAAAACGCCAGGCTCCGCTCGTTCAGCTTCATGGCTCCGCGCCCTGTGGGGAGAGAGGCCAGGGCTGTGCCTTCATCATGCGTTAACAATCTGTCGGCTTTTTGTTCCTGGTGGCCCTGGCACCCAGGAAATGGAGCCGGAGAATAAACACCCCAGCAGGTTAACCCCGCTCCAGCCGCGGTGCTGCGTCCAGTGGGTGCTGCTGGCCTGGGGCTCCCCAGGGATGGGTTTTGCCCCTACGTGAGCGTTTTCCCATGGAGGAGCCCCAGACAGGGCTGGCGCCGGTGTCCCACGTCCCACGGCACAGGTGACCTTATCACTGACACCGTGTTTGCCCTGTGTCGTGGCGCTCCTCCCCACTGCACGCAGGGAGGGTTTATGGCCCGCGCCACAGATCCGGCTGCCGCTCTCGCCGCGACTGTGTCACCCAGGGCAAAGCCACCCCTCCCCATGTCCCCTAAACAGCGGTGGCCTCACCGTCCTGTTCTTTCCACCCACCTGGACCGCAGGGGCACGGCTCTGCCTCTAGCTCCGGGCTCCGGCTGCCACCAGCATCAGCGACGCGCTGCCGGCGTGGGTGGCCGTGGGGGACGCGGGAGCGCCGGGTGCGGGGACGGCCGCTGGCCCCCCGGGGTCCCCGCTCCGGCCGCTTGCTCCAGCACCGCTCTGCCCCGAAACGGCGGCGGGTTTCAGCGCGTCCCCCGCCTGCGGAGCACACGGCGGATCAGCGGGAGCTTCCCACGCAGCCGCACCGCGGGGCTAAGGCAGCTGGCAGGGGGGCTCCCAGCGCAGGGGGCAGCGGGTGCCCCTTCCCCCGGCTGCTCGGGGACGCCTCAGGGGACCCCAAAGTCTTGGGGACCTTTGGGCGCCGGGGGGGGCGCTCCCGTCCTCGGCGGCACCGGCACCGGGACCGCCCCGGCCGAGCCCCACCACGGCTTCCCCGGCACCGGGCGGCCCCGCTCCGGTTCGGCTCCCGCNGGCGCTGCCGCCGGGCTCCTCGTCCGCCACCGCCTCTCGGAGCGGCCCGGGCTGGGGGGGCCCGGCCCCAGCCCCCGGCGGGGCGCAGGTCCCGGCACGATCGCGGAGCTCCCGTGCACGGGATGCGCGCATCCAGGGGTGGATGCGTGCATCGATGCGTGGATGAATGCATGCCTGCATGGATGCATGGATGGATGCACGGATGCTTGCATGGGAAACCATTGCTCAGTGCTGACAGCGGCTGCACAACACTGAATTTTTGAGTCAGCTTTTTGTGTGTGCACCCAGGAGCGCCTGGCAGAGGGCAAAGGATGGCTGGGTGCTACAGGCTCAGTGGGAGGGCTGGAGGAGAAGGCAGCAGGGGAGAGGCCAGGCCTGCGTGGGTGAGAGAGCTGCTTGCTGCGGCGCCAAGCTGCAAGTCCTGGCTGCTCTCCTGTGCTCCGAACCGTGTCCTTGGGAGAGGACAAAGCAGACAGAGAGGGGGCTGTGTCCATGCGGAGGGAAAGAAGGCATCGAGGCAGGAGCCAAGCTGTCTGGGCAGGCATCTGGGGGCAGGTGATGACTGGTGCAAGGAGCTGGAAAGCAGCGGCCGATGAGCCATTAGCTGGGCTGGGGCAGGCACTGGAGGCGCCGGGCATTGTGCAACTGCGTGGGCAGAGATTGCGACCCCCTCGCTGCTTCCTGACCACGGAAGCCATGTGGCACTCGAGCCGCTGATGCGCTCGGACAGGCGGCCAGCGCTTGCTCCATCCAGGCCAGGGGTGAGCAGGTCCAGCGGCACTGAGCTGGGACATCCATGTCCTGGGACAGCCACAAACCTTTGGTGGGAGAAGCCTTCCATGCTGAAAGCATCACCAGCCCAAGGGCCACCTTGGCAGCATTGCCATCTTCACCATGGCCCAGTAAATACCAGCTTCAAGGATTCACTCTCCCTATTGCTGTCCATTTCCTCCAATGCGTATGTTTTAGCAAAAATGGTGCTGGCATTTGTTTTGCAGGACCCTGACTAAAATCCTGCCATAGTCAACAACTGCTGCCTGCACATTGTGCTCCGGGATTTGAAACCTCTGCTTGGGGCAGAGGTTTTCAGTTCACCAAGGGCTTCCTCTATCACCTGCAGACTTTCTCTTTCAGTCTATAAAAAGGGATTTAAAACAGCACTAAAACCATCAGGACTTTATCTTCCCTCCTGAGCAGAGTGGCTCTGTTCAAGGCTGCTGGTGTGAAGTCTCGGCTCTCTGCAGCGCTTATCTCCCCGCCTCGCTGAGAGGTGCCCTTTCGCACACCCAGATTAGGAGGGGGAAGGACCATGGGGAGAAGCAAGACCTTTATTAGACCAGCCGGAGTAACTGAAAAAAGCAGCCACGGTCCTTTGCCAGGACTCCAAAACCCGACTGCTTCGTGCAGCCCCAGCAGCCGCTTAGCGGAGGTTGTTCCCCCACTTGGTGCCTGGCCACTTTCTGGGGAGCCCTTTAGTGGCTGCTTTGGAGAATCACCCCAATTCCTCAAAAATCACCAGCAAAATTCCCCATGAGTTTTGCTTCCCGCTGGGTCTCCCCTGGGATGGTCGCGTGTCGCTGCACAGACTCCAGGACTTCCCCTTCTGAGCCACCCTGTGATATTTTCCCTGTTGTCCCTGCAATGTCCTTGCAGCGAGGGGACCGGAGCCGGTGCCTCGGTTTCCCCAACCAGACCTAACGCCCACAGCGACCTTGCTTGGCAGCTGGGAAAACGGAGAGGAAAAGGGGCTGTGAGGAGAAGAGGGGCTGCTGGGCACCCTTCTGGGGCTGCTGGGCACCCTTCCGGACCCCGCGGGGCTGCCCTCGGCCCGCTGCCCGCTGCTCCCGTGAGCGGTGACTGCGTGGTGCGCTGGCACCGCGGCTCCGCGACGAGAGCGAGGGAGCCTCTGAGTCACGGGGAGCGCTTGCTCGGCCGGGGCCAAACGTGGAAATCTGGGCTGCTGGGATGCTCCCCGGGGGCTGCCCGACGGCCCCAGCTGCAGAAGGGGCCGGTTGGGCCCCCCCCCGGCCTGGGAGAACGGCGGGGCAAGGCGGGGCCCCGCCGCCGTGCAGTGCTGCGGCTGCCCGGGAGGTGGCACCTGGAGCCCGGCGATGGCTGCGGGGCTGCGGGGCTGCGGGCGGCGCTGCGGGGCCGCTACGGGCTCGGCCGGACTGCGGGGTGCCCGGCNNNNCACCACCACCACCATCACCCTCACCTTCACCACCATCACCATCACCACCATCACCATCACCATCATCACCATCACCTTCATCACCATCACCACCACCACCATCACCACCTCCGTCATCACCATCACCATCACCACCCTTCCCACCACCCACCCTGCCCTCTGTACGAGTAGGCAAAACCCAGCCTGAAATTCTGTTTGGCTCAGCCAGCACACCCTGCAGCCCCCCATTTCCAGCTGTCACCCCCAGATCTCCTCCGGGCAGAGGGGGGACCTCTCAGCCCAGAAAGGCAGAGGTCACTGTCACACCCCACCCTGGAAATGCAGATGTGCTGTTTCCAAGCACCGGGTGCATCTGGAAAATGAAGTTGGCAAGAGCAAGGGAGCTAAAGAGAAGTGGGAAGGATATCTGGATGCTGTCGAAGGCTTTTACAAGAGGGGAAAGCTGCAATAGTTAAAAGCTGAGCCCAGCGCCCAGCAGAAGGGAAGCGGCTGCATGTGCGTGTACAAGGGCATCTGCGCAGCTCGGCATAAACAAACAGAAAAAGCAGAAGTCGGTGGGAGTGAATTAGTAGTCAGAGACTGCAAAAAAAATCCGTACAGGAAGCAAAACAAAAGAGAAATCTTGAGCCACAGGGGCTGAGGACACTAAGAGGGCGCTTTTGAAATATCTGAAGATCATCAAGAAAACTGCAACAGCTCCGGGCTGGGACAACCGCCCGCGGAAGGAGGGCAGGCACAGGGCTCCGCCGCCCGCTCGTCTGTGCTCAGAAAAAAAGCCAGAAGGTGCAATTATGCATGAAGCAACGGCAGGAGGAATTAAACAACAGTTTTTAAGGTAAGAGCTCATCACATCAGCCACTCCCAGCCACTTGCATGTGGGGTTTTCCTGGACCCTGCAGCAGGTGATGCCTAATCAGAATGCGGGGTTACAGCCCCGCAGGAGAGCTCTGCCCCAGCCTGGGGGGGCAGCAGGGCTATCCCAGGGCATGGGGAGCCAGCTCTTGGTGTGGGGAAAGCCAGCCCCGGGGCGCAGCACCCGTGTCCTGCTGTCCCACCCCGGCACAGGGCGGGTTTCCCATTCAGTCTTTTTGCCCAGACTGGAAGGGCAAGAAAGGGGCGAGCGAGTGGGGCATGTTTTAGAGCAGCTCCGAGGATGAACCCGCTGGTGTTGGCACACCGGTGGCTGTTCCCAAACAGTTCCACATGCCTCAGCCTGCTCTCTAAGGGCAAAATCCTGCGGTTTCCGCCTTCCCAACACCCACATATTGATTGAACGGCATCTATAAATCCCCAGCTGCCACGTCCTTGGGTTTCCCCGGCTTGTCACGCTGGGCGAGCCCCTGGGCAGGGCTGCTCTGCGGCAGCTCTTGCACGCCCTGTGTGGGGGTCTGTGGGGCCAGGAGAGCCCATCCGTCCCCGTGCTGCTGCCGCTCATGTGTAGCACGGGAGGACAAGGTCCCAGAGGAGCCCTCAGGACAGCCGATGACATGGGTGGGAGATGCTGATGGGCCAGACGTGACAGTACAGACCACAAACCAGCCCTTTCCTGGAAAAAGGTGCAGTGAAAGTTTATCATCCTCCCATTTCCCATGGCTCGCGGGGTGGGCGGCCACAGATCCACCACGCCATCATCATCCCTCTTCCCCTGGGACAGGGTGGCACCGGGACAGCACCAGGACGGCAGCGGGGTGGCCAAGCCTGGCCCATGGGCACCCACCCGAGTCCTCACCCCTGCTCGGGGCTGGGCACCCCCCCGGCCCGGACCAGAGGGACAGAGCCATTTGTCACCCGCGGCAGGGGACAGCTGCAGGCCCCGCTCCCTCTGGCCACGGGCCTTTTGCAGCGAGGTGATTTCCTTGGCCAAAAGGCAGAGGGAAATGATGAGAAACGGGGTTTGAGACAGCGTCTCAACGCACGGAGGTCCTCGTGTCCCGCCTGCGGAGCCGCAGGAACCGAGCCCCCATTTCCCTGCGCCCACCCCTGCGGAGCCCCCAGACGACCCTCCGAGACCCCCGAGGACGCGCGCAGTGCCCCCCCTCCCC
>VXAA01005931.1:561603-634788 GCA_013399115.1 Anseranas semipalmata
AGAGCCCGTCCCGTCCCGGCAGGATACGGGCGGGCTGGAGGATGTTTCCTGCCTGAGCAGAATGCATGGCCCCGATAAATGCCTCGTGCGAGCACAAGGTACGGTGGTAAACAGCGCCGCGGAGCCGGGCTGGCCGCGGGGAGCTCTGCCACAGGGCTCGCCAGGGTGGCTTCGTGGCTCTCGGTGGCCCAAAATAGTCCCCGAGGCCGGCGGAGCAGTGCTGTCAGGTTGACGGGCATGGCGCTGCCTCTGCTCCCAATGGCAAAATCTGCTCGGGGCAGAGATACGGCGCGTTCTGCCTGGGGCACCCGTGGCATCTGGGTGCGGCCGTGGAAGGAGACCCCAAGTAGCCCGAGCCGTGTGGAGGGGAACGGGTGCATTTTGGGGTTCCCTGGCAAACCCAGGGAGCTGTGCGTCATTTCCAGCTGGAGACCCAACTAACTTTGGAAGCAGGCCTCCACTTGCTGAAGGGATGGTTTAAGCACGGAGCAAAGTCCTGGGTGAAGAGCAGCCGCGTGGCTCTGTGTGGCACCGTGGGACGCGGCAGGGACACGGGGTGGGCACGGTAGGCGACAGCACACTCCTGGCACCTGCAGAGCCCTTTTCCCCCATCCGAGTGTCCCCCAGGGATTCATTCACTCATCCCCAGCCATGCCGTCAGCACGGCCGCATCTCCAGGTGAATGCCAGACCAGGCAGCTCCCTCCCTGGATTTCAGCAGCTATTTATTTTGTTTCCTCCCCCTCCTGCTCCCCCCGGCAGTTTTATCAGCTCAGCTTAAATAGGTCCCTGGAGGGAAACCCATCAGCGCTGTTAAGCCTTGGCAGAATGAAAGCGGATACGGCCGGGCCGCGCGTCCCGCAGGGAGCTGCAGGCAGCTGCGTGGGCAGGAAGCCGCGCAGACACCCCGTGCCGTGCGGGTGGGGAAACCGAGGCACGGCCGCGCTCGGCAAGCCAGGGATGCGAGAGCGCGCGGAGCAGGGCTTGGCATCCGGCACGTGCGGCGCTCCGCCGGGCGGTGGGTCACGAGACCTCGCGGTTTCTCACTCACAAAGCCATGCTGCTCACTGGCCCGCCACGGTGACCGGGGGCAAACTAAACACGGCGAGCCCTGGGGGGATAAATCGGGAGTGGTGCCCGTGGAGGAGGGTATGGGGGAGGCGTTGGGGCAGGATGCGGCCGGGGCTGCCCTGACACTGCCGCTGTGCTCTGTCTTGCAGCGCAGCCGCCTCGCTGGAGCCACGGCAATGAATGGGCACGCTCTGCCGGCCGGCACGCCAGCACATCCCCGGGGCTGGCATGAGTTCTGCGAGCTGCACGCCATCAGCACCGCCAAGGAGCTGGCGCGGCATTACCTGCGCTTTGCCACCGAGCACCCGCACCATGACCTCCTGGCCGCCGAGAACTTCTCGGTGCACTTCACCGACCTCTTCCAGCAGTACTTCTGCAACGAGGTGAAGGAGGGCTTCGCCATGAGCCAGCTCCGCATCCTGCCCGCCGGCCCGGCGCGGGATTACCGGGAGACGCAGCGGCGGCACACGGATGCCTCCCTGGGCACAGTGGCAGCCAAAGCCGAGGCGGAGCTGGCCGCTCGCCCCGAGCAGCCCGGCCGAGCCCCCGAGGCGGCCCCGACGGGGCTGCGCAAGTCGTGGAGCTCGGAGGAGCTGGCGGGGCCGGCGCGGCGACCCTTCTCGCTCAGCCAGCTGCGCCGGAGCTGGCGCAGCCTCTTCCGACGCCGCTCCTCGGATGCCCTCCCTGCGGAGGCTGAGGGGGAGGCAGCGGAGGCTGCTCTCAAGCCGGGACTGAGCAAGCGCATCCTGCCCTGGGGGCTGTCCCGGGAGCAGCCCCCCGAGGTGCGCAAGGAGGGGTTGCTCAAGTACGGGCTGCTGGATGAGACCTCGCTGGACAGCGGGACGCGCTGGCAGCGCTGCCGCCTGGTGCTGCGGAGAGCGGGGACGCCCGACGGCGAGGAGTACGTCCTGGAGCTCTTCGATCCACCCAAGGTAAGGGTCCGTCGCCTCGTCCCTGCTCAGGATGCGGGTTTTGGCTGCGCGACGCTGCCCGGGGCTCCCGCTCAGGGCTGTGTTCGGAGGGCAGAAGGTCCCGCGACCCCGCGCCAAGGGCGATGCAAGCACAAGTTATTGCCATCGGTCATAATGCCTTTTGCATTTTTCTCCTCTGGGGAGCTCGTCCCCATCGCCATGGACCTGTCCCCGCAAGGTGGACGTCACTAATGCTGGAACTGGGCCTGGTGAACCCCAAATTCACATGTGCCCATCCACGCAGTGCTGCGGCTTCAGCACCCAGAGCCTCTGGGGGAAATTGGGAAAAAAAAAGGGGGAATAAAATAGGCTCCGAGCCCTCCTCAGTTCCTGTGGGATCTACAGGGAATTTAGTTTTATTTTTGTAAGCACTTCCGTGGCCAGAAACTCAGATCTTGTCTGCCACGGGGTGCTGAGACAGTGGCAGGAGCGATGGTTGTGCCGGATCTGCGTGACAGCCGAGCGGTGACCGGGGGGTAGCCGTGGCTTTTAATCTTTAAAAAGCCAGTTCCTCCACATGGCAGGTCTTACGTAGACGGAACGGGCTGGGCTTTTTCTTGTGTGTGGTTTTTCTTTTTTAATATCTTTTTGTTTGTGCTCTCTTCACTTTGAGCAATTTGTGCTTTGGAGCGAGGAGGCCTGGCTTGGAGGAGCCCGAGGGCTGCGCCCGTTGCTCACCGCAGCAGCAGCGGGCTGGATTCCTGCAGGTTTTGTCAAACAGCCCCGAAACACCTGCAGGGAGAACGGTGTTCGGAGACTAAAAATGGCAAAGTGAAAGCAAAAAGCAACCCGGCTGCACCCGTCAGGAGCCGAGGAGCGAAGCAGGGCACGGCGGTGGCTGGAGTCGAATGTCCCCGTCCCTGTGCTGTCCCCGTGCTGCCACCACCGCTTTCGCTTTTCACAGCTCGGCATCACGTGTGGTGCAGCAACCGCCGGTTTCGGTCGCACAGGGGGGGTTTGCAGAAGCCTGGCTGGGGCTGGGGCTGCACCCGTGAGGCCGAGCCCCAGCACCCCACACCCCGCACAGTGCCCAAGGCGGGGGCATCGCCTATGCCTCCACCACCCTGGTTTTGCTCCGTCGGGTTCAGGATTGTGCATTCGTCCCCTTGGCGGTGCACATCCCCAGCTGTGGGGGAGGTGTGGCTCTGAGCAGCGTCGTGCTGGGGCTCTCTGAGGCCAGGCAGCACCCATGGGTGCCAGCGGGGTCCATAGCCAGCACTCCCGATGCGGGCAGTGGGGAGGAGGCCTTTGGGCTGGAGCTATTTTGGGTGCTGCTGTGAGCTTTGCTCCTCCGCACCCATGGTGAGCGCTGACAAGATGTGCGCCGGGGGCTTGGGCGGATGAAAAATGGCAAAGTCTGAAAAGAGCTGAAACCGAAGGCGAAGGGAGGGCGCCCGCCCGTGCCCCCCGCCCGCCGCAGCACGGAGGATGTGGTGACGCGCTCGGAATCACATACAGAGGTGAGCGCTGAGCAGTCGCTGCTGCCCAGCCCTTCCCCAGAGGGTTTTGGGCGCTCGACGGGGCACGGAGGCACCCCTGTCCTGCAGCCCAGGACCTGGTGCTCGCAAACGCCGCTTTTTCCCTTTTTGTTAAATACTTTTTAAATGAGTTTCCTCCTCCCACCCATAAGCTGGGAAAGGCCAGGGCAAAGTGCGCTCTTCCTGTCGCGGCAGCCGCTGACCACCTTCAATCCTAAACGCCGCTTCTTGTTCCGCTCCCGATGCCTCGCGGAGGGGCGGGGATGCGAGGGAAAACGGGATCAGAGAGCGATGGACGAGGAGGCAGCGAGGCCGGGGGCGGCGGGGGAAGAGAGGAGCCCCCTGCCCGCAGGAGGCATTTAACAGGGGGCGTTGGGCAGGTTCGTGGCACGCTCCGCAGCCCGGCTCCTTGCGGTTTGCAACCATTTGGTCACTGCCCATCCCGCGGGGGTTTGCCCACGTTCCCCCCCCATGGGGGCTTCTCGTCCCACTTCATTTTGGGGCTGCTCTGCCGGCCCCGTGCGAGGGCTGTTACTTGATGGATTTCACAAATCTCGGCAGTAAATTGGTTCCTGTGAAAATATTCTCAGGGCGGGTCCTTCCTTTCTAATGAACTGGCCGGGGGCCAGATCCTCTTCTCATTTACAGCAGAATGACTGCAGGCTGCTTCCCAGTAACTTCGGCTGAATTATTCGGGAGGCTGGAGCCAAGCCAGGCATCGGGCAGCGCGAGCCCCAAAGGTGCGGGCTGGGGAGCCCCTGGGAAGAGCCCGGCAGCGGCACCCCAACATGAGCAAGGAGGCAAAGCCCCGGCCGGGGCAAACAGAACAGCTCGCTTGGTTTTTTTCCTTGGAAATACCCCGAACTCGCCCTGGGGAGGGCTGCGGGCAGCCCCCTCCTTCCCCGCTCCATCCCCAGCGCTCGCTGCTGCCTTGGGCTTCCTCCAGCCCCAGGCTGCCTGCGGGGCTTTGCCGCCGCCTTTCCCGGGGTCAGCCCTCTTCCTCCCTGCCTGTTTGCCCTTAAAGCAGCGCGATGGACGTTGAAATTCGGCTCAGCCTCCCGGCTTCGCAGCAGCAAGCCAAGCCCCCGCCTATCCGATGGCTTGCCGGGTCTGTGGGTCGAGGAGGTGAGGGTCACCCCACACACGTGCCCCCCCGGCCAGCCAAGCCCGTGGCTGCTTCTGCACCTTTCTGCTGCTGGAAGCTTTTGTTTTATTTTCCTCCCCCTACTCTCCCCTGCAGTGAAGCCTCTGAGCCTGATCCCGTAACGTGCCTGGCATCAAACGGAGCGGGGCGCTTTGAAGAGCCCTAATCCCATTTATTGCTTGGGTGGCTGCGGCTGGCGAAGGGATGAGTGCACGGAGAGCCGAGCCGAGCCAAGCCGTGCTGTGCCGGTGCCAGCGGTGCTGCCGGGGTGCAGACCCCCGTGTGAGACCAGGCGGGACGAGATGCTCCACGGCACGAGGCTGCTGCGTCCCGGTGCACTCTGGGCGCGGGGGGACATCGGGTGCTGTTCCCAGCCTCGCTCATCGTCCTGGGGCTGTCACACTTGCATGTGCATGTGTGCATCTGCGTGCCCAGGAAAACCAGCGAAACCCCGGGAATGAGGCCCGTGTGGATTCTCTGATGTCTAGTATGAGGGATGTACTCACCATTCCTCCTCGCTTCCCAGGGAGGCACTGAGGGCTTTCTGCTCTACCACGCCATATATCCTCATGTAATTGTAGGGATTCGGTAGCTCTGGAAATTGCAAAGGAAGTGTTTCTGCCCTGGGCTGTCCCCTGCCCCACTGCAGGGACGGTGCTCGGTGGGTTTGGGGCTGCCCTGTTCATCCGCCGAGCCCCACGCACATGTTTTATGGCCAAGCCCTAAACCCCATGAAAATTGGGATTTGCAACGGAAATGTCCTGAGCCGTTTATGTTGACCAGATGTTCTTACAGGAAGGGGAAGGGAAATGGGATTTTCATTTGTGCTGGTTTCTTTATGGCATTTTAATGAAATCCATCACATCCCGTAAATGACTGCGCTCCGAGATGAGCTGGGAAGACTCTTTCCGGTGCAGGCTGTGGTGCCTGTGTCACGGCCCTTACGTCCTCAGCCGTGGCCGCGGGAGGAGCAGTATTTTTATCTCTGCTCAGCGTGAGACTGCTGTGACTTCCTTTTTTTTTTTTTTATTTTGCCTTTTCCCCTTCCTTTCACCTGAAACTTGTTTCTGAGAACTGCCATCTCCTGAGCCAGCAGGTCCCAGCCCACGTGGCTCCCCTTTGAGATACCCGGGGTCGGGTCCCCGCAGCCGACGTGGCACACGGGGGGACATCCCGGTGACACGGTCCCCGTTCCCAGCCTGCCTCGTCCTGCGGCGGCTTTGCGGCTCCCGGTGCAATTGGGGCTGCTCCCGCATGGCCCCAGGGACGCACGGGCGGCAGTGGCAGGGCAGGGGGTGGAGAGGCCACGTTTTGGGAAGCCCTGGCACAGCTGTGCCGGCATGGTGGCTGCGTTTGCACCGCTGTCCTGGGCAGGGACTTGAGCAAACCCCATCCTTTGCTGCGCAGCACTGTTCCAGGCATGGCTTCAAATCTCAAACGCATTTACTCTTAGAAGTGGCCTGTAATTATGCTTCAAAACCGGCTGCGCCACGTCAGAAGTGCAGGCACCCCGTCACCTTGCGCTGAGCCACGGCCACCCCTCTGCCGGCCGCGTCCCCGAGCACCTCTGCTCCTTTATTCCCCTGCACAGCGATGGCAGACGGTGCTGCCCTACCCGGCGCTGAGTGCCACGGGGCTGCGCACCTGCGAAGCAAAACCTGAGCGGGGCTTCACTGGGGATGGAAGTGCCTCGGTGCCTGGCACCACCCTGGCCCGGGGAAGAGCGCGCTGCAGCCCAGCTGGATCCCATTCGGTGACCTCCGCACCACTGCACGCTGCCCGGGGCGCTTCCCGCACGCCCCAGGGGCTGGCGCTGCGTTTTTCCCTCTCATTGCAATAAAACCCTGGAACACCCCCAGGCTGGCGGGGCGGCTCCCTTCCCCTTCCAGCCAGGAGCGACCTGGAGCATCGTCCGTGGGCGAGCGCCGCGTCCCCCTCGCACCGCGCCGGAGCGCGCCCGCAGACCTTCCCCGGCGAGCAGGGCGGTGGCGCGTCCCCTCACCGCTGTTCTTCGAAGGCGAGCGGGGCTGGGCGTAGCTTGGGCTTTTTGAGATTTCGGCGGTGACTTTTTTCTTTTTTTTTTCCTCTTTTTTTTTTTCTCGTATTTTAGTGTGAGGGCATGCGAGGAGGAGGGTGATGAGACAAAAGGTTATTTGTCATTTATTAACCACAACTTTTTCCATCCTTGGTCATGCACGGAAAAAACACTTTTAGAAACGTAACCACAGCCCCGGCGTTAATTGCTGAAGAGCAGAGTTTCTTATTTTGGAAACCGTGTTGCTGGGATGGAGCCTGCTGGGGCTTGATTGGTTTGTGCTGGGAAGCACGCAGGACAGAGAGCCCCAACCTGCCGCTTCCCCCGGCTTTGGGGCTGCTTGGGCTTGCTTGGAGAGGAGATTGGAGGATTTCCTTTCTTTTTAACCCAATTCTTTAAAATTCATGGTCGTTTTGCCCCACCACTGTGGCCCCTCTGCTCATGGCAGTGATCTGCTGCTTGGGGATGGGGATGGGGACATCTGCCTTACAGGATGCTGTAAAGCTGCTTGGGTAGGAAAGCACCGCGTGCAAGCCAAGAACTGAGCAAAAAATGGAGATAATAAGAGAATCACAAGAAAAAGGACTGGGAAAGCACCCAAACCTCGCTGCTTTTCCCCCACGTGCAAGTTCAGGGTCCCGGCGGGCGTGGGACCCGCTCAGCCCTGGCAGCTGATGTAAGATGCCCATTGGTGTTTTTGAGTGGTTGTATCTCTTTTTTTTTCTTTTTCTTTTTCTTTTTTTTTTTTTTTTTGTTTTTTTTTTGATGGTCCAGGATGTGGTTGTGTCGAGGCTGAGTGCTGCTTCTTTCAAAGGTAAATATTTATGAGAGGCTGTGCAGACGACGCAGGGGCTGGAAGGGGACCTCGGGGCTGCGGGGGCTCGGCCGGGGACGCACGCTGCTCTCCCCGCCAGCACCCGTCAGCCTCAGCATCGCTCAGATGGTGCTGGAAGTGAAGCAGCAGCACGGGGGGGGCTGAAATACCCACCCGGGAACTGCGTTTCCCACTGGGGCTCTCGGTGCTCTTGCAGTTGTCCCAGGCGGTGCCAAACCCAGCTCACGCTTCTGCCAATTGCCCGCGGGAGTGACGGAAGAGCAAATGCAGGCGTAGCTGGGGACGTGCAACTGGCTCCTGCTCACCGGCGCGGCGGCCTGGTGCTGCACCCGCTCCCCTTGCGCCCATTTGTTGTGTCTCTGGGCCTTTGCTTGCAGCCCGGATCAGGGGGAAGGCGGGAGCAGCCCAGCCAAGCTGCTGGACCCCCGGCACCTCCACCACCGGCACCCCTGCACCCGCCACTGTCCTCCTGGCACGTGGGGGCGAGGAGTGGCACAGCAGCGCGGGGCATGCGCTGGCCCCCCCCGGCGGGACGGTGGCCCCCAGCCCCTGCAGCCCCCAGCCCCTGCGGCCTCCAGCCCTCGGCAGCGCTCGGGGTGACTCAGCCCCGGCTGCGGCCGGCTCCCGCCCGCGTGCAGCCACCTTGTTTACTTTCCGAGCTCTTTATTTATTCCAGGAAATTATTAAAGCAGCCCACGCTGGAAGCGAGTTTGGCTTAAAATAAAAATAAAGCGGCTGGCAAGCGCCATCTGTTTAAAGATCCTGTTTATAGCCCCGCTTTCCCAAAACGCTGTTTTGACCACGGAGCGGGCGGTTGATGTGGCCGGGCTGGCTCGGAGGGCGGCTGCACGGCCCCCGGTTCCCGTGGCCGGGGGATCCCGCTCAGCCAGCGGGTGCAGAGGGGTGCGCTCGGCGGTGAGCATCTTTGGGAGCCCGGCATCACCCCTGCTTCGTGCCGTCCCCACCGGCCGAGCACCCCCAGCTCCTCCGGGGCTGCATCCTGCGTGGGTCAGGGCAGGAGTGCGGAGGTGCCATCGTGGCTCTGGATTCAGCCATCCCAGCGCTTTGGGTTTGGCTGGAGCTGAGCATCCCACCCCAGTCCCTTCCCCAGTCCCCCCAAACTGAGGTGCAGCGGCTGAATGGGCGACATTCAGCCCCGGTGGCAGCGAAAGCGCGTGCGGTTTTCAGGGCTTTCAGGAGGGAATATTTGCTCGTTCATGCCCTGCCTGTGAAGCAGGCCAGCCTCTGCCTTATTTATTGACGTTTTTATCAATGCACAAAGAGGGCCAGTCAGCCCCGAGGACAGCACGGGGGTTTCCAGCCGGCCCCCCGGGTCCCTCCCTGTGGGGTTGACCCAGCACTGGTGGCTTTTGGGGGGCATCTCGCAGCACCCCGTCTTGTCCTTAAGGAGACATAGCCGCTCCATGGGCGGCGGGGGCCGGGGGCTGCGTTCGCTCGAAGCGCCTCGCAGCAGCGCGCGGCAGCCGCTCGTGATGGGAACAGAAGGGGCTTTGTGCCCCCGAGGCAGCGCTTCGGGCCAGCACAACGGGGCCCCTTGTGGCTGCCCAGCCCGGTCCCTTCGGGGACGGCTCGGTCCCCACTGTGCCACCATGGGCTTTGGGGAGACGCGGAGCCAGGGTTTCTCTCTTGGAAACTTGTTTTCCCCACTGGTCTTGCCAGATTGAGGATGCTGGCTGGGGTTTGGGGTGGGCGGTGGGATCAAAGAGGGGATTTTTGGGTGATGCAAGAGGGATGTGATGGCAGGGCTTGGGGGGGGGGGGGTCTCAAGCCCCCCCCGCCACAGCAGTAATCACCTTTCTCTGTTCAACAGAGGCAGGAAAGCTCTTATGTCCAGTGTCCTTCCCCATGCCCAAAACAGAGAACCCCATGAAGGTGCTCGGTGCTGATGTCAGTAGGTTTCAGAGTGAACAGCCTCCGTGAGCACATGTGCCAGCCAGCTCTCCCACCCCCAGCACCCATACCAGCAAGCTCAGCGGGGTGGTCTGAGCTGTGCCGGCTTGGCAGTGGGCAGGGGGTGCAAGAGGCACATGGAGGGTGGGGGGTGTGCAGGGAAATGGCCCAAAAATGGGGCGAGGGAAGTGATGCCCTGGGTGGGAAATCCCTGCCCGAGCATGGGGGAGGAAATGGGGCAGGGGAGGAAGAGGCTGTGGGAGAAGAAGAATTAAAGGAAGAGAGGAGGGTCTGCGGATCAGGGCCGAGCAAACACAGGGAGAAGCTGCGGTCAGCAGGGGAAAGGCTGCTGGGAAGTGCCAGGGATGGATGGAAAAGGAGAGAAATCCCCCAGAGCCGCCACAGGGGCAGGGGCCCGGGGCTGCCCGGGTCAGAGCAGTGTCCTCAGGACTCGCCGTGGTGCGAGCGGCCGAGGATGAGCGTTGGACCCACGGAACGCTGCGATCGGCTGCTGGAGGCCCAACGCTGGGATTAACGGAGCTGCAGACCCAGGATGAGCACTGGGATTAACCAGGGTGCAAACCCCTGAGGCTACATGCTCGGATTATCGATGGTGCAAAATCCCTGAGCACAAGCGCTGGGATTAACCGTGGTGCGAACTCCCAAGGACAAGTGCTGGACGATGCAAAATCCGTCAGGATGTGTGTTGGGATTAGCCATGGTGCAAAGTCCCCAGGGACGAGCGCTGGGATTAGCTGTGGTGCTAACGCACAAGGACGAGCATGACAGACGCCCCGAGCCCACCAGCGCGTCCCCTGTTGCCCCCTCCCCAGCCGCAGCTGGCTCGCTGCCCTGGGCGGGGACAATGGGGACGTCTCCCCGCTCGGGGATGGGGACGTGGCAGCGTGCCACCATGCCCCTGGGAAACTTAAGAAAACTCCCCCGGGGCTGCGAGCGCAGGATGTGGTTTTGGGGCTGGCATAACCCAGCACCCTCTCTGCTGCAAATCTCGGCAGCCTGTCTGTCTGTCCGTCCGTCTGTCCATTGTCCGCTCTGCGGGGACACCGGCGGGGCTGAGCCGTGCCCGGGCACTGCTCTGCCGCCGGCTGAGGTTCGTCCCTTGTGTACCGGGACACGCCGAGCTCCGTGATTTACAAGCAGGGACGAATCTCGCCCGTGCCCACCTTGCAGCAGGGCCCGGCGGTGCTTCGCTGCCTCCCGCGCCGTGACTCAGAGTGGAAGCAAAAGATGCAGCCTGGGGAAGTCCCCGGCGCGTGGAGGGGCCGCTGCTCTCGAAGGATTTGCTCTTTACTCCGTGCGGTCTTGGTCCTGCTGCCGCAGCTGTGCCACTGCCGTCATTGCCGTGTCACTGCCGTCATCGCCGTGTCACTGCCATCATTGCTGTGTCACTGCCGTCATTGCCATGCCATTGCTGTCATTGCCATGCCATTGCCGTCATCCCCCTGCCACCACCATCATTGCCATGCCATCGCTGTCATTGCCGTGCCACTGCTGTCATTGCTATGCCATCACCGTCATCCCCCTGCCACCACTGTCATCCCCCTGCCACCACTGCCTTGCATGCTGGGGACCGGGCACTGGCCAAATCCATCACGGGAATCACAGCCGATGGGAAGGGTGGCTGGCTCCAGCTCCCCCTGCCCATGTTTTTGCAAAAAAATCATTGCAAGGGACAGCAGCGGGTGGTGGCAGCGTCCTGGGGACCCGGCAGAAATCAGCCAAGCCAAGGGTGCCGGGGCGCAGGGTGGCTGATGGGTGCTGGCACCCTGCTGCACGCGGGTGCTGCCGGTCGATTGCTGGCGCTGCGATTTCACTCTCGTTCTTGGAAAGCTTGCTGCCTTCCTCTTTCCCCAGGCAGCAAAAGCTCGCCCACTGTTTGCAGCATCCCCTGCGCCCGTGCGGGCAGCTTTCCCTGCTGCCGGGCTGCGGCAGGCGCTCGCGGGTGCAGCCGCGCGTAAACACGGGCATTAAAGAAAGTCAGCGGGGAAGGAGCTGCGGTGATGGTTGGTAGCGGGGATTTGCAAGCCGGAAGCGCAGCAGCTCCTCGCGGCGCCTGCAACGCCGGAGCGCAGCTGTGACCTTGGCCTGACCTTCAGCCGGCGCTGCTGGCACCACCACAGCCCCGCGCCGGCACCGGCGGCTGCCGGCAAACCCCACTTTCTCCCGGCCGCCCGGCCCTCGCCAGGTGTGTGGCGGCTGCGGGTGCCACCCGTGGGAACCCCCCCGCCGGCCCCCGGGGCTGGAGCAGGGTGGAAACTCTGGGCTGGTTTTCTAAGAAATCAGCTAAAAAGGTCACTGGTGGGGGGACGTGGGGCGCAGCTTCGCCCTGGGGCTCTGCGAGCATCTCGCAGCAGGATTTCACCCTCAGCACCTTCCGCTTTGCACAGTGTCCCCAGCCCATCTGGACCCACTCGGTGTTTTTAAACACCAGAAAATAATCACCTGCAAAAGCAAACAGCAAAAATAAAAAGGGTCAGGGTTCGGCAGACCACAGGTGGAAGGAAGCTGCTCTCAAGCACTAATTTTAATTAGGCACCGAGAGCTGGCGTGGCTGCCCTGTCCCCAGCCGCAGGACAGCTGTCTCCATCGCTGGCCCGTGGTCCCCAGCGGCGCTGCTCCCTGCAGCCGGACGCTGCTCGCGGAGGGCGATGGAGCTGGGAGCAGCAGGACACAGCAGGATTGCTGAGGGGTGCCCCCCAAAAACCTCTGCTGCAGGCAGCCCAGGCGGCACTCCCTGGCTGGCTGCCCAAGGGCACGGTGACAGTGTTTTGGAAAGAAAATGCCACTTGTGACAGTATCTGTTCCTCCTGTGAGCCAGCCCTTGCAGGGAGAGGGGATTTGGGGAGCCAGGCTGGATCCAGCCCTGTGAGCCAGAGGTGGCACCCCAGGACAGCTGGTTTGGGGCGCAGGGACCAGGGGACACCGCAGCAGTGGCACGGTGGGGGCCGTGCGCTGGGGCTGGGAGCGCAGCTTCGCGGGCATCGTGGCCCCCGGTGATTTCAGCGGGTGCTCAGCCAGGTGCCGGGGTTCCCCCCACATCCACAGGATCCTTTGGGGTGAATTCATCAGAGCAGAAGCAACGCCATCCGCTGCTGTCACCCTGTGCCATCCCACCCCGGGCACCTCAAGCACCTGGCCCCACGAGGATGCTGTGGCACCTCTGTGCCGAGAAGGAG
Organism: Anseranas semipalmata; assembly: GCA_013399115.1. Taxonomy (NCBI): domain Eukaryota; kingdom Metazoa; phylum Chordata; class Aves; order Anseriformes; family Anseranatidae; genus Anseranas; species Anseranas semipalmata. The sequence goes on from VXAA01005931.1 coordinate 574,245, forward strand.
CCCGTGGGCGCCGGGCGGGCACGCCGAGTGTTGAGTGTGCAGTTTTGGTTACCGAGAAAGGGATTTCTCGGTAGGGCTGCCATCGAGCAGGGCATCTTGTGGTCAGGTGCGCCGTTTCGGGGGGCGGGGGCACCGTGCCTGCGGTAGGCACTTCTCCGAAGCCAGACTGGCTTTTGGGCGCCGTATCTCTCTGCTGCATCATTTCCTTCTCCCTTGCACGCCCTGGCTGCGCTCACCCCAGGGAGGGATGGAGCTGAGCCCAGGGCTTCGCTGAACTCCCTTTTCCTGGAATTCCCCCTCCACCGCTCCCAAGAAAGCGGGAGCAGTGCGGCAGCCGGGCCATGCGAGCCCTGCGTGCCAATAACGCCTGTGCCACACTCGAGCTCGGGGACGTGCCGGCCATCCCAGCCCACGTGCCCGCATCCCAGGGAGGTGGCCAGGACGGGCACCACATGCCCGCAGCGTCTCCCGCTCTGTGCAGGACATTGCACGGGACCCACTGGTGGACCTGTGGGACACGGTGCTGGCGCTGCCCGGACCCGTGGCAGCGACACTGATTGCGGGCGGGCGTGTGCAGCTGCGGCGGCTCTGGCTCCTTGCAGGTCGCTGCTCCGCGGGTGACTTCTAAGAACTTTCTTTCGGCGGAGCTTGGCGCTGATAAGGGCTGGTCCCCCTCGCGCTGCGTTTCCGGCCCCAAAGTACACCGAGTCCTTGGTCGAGAGTGAGACCGAGAGAGGGAGGAAGTGGGGGGCAAAAAAAATAAAAAGAAAGCACTACCAAACCCAGCCGCCGGCAAGATTTCCAGTGCTGGCAGGCGCTGGGCTCGCTGCAGCCCCGCTCATGGGAATTGCTTTGCAGCAGCTTTGTGGCTGGGAGCTGTGCAAGCTCAGAGCAAAGCCCCGTCCCTTCCCCTGCGCAGCAGCGGCGTGCACGGCCCCGGCTGCCACCCGCAGCCCGGCATCGCACACGGGGACAGGTCCCGTGTTGGTGGCCACGTGCGGGGTCACCTGGGAGCAGCCTGGAGCAGGGAACCAGAGGGGACCGCGGTGGCCGGCACAGGGCGCGGTGACAGCCTGTGGGATGCTGAAGCTGTGCATGAATCACAGCCAGCCAAAATCTTGTAATGCCGAGCACTGCGCTGGCAGCAAGCCCAGCCCAGGGGAACCAGGGTGCCCGGCACACACCGGCACGGGACTCAGCTTTGCCTGGCTGCAAACACTGAGCTGGCTGCATCCACGGGCCACCAAGATCCCATGGGAGAGGGAAGAGCGCTGGCAACACAGGCTGCACGAGGGCAGGGGGAACCGGTGCTGTTCCCAGTGCCGGCCCCGCACACGGGGTGCGGAGGGCTTTGCTCCGTCCCTGGTGCAGGGGTCCCCCATGCCGCAGCCTCAAGACGGTCAGCAGCTCACTCCTGGGCAGCAGAGGAACCGAAAGCTGCCGGGAGGGGTATTATTAGAGTTTATGGAAGTGTCTGCTCAGCGTTCTGTCATGTGCCTGTGTCAGAGCGAAACCGGCCGGGCGGCAGCGGGGAGCTCTCGGCACGCCACCGTGGGGGTGCTGGGCCGGCTGCGGCTTCACGCGCTCGAGACGGCCGCGAGCCACAGGGGGGGCCGCCGGGGCAAGGGACCCCTGCACCTATAACTGGGTGCTCGCTGCCCAGGCCCTGATTTCCTCACTGGTGCACACGATTTCTCTGACACATACTGGGAAACTCCTTCTCCCTCCCTTCTTCTGCCTCAGGGCACCGCTGAGATGGGTCCCTGCTCCGGGTGCTGCTCAGCTCCTTAGGGCACACTGCTCCAGCACAGCCTCAAAGCAGCGGCTGTGCAGGGTATTTCCTTGCCACGTGGGGTATTTCCTTGCCGGGGGGGTATTTCCCTGCAGAGAGGGGTATTTCCTTGCTGCTGCCATGACTCAGGGGGCTCCCAGCAGGCTGGACCCCATCCCCCAGAGTGGCATTTTGGGGTGCATTTTCGGGTGCAGCTCAGCCGCGTTCCTCTCCGCAGGGCTCCAAGCCGAAGCTGCACACCGCCTGCTCCGCTGTCCAGGAGGTGCGGAGGTGCACGCGCCTCGAGATGCCCGACAACCTCCACACCTTCGTCCTCAAGGTACAGCCCCACCGAGGGGCCCCGCAGCCGGCCCCAGGGCTCTTCCCACCCTTTGGGGCGCACGTGGCAGCTGAAAGCTCCCATGCCAAATTTCAGTTCCTCTTCCGAGCCGGGGACGGGGTGGACGTGCCGGGGGGGACACAGCCCGCAGGGTGGGGATGCTCTGCTCTGGCCGGTCCCCAAGTATGGGTTGTTGGGGGGGGGTAGGGATGCACATCTCTCTCTAATTTCCCCATGTCCCTCTCCGGTGTCCCCCAGGTGACCAACGCCACCGATGTGCTGTTCGAGGCAGGGGACGAGCAGCAGCTCAACTCCTGGACAGCCGAGATCCGGGAATGCGCGCACCGGGGGTAAGCGCCCGGTGGGCGTCCCCGAGCCCTCCTGCCCTGGGGATGGGGACAGCTGCTCTGTGTCGCTGGGCTCTGTGCCGGCCACCCGCCCCCAGCGCTCAGCCTCGCTTCTCCCATCCCTGGCAGGTCGGACACTGGTGACCCCGAGCTCCTGGCGGGCCGGCACCCTGACCCCGCGGCCACCAGCCCCACCACCAGCACCGACTCCCTCAGTCAAGGTGAGGACCAGGGATGCCTGGGGACACCCTCCGGGAGGGGTCCCATGCCTCGCTGGGGCTGGCCAAGGTTAACCCGGAGAGCATGGCCCCAAATCGCCTGGCGAGGACGGAGCGACAGGGGAAGGGATGAGGGTGATGGAGCGGGGCTGGGCAGGGGTCCCCGCTTCCCAGGGTGCTCACCCCGCCGGCCTCCCTGTCCGGGCAGGGGCAATGCCGGGGGGGCCGGCGGAGGCAGCGGGGCCGAAGACGGAGCAGTTCCTGTCCTCCTGCCCCTGGTTCCACGGGCCCATCTCCCGCATGAAGGCGGCTCAGCTGGTGCAGCTGGGGGGGCTGGAGGGCCACGGCGTCTTCCTGGTGCGGCAGAGCGAGACGCGCCGCGGCGAGTACGTGCTCACCTTCAACTTCCAGGGCAGAGCAAAGGTACAGGCGGGAGAGGGGCTGGGAAAATCTCACCGGAACCCCCTGGGAGCCCCACACCGGTCCCTGCGGGTGGGCGTGAGTCCCGTCCCATCCAACCCCGGCGGATGCTCTCCTTGCCCGCTCCCTGCCCCAGTGCTCGCAAGTGGGCTGGTGTCCCCGTCCCCACTCCTGGGGGGGGGAAACCCCTGCAGCGGACGGGGCACCGCGGGCTGGGGATGCAGCACACGATGCTAAGGCCCCCTCCACCCCAATATCCCTGTGTCCCCCATCATCTCCTCCAGCAAGGGAGCCGGTGGAAGGGTAACAGGTCCGTGCTCCTCCCCGCAGCACCTGCGGCTGTCGCTGACGGAGCGGGGCCAGTGCCGCGTACAACACCTGCGCTTCTCCTCCATCGTGGAGATGCTGCACCACTTTCACCGCTACCCCATCCCGCTGGAGTGCGGAGCCACCTGCGACGTCCGGCTCTCCAGCTACGTCGTCGTCCTGCCCCAGCCACCAGGTAGGGCACAGCGGGGGCGAAGGCTGGGGCGGGGTGCTGGATGGGGGGTCCTGTCCCCACGGGAGGGTCCCCGGGGTGACGGGCACAGCCGAGCCCTTTCGGGGGAAGCGGAAGCATCCGGGCAGCGGCACAAAAGGTGACTCCCGAGCTCCCGGCTTCCCCTTTTGAGAAAGGAGAAGCTGCCCCAAACCGATGGCCGCGGGATGCAACCCGATGCTGGCGACGGGGCAGGAGCATCCCCCCGAGCGGCCGCCTCTCCCTCTGCCCACAGCTCCCGGCTCCGGCACCGCCGTCCCTGTCCCCCTGCCCGTCCCCAGCTGGAGCTCCGAGTTCAGCCTGGGCCCCACCGCTGCCGCCGCCACCTCGTGCCCCCGCGGCCCCGCCGAGCCCCCGCCAGAGCAGATCTTCCACCTGGTGCCACCGCCGGCAGAGCTGGCACAAAGCCTGCGCACCAGCGGGGTGACCGCGGCCCCCAGCGCCCGGCCCCGCGATTCGGACTACGAGGTGGAAGCCCCGGGCCGGGGCCATGTCCGCGCCATCGACAACCAGTACACGCCGCTCTGATGGGACGGGGATGCACTTTCGGGTGGAGAAGTCCTAGAGACCCTCTAGGTGTCACAGCACGAAAAAGAATGTAACTATTTTCTTCCTTCTGGTTAGGGATTATTATTTTTATTTTGCAAGGGAAGGGGTAATTTTTCACTCCAGTACGGGTGTGCTCCCTCTCTTCGGCCTGTTAAAGGGCCTTTTTTTTTTTTTTTTTTGATATTATCAAAGCTTTCTCGTTACTGTTTACACAAACCACTCCTGCCTGCATTCCCAGCTGCGTGGCTGGCACGGAGGGCATCGCACAGCCGGGCTCAGTCCCCTCCTGTCCTTGGCACGACGGCGCCCAGAGAAGGAACCGGGGTCTCGCGTCACACCCACATCGTTGGAGCAAACAAAACAAAAAAAAAAAAGTGGATTATAAATTCTTCGACAAGTTGCTGCTTTGGGCTGCACACGGGCACCGAAGAGCCACTTCCTCCCGCCCCAGAATGTGCTGCCGCTGCACAAAGCTGCCAGCAAACCCCGAACCGCCAGAGCTGAGCTCTCGGGTCGTGCAAAGATGACGTTCGCTATAGGAGTTTGTTCTTTATTTTTAGATAAGGCAAAAACTGGCTTTTCTTGCTCCTTTTTTTAAAACTAGCACAGTTGCAGTCACTCCCTGCACCAGCCAGAGAAATACTTACACCATTAGCCTTGCTAATTAAGACGTGAACACTAACCGCTCCATCATTAATAATGTCACTAGCTGAGAACTAACGTGGAGACTGACAGCAAAGAAATCCGCCCCGCTGATGGAAGCGTTTCCAGCACAAATCCCAAGTGAGTTTCCCCGCAGTTTTTGTTACCGCGGCAGTGGGGGCAGCTGCCCGCCCCGCTCTCGCTTGGCTTCTTCCCCCAGCGCGGTGCCACAAGAGGCTCCCGCACCGCCAGCTATGCAACGGCCCCGCGCGGGCAGGGGCGAGCGCCCGGAGCAAAGCCCCTGCAAGCCCAGAGCGGGGCCGCGCACCCCGACGTGCCTTAGGAGGAGGAGGAGGATGGGTTGGTGTTCCTACAGCTGCAGTGACAAATACAGTGGGTACTTTAACCTCGCTGCCTTCGTGCGTCTTTCCCTAGGAGCGCTGGTCGCGCGCCCCGGCGAGGTTGGGCAAGCCGCGGGTTCGGCGAGCGCGAGCCCCCCCGAGGCGCTGGCTGCCCCCCGCCGCTGCGGCCCCGGTGCCGTTTACCTGCGAGAGGAACCGCTTCTTAGAATCTGCCGCTATTTTAAGAATAAGGAAGGGGCCGGAGCCGTTGCGACATTCGCGAGGGGATGTTCGCAGCGCTCAACTTCCAGATTTCTCAGCGCGTGGTGCTCCCCAGGATTTCTAATGCAAAGTTAGTCTTGAAATCACGTTACAGGAAAGCCCTTTTTTTTTTTCCCCCAGTTGAAATTGCCTTAGAGCTGGGAGCCTTCAGGAGCATTAATTCAGGGTCTCATTTGAAAGCAAACAAGACAAAGCCTCGCGGGTCCAAGTTCAGGGCTTTTTGCAAAAAGCCAGCCTCTACGCAGCAATCTGACGCTGAGCCAGCGCGTGCCCGTGCCCGCTCATTAGTAAAATCCCGAGGAGCCAAAGCTCTGCCCGAGGCCAGGAACCCGAGGGCGAGATCACTGCTCTGTTTTGCTGCGCTGTGCCAGAGGGCAGACGGAGCGAGGCAGAAGCCTGAGCATCAGCTCCCAAATAGCCCGCGGCCAAACGCAGGCCAGGGTGCGCGGGCACCCGGCTCCAGCCATGAGAGCAAATCCATCTTGTAAGTGACCAACATGCGTAGGCAAAGGCTGGGTGGACTTGAGAACGTGTTTGGGATTTTGTGCCTCCCGTCTCCGCTCACTCTGCCCCTCTCCCCTTCTCCAGTTCGTGCATCCAGAGCACACAACGTCTCTTCCCGGCTCCCCTGCCCAGAGCGACTCGCTCCTGCCCCGCGGACGGCGACGTGCTGGGCAGGAGCAGCGCGCCCTGCACCAGCGCAGACAGTCCCGAAACTGGAGCGTTTCAGAGAAAATCGCCCTGGACGGTGTCACCTCCAGGGCTGCCAAACTCGGAGAGGCTGCGGGAGAAACAAAGCAGCCCCTGTCCTCTGCTAGAGCTTCTCACCCGTATCTGCAGCTTTTTTTTTTTTTCCTCCCCGGAGCCGCACAAAGGCTGCAGGCATTAGCAGGGTCCCTCTGCACCAAAAAGCAGGAGCAGACGGGGCTGGTTTCTGGCAGGCAAGTCGGGGCTCTTCGTGGCTCATACACAATTCCCCACGGTCCAGCATTTAGAGCTGGAGCAGGGAAGGGGAGGAAGCGCAGCACAGGTTCTTAGCTCTGCTGGTGCATCATTCCCAGATTGTTTTAGCTGGGGGCGAAGCTCCTCAGCAAAGCTCTGCAAGCCTAGGGAAACTCTTGCATATGCTAAATCACCAGGCAGCCGTGTTCAAATGGGCCTTCCCCCAAAAGAGGAGGTAGTCTTACCCAAATCACCCCACGATCAGAGCGTCTGCATCAGAGAAAGGGAGGGGAGAAGGGATTGCCGTTCACAGCCATCGCAGCCCCTGCCAGATAGATCGGATGCTGCTGCCGGGACGGGCTGGGTTGGCGTGCCGAGCATTGCTTGAGTGCCAACAGCTCAATGTGCACGCACGTGGTATTTTTAACCTGCCGTTTAATTGCAAGGGGTTTCTCCGCAGTTTAAATTTAAATTGCTGTCCTTGATTAGTAAAATGTACATCGAGCTCATTATCGCCCCGTCAGCCTGCTTCCCCGTGCAAACAAACGCCAGTGGATGCGAGCTCCAGCAGGCAGCGGGAAGTTGCTCTGATTATTTAACGAAGTTGCTTCTTTTGGAACCTCCCCCCAGAAGGTAGCCCAGGGCAGTTCCACCTCGCCTCCCCTCGCCAGGGGCTTGGCTCATTTCTTTGTGGGAGCTGAGGAAATGGGCTCATCCGGCCAAACCCCGGTGGCTCTCCTGCTGCAGGGCGGGCACGCCGCGCTCCCCACTGCGCAGGGCTCCAGGGGCTTTTGGGGCCATCTCCGCAGCTCCCGCACAGCTGAGTTTGAAATCCTGGTTCTCCTAGAAAGCACGCGGCTCGCAGCGCAGGTCGGGGCTGCCGCACGCCCCCAGCTCTGCTCTCCCACCAGCACGCACCGCAAAGCCGGTTCAGCACAGCAGGTACTCGCTTAGGGCCGCAGGCAGGGAGCAGCAAGCCGTTCCGTTACACAGAACATAAGGAACTTGAAAGAATGTTTGTGTTCTTCTAGTAACGTGAGGAAAGAGCTTAGGACTTGCAGGCTTTAGTTCCCTGGCCCCCACGGGCTTTTATCCACGTTTGTGAAGCACTCAGGGCAGCCACAGTTCCATCAGTGCCTGGGCTCAGGAGACCGACAGCTGTCCAGAGCCGAACCCGAGCCCACTGCGGCCGCGCAGCTCGCGCCTTAGCCCTGGAGGTGGGGACGTGCACCACGAGTTGGGACCCAGCGCAGCAAAGCCCTGATGCAAGTGGCCGAGCTTACGGCCAGAGCCTCTGCCTGAGCCCCAGGAGAGGGCTGTGAGGGGAGAAAGCTGTTTGGCAGCTTTTGGCAATAGATGTTAAGACAAGGAGAAATGCCTTCACTATCTAACCAGGACAGCGGGGACCCGGGTGAGCGCGTAACCCAAGATTTAACAGACCTTAGGTCCAGCCAGAACTTCTGCCCCCCATCTCCAGCTTATGCTTAGGAAATCACTTGCTGTTTGCTGACAGCCGCTTCCTATCGGAGGCTTTCACATGTCCTTGTGCTTGACAGGCTCTGAAGATGTCCGTGCCACAAAGCATTATTTAATCTCTTCCTTCCCCCCTTCTGCTGCGCTGTGCTAGCCCATGGGAACGGCACCAGCACCGCAGAGCAGGTTACCAAACACTGACACCACCGTTGCCTCACGGATTGTTTTTGCATCAAAACTATTTTGTGGCAAAGCTTCTAGGAAGAGGTCCATGTCCAGGGTGAGGCCGAAGCCAAAACCAGGAGAGAACCACGGCAGCCCAGCCTGTGCTGAAGCGAGACAAAGCTGTTTGCACCAGCCTAGCTGGGAAGGATCTGGGCAGGGGCTTTTCGTTTCTTATATTCTCTGGACCACAGAACACTGCTGTCACACGACCGATGCAGTTTTACTCTAACAAGCATGTAAAACCTTGAAATCTTGACTAACAGGTTTGAGTATAGTATTCCAAATTTTAATTTAAGCTTGGTCGATCTGAACAGACCATAACCTTCACCAGCAACTACCAGCGGTGGGGGAGGCGACTGTGCATTCTCTAACTCAGCCTTTAGCGGGATGATTAAAGCCAACAAGTTTGTTGGATGAAAAGTGTATTGATTTGAAAGTTCTCCTTTTCACCTGCACAGAAGAGTTATTCTTGTATAGTAGGTTTTCTATATATTGTTTCCGTATGTACTGTACAAGTAACTTATTCTTGAATAATGCAATTTTACCATAATATAAAAAAAATCTGCTCTTAATAAACTGTTTTTAGAACTTGTTTCTCACTTCTAGTATTTCGTCTGATTCTCTCTAGGTGCCTGGATACTATTTTAACAGGTACTGGATTAACAGCTGCTAAAAGACAGAAACCCTCCCTTCGAAATGAAAAGAAAGCTCGATAGCCCCTGCGAGCAAGCTGTTCCTTCGCAGAAGGCTCAGTCAAGGAGTCTTGCTCCAAGTCACCATCACCACTCGTGATGGTCTTATGCCCCCTGCTGCCCACCTGGATTTACTTACATTAATTCATTGTATTTTACTGCACCATTCATCTGAATGGAATAGGACAGAAGCTACCGCAGTGTTTGTCTTCCCCTGCATGTTTTTCACCAGGCCCGTGTGATATGTTAACTGCTGTCCGCGTGAGCTTGCACATACAACAGTTTGCTCGACCTGCCTCTGACATGCAACTACATTATAATCCAGTTTAATCAGCAGCATCTTTTGGTTAGCCATTTTGGGATGCGTGCACCATGGAGACGAGTTGGGAAGACCACCGTATTTCCTAAGCAGTGATAGTTAGCCGGCCTGTTACTGAGGGTGTGGCAGTCAATTGCTTTCTCCTATCGTTTTCCCCATCTTTTTACCAGCCATTTTGTTAAGTAATGCTTACCCCGATTTCTTCCCTTCTTTCTGCAGCAGCACCAGTGACTTATATAGCTTTATCTTACGTGCCAAGGCTGAGTTGTGGCATCTTCTGTACACCAACCGTAACAGTGTAAGGCTGAGGCATTCGTGGGTGGACCTGAACGCAACAAATTCTTTAAAACGTGTATCAAAACTTCTGCTCTTGAAGCCTTTGACTTATTTTTGCAATGGCCCTACAAGTCAAATACAACTGACTTGCTTTCATAGCAGGAGGTTTGAGGGGGCACACACACAACACAGCGGCAGCACACGACAAACACATGGCAAAGCTTACCTGATGCTAAGCAAAACACTCACTCCGCTTTGCATCAAAAGCTGGAGAAAACAGTTTAGAGAGATACTGGTAAAGCAAGACACAAACAATAAGTAGGTCAGTTTTTAAAACTTTTTTTATTTTTTAATTTTTTTTTAAGTTTTTATTTTATATTATCTACAAAGTAAAAGTTTTCTTAACTTAAAAGTTACATCACTGTCTCACGATAGTGATTATCTCATCAAACGTGATTTATAAATAATAATTCATCAGTTTGACGATTAGAATTTTTTTTTTTTTTACTGAACCTGTTTCAAGTTTAGTTAGAAGTAAAAGGGATCTCCAAGTCTTGATTTTTAGTGATAATAGCAGCAAGAATCACTCTTGTTACTTCTTTTGCTAGCTGATGAGTTCATAACTTTGAAGGGTCATTAAAAAATAAATAACTTCCAGTTTTCAGCAAGCAGAGTTGGGGCACTTGCAGGACTCAGATACAGTGCATGGAATTATGGAATAGCCCACAAGTTCCTAAATGCCTCTACTCAGTCCGAATCTCTCCCACTGCAAGATGAACTGTTAGCATTCCTAGTGGATGTTACAAGAAATCAATTTTTTTTTTAAACAAAATAAAATGAAATTCTAGTTTTCTGTGCTTCCAGTTGGCAGAAGCAGTAGAAGGAGGGTATTTGGCCTACAAAAGGTATCCAGCCTTTCAGTTATTCCAGATGAGCCTTACAACTGCTGTTGGTGGTGGGCTTGTACTGTAAAAAAAAAGTTCAAATGTAAATAATAAATTGGCAAGCCACACAACAGTTTGCTAGTAAAGTGGTCACAGGACAACTACTGAGCTGAACTTTTTTCTTTTCTTTCTTTCTTTCTTTTTTTTTTTAAAGAACAAAAAACTACCCTGCATATCAAGATGTCCTTTGGATATTTTTTTCCTACCTAAACCCTCAGAAAGCAGCTTTGTTCTGCTCACACATTCCCCAAGAAACAAAATCAGGTATCTAGTTCACTAGAAAAGTTTAGAGGCTGTTTGGAAACAAATAATAATAAAGAAACCTAGCTAAGGTTTAAATTTAAAGTGGAAAGAAGTCACACAGCATCTACTTTTCCCCAAAAGTAAAGCTGCAGAATGTCACTCTGAATTAAAGAATAGACTTCAATTGTCATTTTACTTCAGTCATTAGAAGTCTAACACCACTACCCCCGAGCAACATTTTCACTCCTATCCTCAAGACCAATCACTTTAAATTTAATAAACCCCCAGATCATTATGAACAGGCTACACAGACAGTCCATCCCCCAAGGCAAAACCACGGCAAAACCTGGAAGAATACAGTCCCACAGTGCCAGTATCTGCATAGTTATCCATTTCTGTACTCAAGCTACAAAGAAACAAGGTCTTTGCTACATTAGCTAAATCTTGCATGCTTATCTAGGCTCGCATTTGGGCTGGCAAAGTATAAATGCTAAATGCAGAAACACGGTCTGCCTTCAGCAGCCTGCCACTCTAAAAGGACATCTTCAGCTTATTTTTGTTCTTTTCCCCAAATCTGGTTCGTAACAGTCCTCCTCACTACTGTGACCTGGCTCAGTTAAGGTGCAGGTCTCCCGGGCACACACTCCTCACCTGAAGGGTGCGTCATATAGGGGAAATGTGTTGTTGTCGAGACTGGAATGGGCTGTAGTGCACTTTGAGCGATGGCGGCTTGGGGACCACCAGGTGGCTGTGTCGTCATTAGCATCATTGGAGCATGGGCAGTTGGGTGAGAAGGAACCATTCCTGACTGTACATGAGCCTGAAACAAAGAGCTCTTTAGTATAATGGTCACAAGGAGGCATCACTCCTGGCCACATGACTATCAAGTTTTCTCCAGCTGTACCAGTAAATCCAGAGATTTGCTCCATTTTAACTAGATTAGCTACAGGGATTAAGTCACAGATCTTAACACAAAAATAAGAACTAAAAAAAGGCTCAAATCCTTACTGCTGGCTCTGAGTAACATTCTCAATTTTAGCAATTTGGACAGTGCACACTGGGAGAGACTGCCAGCATTAAACTGTGGGATATTTAAAAGAAAAAAAAAAAAACTCAGCAACAAATCTTCAAAAACATTATTGTTAGAAACCTAGATCAAAGCACTTCCTATGCAGAGAATGCACCAGGTACAGATATGAACTTCACACACACTAGAGGTCTGGCATCCCATCCTCAGCTTCGCATTACACAACTCCACATTCTTTCATGGCTCCCTGCCCTAGAAACCACTCTCCAGTGACCTATGCCTGCACTATCTTTCATCTAAGCAGTCATTCTAAGATGAGTGATTTCATCCCTTTATACTGTTAGGTCAGCTTTGTTCTGTTTCTAGTTAAGCTCATCACAGTTAAGGTCCTTGTGTAATCTAAGCAATCATAGTTAAGTCTCAGCAGAAAAAAGGAGATTAATCTTCGTTATGGCTGATCACCTTCTGGCAAACAAGTTCAGTAACTTGTCAGTTGGCTTCTTTAGCTCAGAGTGGTTCAGGACTCTAGAGATTGTCAATTGTTTTAAAAATCCAGTAAACACTAGTTTCTTAAAAGCACAGAACATTAAGTAAGGAACTACTAGAGCTTTCAGTCAGTTTGTCTTGGAAAAAAAATGTATTTGCCTCTAAGGTTTGCTTTGTCCTTCTACACATCCCATTAACATGGCACTACGGTGCAATAATCGCAGCCTCACAAGTTTCACAGGCCAGTAAAGACAAATAGCAGGTAGTGGCTACAATTTTATTTCTTAAAGACAAAAGGGTTATTTGACTCATCACAGACATTCCTCAAACTCTTTATCAGACTTACACTCTATTAATAGCACTCAAGAAGCCTTTAAAGGCAGGAACTGCAAATCAAATCTCACTCTTGCTCTAAAAAAGGCTTAGAAGATAAGGCTGTGAAACAAAAAATACCTTTCAGGATCAGCACCATTTTAACTTTGACAAACATGCTATTGTAGCAGCCGTAACTATAAAGCAGCTATTCATATAGCAGTTGTATTCAATACAGACACAAACTGGATAAAAATTTCTGCTGTGGCTCAAATGCTTTGCAAATTGGAAGCCGGCAGTACTTTGTAATGAATTTTCAAGTACTGTTTCTCAAGTGAGAAATATCTAACAGCTCGATTCATCTGATAACCTAAAGGGAAATTCAACTGATCCCCTGTGTTAGCTTAACTGAAATTCCTACTACATATTTCACAATGGTGTTCAGCAGTTGGAAATCGCACAACTGAGAAGCTATTAAATCCAGTGATTAGTTTGCCCACAATGGAATAATTACACGCATTTAAAACTTCTTACAGAACTGTAGTTATTCCTTCATTAGAGATTTTTGAGGGAACTACTTCATTTTGAAAAGTCAGTTAGTCTGGTAAAGATATCGTGGATTATAATTTTCATCCTAAAAAGTTACAGCAGAAAAGACTGCGTAAGTCAAAAAATCAAGGGTAAAGCAGGCTTTGCCTGTGATTGCTAAAAAATCCTGACTAAGCAGTCAGTTCTGACTAAAAGTTGCATCTAATTTGCTTTAGCAACGTTTGCTTATGAAGTGCTTGGCACACAGAAGGAAGACAATGGCCGCATCCTATAGCGCAGGCATGGGCCTGGCCACGATGTATACAGCACAAACCCTGTATAGTTTTACCTTCAAGTTGACTTTGAAACAAACATGTTTCACATTTCAAGACACAGCACTGAACATGCCACTCACCCACGAGCTTCCAACAAGACCCTTCTAAGGGGTTACATGCGGTATTTCAAGGCATCTTGAGAAGCTACACAACCTAGGCATTCACCAGTGCCGAGCCAATAGCTCATTTAAGCGAAGTATCTTGTTTCTGGCAGAAACCAGAGCCTGGGAGGACATGGCAAGGTGCTACAATAGCAGTAGTCAAGTTTGGACATCCTCTCTTTATCCTCCCACAGTACAAAAGCAGAGAAATTAAAAGCCTAATGGAATTAAAAAGCTAAAAACTCAATATCAGTAAAACAATGCTTAAAATACCTATTAATTCATTTGCTTAACTGGCTGTCCCAGAATTTACCAGAATTCAGTAAGGGACTGGACACCTATTAGACTAACCTCCCTACCCACAGTTAGTCATGATATTCCAAACTATTGTTAACCTGTATGAGAAGGCATAAGCCAGACACCAGGTACTTATCTGAAGATGCAATTGTGCAGGCAAATTACCGATGAACTGTCCACTCTTTGACAAAGCTCACTAAATCCACGAGATTTAGTAAACATCAGAAAATCTTTGTAACACTGCTTTACGCAGAGCTCTTGATTAATCAGTCATGTGCTTCCCTTCCCCAAATCCTTTTTTGAGTGAGTTGACCACAAGAGAGCAGTTAAGAGAAATGGGTTTCTGATCCTGAAGCAAAGACTGTAGGTTAAGTTGCCCAACAATCACTGGGGATCTCCTGCATAAGCAGTACATTTAGAACCACACAGACACACACATGCACACATGGTTTTCTCTTTCAGCAAGGATTGTCTTGCAATCATCTGAACGGAATCTCACCTATCTCCCATTGCAGAGCAGCCTTATTACTACCCAGTAATCCTTTGTAATATACTTTACTGAATGTACTTGTATACATTTGGCTACAATGCAGAGCCTACCACTGCCACCAAAAGCAGCAATTCAGCTTTCTTCCACTCAGTTCTCGCCTCCAACCTTTCTGTATGCCAGCTCTTCCTGTGATCATGCAGTGAACCCGAGTAGTGAACTGATTTGACTGAGAAACTGCCTAAAATAGGGGTAGGGAAGGCACGCTTCAGTTGAATCATGTTCCCAGTCTGGTTTGCTGCATGGCCAAACAGTTCTGTGAGCAGAATGGTGGGGCAGGACAAGAATGGGAGTCGGGAACTGGGAAGAGAGCTCAACTTCTTTCAGTAGCAGTGCCAGCTTAAGATGTCTTCATTAAACTACGGTTGTAGATGCACTAGGTGTTGGAAGCTGAGGTCCAAATATCTTGTAAAATTCTAAAAGAAAGGCAATGTACAGACAGAAACCTAAGTAACACAACAGGTAGGTTTGTGCTGAGAGGTGACAGAATGGAAATCACTTCAGCAGGCCCAACTGTCCTATCTTTGTGGCATTAAGACATTTAGTCTTGAAGGTTGTTAAACTGTGTTTACCTGGGGGACATGGGCCATGTGTGGCGGATTGGTATATGCAGGTTGAACATGGGAGGGATGAATGGTGAAGACTGTTTGTTGTGCTGTAGGAAAACTATTTTGTGGAGACTGCGTATTGGAGCCTGGCGTCATGGAAGGTGGGGTTGGAGCTAGACCTGCGTGGTAAATTGCCGACTGCTGTTGTGGGTTTGCCAGGTGGAGTGCCTGAGCAGCTTGGTGCTGATGATGCTGCAAAAAAAAGATAGTACATCAGTGAGGTTTACGTTATGGTCTAGAAGTGAGACACATTTATTCTGGAAACTAGTATAGGAAAGGCTTGCAAAACTCTCAGTATTCAATCTTTTAAAGAGCAAATCTAAGGATCACCACACCTGTGGTCACAAGGAAATTCACTGCAATTCCTCCAGGCTCTTTTTCTCCTTGCACTAGAGAGTCATGTGAGCAGAAGCCTGGAAAAGGGATGTGTTGACCAGAACCTAGACTGCCAGGTAAAAACAAGGAGACCCTGCAGCCTGGGGGCTGGATATACTTCACAGCTGCACTTAGAGCAGCCCAGAGTCATTACCAGTAGGTAGCTATGGCACACAGCATTATCACAAGTACTATTTTGTTTTCAGCTGCCTGCCTTTGAGGAAATGTAAATCAAACACTTCTCAGCATTAATCTGCCATATTCCAAGTCTAACTCTACTCTATGACAAAATTATGAGCCTTTCTTAACTGTAACATGGAAACAAGCTATACCTCATCCCCCATGAAAAGGGAGAAATGAATGGTCACAGGCAAATGTTGGCCATTACTAAGGAAGAGGGACTGCCACAAGTTTTCCGCCTAGCTTATCTAACAAATTATGCCAAGGGCCTACCACATTTGAATCCTGGCCATTGCAAGCAGAGAAGAGTGAGTTGATATATCTCTACTTCCTCCCTTCTTGAAAACATGGGAATCTGGACAATTCCTGCATGAAATCCATCACATGCAGGTGGTTTGGACAACTGCTCCCACTGCTTTTCCTCTCAAGAAATCAATAAGTCAATGTAAAGTAACAGACTGATGCAATACCTTCCAGTAGGGTGTGTTAAGTACAATTTAAAGACATTCACTCCATTAAGCTGTTACCTGCACGGGGCTAGGAGCAGGGTGGCTTCCAGCATGTTGGCTTTGCTGCTGGCCAGTTGGTGTGGCAGAAGGCTGAGGATGCGGAGGATGCGGATGCAGGGTAGCATTAGGGTGGGCATACTGCTGAGCAAGTGAGCCAGTGGAAACTAGGATGAAAAAGAAGAATATTTAACAACAGATACAGAATATACATCTCATCAAGTCACCATCTGCACTTGAAGATTTCACTATAACTCTATCACACTGTAAAAATATTCCCTCCCCCTTCTAAAAAATATTTATCTTGCAAATAGCTGAGTATCTTACCTTGTGTTCATGTAGTTTGATTTTGCAGGGAAGTCTATAAATAACCATAATTAGACAGTTCATCTTCCCTAGTTTGACAATGCAACAGATACTACATATAAGAAAAGCAGTATTTCATCTTTTTTTTTGTCGAATAGACCAGTTTGAAATATCAAATTTATCATTTCCATACAATTTAGTTTTTCCTGAAATATACTTTAAAAAGCTGTTACAAGCCATTTTTATTTCCACCATCCAAAAAATTATTTGGCCTTATACCTGGCTAACCTCACCATGCTACTCTTCTGGAAATTGCTCACAGTACAGTCCGTGTAAAGTATATACACTGCATGTATGCTTAAGAGCTATAGGGACACACAGTATATACATATACATAACAAGCTGAGAAAAGTGAGGCTCCTTGAGTATCAAATTTTTGTGGAAGCCAGTATCTTGCACTAAAATAACGTATCTTTCCTTTCCCCTCAAGGCCAATTACAGTGTCTTTTCTGGATCACCACCATCCTGTGAGCTTCTCAACACTGCCATGAAATTCTTAATTCCTTGAAACAGTAGCAAATAAGGTATGAAATTCCATAAAAGGGAAAAAACATAACAATATAAAACTCATGCGTAAGTGAAACCACAGCTGTTGCTACAGCCATACCAGTCTCCAACAACAAACCAATATCAACTAGTCCCTTTCTAAGGAGTCCTGCCCAGTTTTGCTTCAAAACAGGCCACACTAAATTGCCCCCACCCCACCCCCTTTTTTTTTTTTTTTTTTTTAAATCTGAGGGAATCTAAGAAAGTATGGAAAGCTATAACAGCAAAGACTTCCTTTAAACACAAAACATGCAACTGGAAAGCAAGACCCTGAAAACAAGTGAAGATACATTGCTCATCCCCTCTATTGCTTTTAGATCTTGTGCAACAACCAGTCCAGTTTGCAGTTACACTTCTGCAGGTGACAATGTGCACTACTCTTTCCAGTATTGCAGCTCATCAAGACTGAGGCTAGCTTTGCTGACAATAGTGCTGAAAGAGAAACAATCAGAGCAAACTACCAACCTGCTCCTGAATCTGTTCTCTGCAAGTGCTCCTTATTTGTTCTGGTACCTCTTTGTCTTTCTGACCAAAGTTAATCACTGCTCACTACTGGGTTACAGCTTCTTTCATGGGGTTTGTATTACATGAGAATTTGACAGCCAACGAAGTGCCTTTGTGCAGCATGCTTTTAGAAGTGTTTTTTTCTTTTGTTGGTTTGTTTGTTTTGTTAGTGTTTTGGTTTGGTTTGTAAGGTAGAGTGTTCTGGTAACACTTTCTTCCTTTAGTAAACAAACCTGAAAAGCGGGGCACTGGGAGTAACTTCAAGTGCAACTGTTATGCTGCAGCCACCCTCCCTGCATATTCATGGCCAGGGAGATACAGCACCTCACTTCTGAAGCAACTGTTTGCTGCAGCTTCTGATGAGTTTCACTGTGCTGGGCTCTACATTCATGAATACACACAACTGCTCGAACATATATAAAGGATGAAAGACAAAATGGGGGGAGAAAACGCACAGAAATGTAGCTGCATCTGAAAGCACAATACTATGGATCAAAAGCAAGTCTCAGACAGCAACCTCGCTGTGCCTTGACACACTACTACCCCATGCAAGTACTTGTTTGCCATAAAGCTTACAAACACTACTAAAATATTCAAACTCACCACAATATATGCATACAGTATCTTTTTGCCCAGCTGAGATTTTTCTCCTCTGTAGAGGCCATTATGAAGGTCTCTCCTTTACAAAATAACTGCTTACCACATTTAACTTAATCTCACCCGGCTGTCTTGAAAGCTCTACTAAATCTTCGCTGAGCAGAGTCTAACAGTGATGTGCACTACAGTTTCAGGCTATTAGTGCAGATGAACTTCATATACATTTGTAAACCTAAATTCTTGCACAGTAGTGTACTTATGCATGAGTATACTCATACATTATCAGCATTTCTGATTCAGAGAGATTTTGGAAACACCTCAGTATTTTCAAAGGACACTAGCAAAACTATGCATCTTCTGCCAGAAAGAGCACTTTGCTACACCTTCAAATGCAAGAAAAGTCATTGTTTTTCATATCACTACTAAACTTTATTTTGCAGCAGCATCCGCACCACATTTGTATTCAGACAACTTTCAAACATTGCTCCTTCTTACAAAGACTACATGAAAATGATCAATGGAAAGACCAATCATTTTTACAGTACAAAGTTTACTGTTTCTTACAGTAGGAAAATTTCTCAACCTCATTGTTCTACAACACTCTGAAGAAGGCCAGAATTCATTATCTCTGTCAAAGTAACAGAAATAAATGCATAGAGGGATTCACTTGTTTGCCAAAGGGCATGCTACCAGAAATCTGCCTTCCTCAGCTCTCGTTCCACTGCCTCAGCCACAGAGTTGGCATGCCTGACTACAAATTACCTTCAACTCCGTTCAAGAGGTTTTAAAACGTACATGAAAATTAATTTCAAGTCATAAGATATTCGAGGCTTCCCACATCCTGCCACACTACTTGTTAAGAGCCCCAAAATAATGCGGTACTCCCTGAAACCATTAGTGCAAGTCATCCTTCATTTCTTTATAGCCCAGAGAATAATAAACCAAGTTATTCTGAAGCAGATACATTATACAATAAAACTTCACAAGGAAGAAATTCACTCTCAGGAAACCAGTTAAACTGAGGAATGGCACCCCAAAGAATAGGGGAGGGGCGAGGTGTCATAGCATCAGCTTCCATAACCTTCTAACATCTTTTATCCGTAGCTTTGCATTTCAAGTAACAGAAGTTTAGAATTTTCATTTCTCTAGGTTCTCCTCTCCCCCATTTTGTCTTTAAAAATTACTCTCCAATTAATAACCTGTCCAAGTTCAGTTAAATTGAGTTCAGATGCTGCTGCAAATTATGTTTTAATAGTAATATTAAAAGTGTGTTTCAAAAAAAAAGAAAAGGTATTTGGACGCTTATCAAAATCCTGGACAGATGCTGTATACAAATCAAGAGCAATTCAGGAAGAGTGGCAGCAAGTCTGAAATAGGTGCCCAGATCTATGTTAGCTCAAAACCAGAGTTCGAACTTCAGCTCTAGAAATATAAAAGGGTTTCCATGTTTAGCTGCTGCAATTAATAGTTCATGACAAACCAATGAAATCTATGAGCGACTTAGTAAGCCTGTGAAAGAAGCCTTGCAAAACAGTCATGAGAAATTCACGTACAAAGCCATAACTAAAGCACTTTCACTGCAACTTATTTCAAGAATTTTTCTCTGTTCATCAAAATAGCTCGCTACATATATCAAATACCAAGTGACAAGACAGGAGGGGGGGGAAATTGATTTAAATTAAAAAAAAAAGTCACAAATTATCCAATATTTCCCCCAGTGTCAGCACTTCGGAAATTTTCCAAATGGCCATCTAGTAACCAAGAAAGCACCAAGAAAGCTCTAGGAAAGGACAAATCAGTTCTGCACAGCTCCTTGCTGTAAGTAACCCCCGCTCATTCCAGCAGGAATATACTGCTTCTCACCCTTTATGCCCTAAGTTCCTCTCCCCAAGAAATACTCCCTGAGCTAACCCATTGCACTCCATCTTTTTGATCAAGTAGTTTTCTAACATGATATAATTAACTGAACTAACCTTGAGAGGACACACAGTGAAGATAAGTCATTCAGTAATGAAGTGAGCAAAAATATCAGATGCATTGAATTACTGAATTCAGCTCTACAAAAGTGCAACCTATGTTTCTGAGAGGCAAACAAAAAGAAGTCAGCTATCAAACCCAGCAAAGGAGCTGAAATTAAGAGGTCAGAACAGCAGAAATCAAGCAGAACTCCCAGCTGCAAGGGTATATACAGAAACCACATCATGCAATTTCTTATTTCCCTGGTAGCAATCTCAGTGGTCATCGTTGGTCATCATCCAAAGATGCACTGAAGAGCCTATTTTCAAGAACTGACCAGTGAACAAACTTCAAAACTATTGCCAGACCCAGTAAGATGGTGAGGATAACTACATTTAAAAGACCTGAATGGTAGGAAGCAAAGAAATAGCAATGTTTCTTTCATAATATAAACATTTACAAAGTAATTTACAGAAGTCATTTTACACAGGTATAGTGGACTTCGCTTCAAAGATTATCCACTAAAGGAACGAGCTTCTTAAAATTATTTCAGTGCACCAAACCAAGATGCATGAAAACTGTACAGGTCAGCATCCTACAACGCTAGTTCACATAAAACCATTTCTGTACAAGAAACACACAGGAAGTCTTTTCCAGAAGAGATTTTTGGAGAACAAATGGTATTTCTCATGTCCCTCTTGCATCAGTTAACTCAAAAACAAACAAAACAAACAAAAAACAAAACAGAAGAGTGCCTGGCATAGGCTGCAGAGACTTGCAGATGGACACAAACAAGTCTCACTGCAGGACAGGAGCGAGCCTGAAGCCACAGTCCTCCTTTCCCACGTCTGGCTGACAGCTACAGCTCACCCTGCAGCCGCAGCCCCGTCCAGAGCCTGAGTGCCCCAAACCAGCCCCCCCAAAGTGCTACGATGAACACCAAAGGCAGTGCTTTTCAGTTTTCTGCCTCTCCCAGCACAGGCGTGCAACTGGGGTCTGCACTGGCCCTCGCGTACCAGGAGCACGGAGCGCACCGGCCCCTCGGCAGCAGCAAGCGGGAGCACCAGAGCCAGGTGCCGCAGCTGAAGCCGGGGATGAAGCGTCCAATGCCACACATCCCAAGGAGCCCTCATCCTGTCACTGTCTTTGTAATAGTGACCAAGCACATTGATCACTGCACGCCTTCAGTGACCCCACCGTAACGCTACAGAAAGCTTCATTCGCCCTGGCTGCAACTCAAGCGAACTCCTCCCAGGGGCTCAGAACTTGAGCCATAGCTTTTTGAAGAGATGAGGCACAAGACACTTCTCCTTTTAGGAAGTTCATTAACTCGCAAAGTCTTAAAATCACATTTGGACCATGAAAGAAAGGGAATGAGGGAGTTCACCTAGGTTTTAAGCAAAAGTTGTCCGCACATAGCACTCATTTCTGGTTGCAGATGAAGAGACTGGGTAGTAATGTTAAAGATCACTCAACACACAAAATACATTTAAAAAAAAAACAAAAAACCTTGACAAAATCAGTTTCCTGTAGTACTTTAAATCTGTTCAACAGCTTCATTCCCCCCCTCTCCACTGAAAGGAACTTTCCTGCATTTTCTACATACTGGTTTGGTGCAAGGAAACTTGTTCCCTCAACACGTCCCATTCCTTTAACATCTGTTCTTTAGATAGTGCTTTTCTGTACAATCAAAATTAGTACAAAAAACCCAACTCACTGGCAAAGTAGAAAGAAGGGCCTGTCTCCTTGCTGTATGGTATTTTGGGACATGCTGAATTTGGGAAATAGAAAGGTAAATTAGCCTCTTGCCGTGTGCATGCTTCCCGTCTTCTGGAAAGGTCAGCGTCTTTTTTTTTTTTTTTTAATATAGATTGTAGAATCATGCAGATATTTGTATTTACTTAGTTGATATTAGGGTTGGATATTTAGTTTTACAACTAAGTGGAGATGAAACAATACAAGTCTCAGATAAGCCTTCCTTCTAAACTGTGATACTGAGGTCTTCAGTTCTTAATTTAGTATTAACACAAAAATAAACTTTATGTCAATTCATGATCTATTACAATACACTGTAACAAAAAGGTTAAAATATAATTACATTAAACCAAAAATTGCCCCCCCTTGCTTTTTCAACTGTATCACTGTCATTCTTAACAGTTCCAAGACACCTGTGGTGACTGGTTCATTCTTAGTCCCTGGAGAATCCTTTGAAGTTTATATTTTATCCACCATTGTACTATCAGGGTAATAGAATTTACTCTACTGCTGAGACAGAAACCAGATAAAGTTAGAGACAATACCAGACCAGTAAAACATATGCAGAAGGGGAAAAAGGAAGGGAGAATGGGGACAGGAATGAGAGCACAAAAAACAGGAAATGCATCTGTATAAAACCAAGGCCTGGTTTTACACAAGTTTCTGTTTTGTTTTGAAACACAAAAGTAAAGTTTTTCAGAGAACTCCAGTTATCTAAAAACATAGGCAATTCAGCTACATGGTAAAACTAACAGAAGTTAATTGTCACAGGAACATATCCACCCTCTGCTTCGATAACCAGATTTTCTACCAGCATCACGGGACAAGTTTGTGTCTTTGTGCGACATAGAAACAAGCAGTGAAACTGCAAACCATGGCCAGCAAACTCAACCAGAGCAGTGATACTAACGTCATGGATCATACAGAGCCAACGCTTCCGAGAAAGATGTTATGTTCCAAAACCACGTGCAGTTTAGCAGGGCGAGAACGACAACTTGGTGTTAAGGTATGTGCATGTGGCAGCTAAAGGTGTGTGTACTGCTCCGCTCCAGCGGAACCTGCATGTCAAACTTTCCTTGGTAAAGCCATCTAAATGGCTCACGTCTCCAGAAGTTACGAGCTGAAGTCAAGTGTGTAACAGACAATTATACAGGCTGGGTGGTTGACGGGAAGAGAGATGGTTGTCTGAACACCGTCCTTCCCGATTGTGTTCTGAGGGGGGAAACCCAGTGATTTACACGTTCCTCTGTCGTGCGTTCAGATGGGTCTGCTGGTGACCACGCAGCTTAGCTACTCTGCTTCTCTTGAGCTCTTGGCAGCAGCAGTTTGGAAAACAGAAGCAGGCACCGTAATGACTGGCAAAGAAATCCCAGAATTGCAGAAATATCCCATTAAACAGCATTAGACAAAAATATTTTTCTTTAAACTGAAAAAGTGCAGATCAACAAGTGTAAGTCACTCCATGTATTTGGAATTGAGATATCTCTTCATGAGACAGGAAGGAAAACAAAAAACAAACTCTTGGCAGTGGGGGTAGTTCACTTAACGGATCAACAAGCATTTCTCTTCACTGACGGGCAGTTACTGCTTGCCACAGACATTCACTTATCCCAAACCATAAAGGAAGATGGAGTTTCAGATCTCACTAGAAAATATTTCACACCTTAAGAACAACTCATAAGCAGTAACCCCCAACCCCTGCGTCTCAGTGCGGTTGTCCTTGTAGACATCTTCTTTCTACTACATACATAGGAAAAAAAGTGAGTGAATTTTGCAAGAATTATCTCAAAGGAAGCACCAGTACCTTGAAGGATAAAAGGACACTGTAACCCACTGAATCCTGATATGAACGGCGGGAGGGAAGTCAAAGAATAAAAATAAAAATAGATCAGATTGCTATTTTAAAGAGCCAAAGGGAAATCTGAGAACTTGCTTGAGCAAATGCTCCAGAAATCAAAAGCAGCAATGGTTGTTGTTATGGGAAGTTGTTATTCTGGGTTTTCAAACCGCTTTCGAAAGAGGACCGGATTAGATTCAGAATCAAGCGTGTGTTGGTATGTTTAGTTCAAAGATACCATGGATAAACTTAAGATTCCCAAAATACAGAACATAAGTTATGAATACTTTCTTGTATTACCATTCAGAACTACCTGTCACTCGATCAGATGGGAATGATTCCAGCAAGTTGCTCGTCAGCAATTTACTACATAAGCAGCATTTATCTGGCAAGTCTACGTTTTTTCCAAGCAGTCACATATTGATAAATGGAAGCTGAAGTTAATATCTTATAGATGGACACATTTTGAGGGAAAAATCATCGGTCTAGGCAAGGTCTTCAAGTATTCAGCACATGAAAGCCTTGCAAAAAACTGGGAATCGAGACAATGATACACTACATCAGAAGTCATTTCACGTGTAGTGAACTGTAAACTTTGTAGGTTAAGAGTGTGTTTGAGCCAATTCATGTTCACTAGGCAATACACACATTCACACATGGCAAGAACATACTCTTAAAAAAAAAAGCGTCTCATATGCAGTTCATGATCCTGCTGGGTTGAATGGTTTCTATAAACAAGAATTTCAAGCACTTGATCAGTGGGAGAACGTTTAGAAGTCACCAAGCAGCTAGTTGAAAGAACACAGAAGGACATGCAATTTCTGTAAATTAGGTGCTCTTGGAAAAGTAACATTTAAATTACATGGAAGGAAATACTAAAGAATTCTCAATTTTGACCCAGCTTAGTTGCGTGTACCAGTAGGCAGTCACATACCTACAACAGATAAGCTACAAAACCAACACAAAATGAGAACTAATTGTTGTAAGTTAGAATATCTGTGGAAAAAAAAATATGCAGACATCCGATCAAAGCCAACCAAGGGAACGGGCTTATACTTCAGTGCTGCAGAACCCAGTGCTTACAGAAGATAAGGATGGTGCACAATGGGAAATTGCTAGGAAGTAACAAGCAACCATTTTGAATGAAGTCACAGATTCTCTCATGTCTAGTTTTATTTTAATCGGGATTTGAGAGGAGATAGTTTTCACCAATAAAGGTCTGAAAGCCTTTGATCATTCACTTAATCAGAATTCTATTTAATCTAATGAAAAAGCAAACAGAAGATCTGTTTACATGGACACCTCAAGCACAAGAGTTGAAAAGATCAAATACAATTAGCAAGGACCTGTGAGAGAAAGACTTAATCTCTACGAGTAACTTCCATTTCAGCTTCATCAGAAATGAGCTGAAGTGTTCTTTCTCCAAGTGTCAAAAAAAGGTTTCCATTATTTTGTTTCTTAACTATGTTACCATACTACTGCAGAGATCTGACAGAATGTTTTCAGATGGGTAAGACACAGACTTGTTTAAATCAAAATTAATTTCACACTAAACTTCAGATTTCTTTTTAGCCTTGTTACGTTTTCGTGACACATCATGGACTTCCATTAAGTAGCAGTGTAAAAACTAAGCACCGGAAAACATACAAAGATGTCTAAAGGTACAGAAAATCTTTTATTAGAATCTAAGTCAATAATATACGTGACCCAATAAAAGTCTTCCTCAGATGCTATAACAAGTATTGAAATGCCATGTTTTCAAGAGACCATCTGTCGTTTTGACATTTTATGACAATTTCCAAGCCTTCTAGCAACCTTGATTCTACCTATTTCAATAGCATGTTTTGCAGTGAGGCTTTTCCTCCGAATTGGGCATTGATTTATCACACATTTATAATGCTTTAGAAGTTCTTCACATTATAGTTTGTAACAAGGTAACCCACATTTTCAGCATTTCACTGTAAGTGAAATATGCTCGTCTGATAATGTTGGAGACTAATTTTCAAAGTCAAAGCAATACACGAGTTATTTCATATACTTAATTCTTGACTTACCAAAAAAGAAAGGTAAGCAACACAAGTTTTATTTTGCTCAGACAGCAATGTTCATACTGTTAATAATGCTAGTAGTATCATAAAGACAGCATTTCACTAGTTGTCAGAACTAAAGTCAAGTTTTGAAACTGAGGTCATAGCCTTGCAGTAAAACCAGTCCTACTTATAAA
Organism: Anseranas semipalmata; assembly: GCA_013399115.1. Lineage (NCBI taxonomy): Eukaryota > Metazoa > Chordata > Aves > Anseriformes > Anseranatidae > Anseranas > Anseranas semipalmata. The sequence goes on from VXAA01005931.1 coordinate 599,894, forward strand.
CAAGAAACAATCAAGGGATGTTGTGTCAAGGGCATCAAGAGAACTTGAACAAACTTCTTTCAGCAGATATTCGTTAGCAGCTCCCAGCTTGAAATTTCATCTTGATCACTGGCATCCTACTGAAATCAGCATACTTGAGTTTTCATTTTAACCAGGTGGCTCAGTTTTCAACGCTTTGCTCATCATCTTATCATATATAAACCACATCTACTGGTGTAATCTGAATGATACCCATATTTGAAGCTCGAGATTAAATATATCCCTGCACAACATAAGAACTTAAAAAGTTACATATAACACAAAACGTTTCCTACCATACATAGCATGCGTCTGTTCATGCGCACCATACTGTGTTGCAGAAGAAGATACTAAACCAGGCTGTGCATGTGTTGGTGGTGCCATCATTCTAGCGTTGCCCTGTATTACAGGGCTATAAACATGAGGATGCTGCATTCAACAGAAATAAGAAAAGCAGACAGTTAATTGGAGGACCATTACAAGAAACTGGTCTGATCTAAACAATAATTACGCATTTAGAAACAGCAATAGCCTGGCCTTACTAAAATGCAGAGCAAACTAAAGATTTCATACTATCGCAATTATCCCAGTTGTTTCTAAAAACGTAAGGACATTTTCTGCAGTGGGCTAGAAACTGACAAAAAACACTAGCATATCTAATTTCTGCCACTCTAATTCCATAAGCTTATGTATGTTATTATATATTTATCCAATTACGTATGCATATTTAAAAGCCTTTGAAGTAAGAGTATAAATTGTTTACTTTTAGAGAGCATAACTCGGAGATGTCCTGTCCATGACCCAAAAGGAATTGCTCAAAAAGCTGAAGAGGTAATATCAACAATAAATGACAACTTCTAAACTGACCTTAAAATTTGTTACAGGCTTTGGAGCACATTACAATACCAAGCATGCTCCAGAATAGAGAAACTCTTCAGACTGACTTCTCATGGCTGGAGACAATACGGTATTCAGGACTGAGCCACTTATTTCTTGTGACTTATCACATACATTAAACAGACTCTTACCTGAGACTGGTAGTGTGGCACATGCTGCACGAGAGGCTGATTAGGAAACTGCTGGGGACTATACGCAACATATTGTGTTGAATAAGCAGGTGGTGTAGCTACAATTGGAGGGCCCGCTGCTGAGGCAGGATGCATCATGGTGCTCTGATGATGTTGGTCTTGCCGTTGCTGTGGCATATTTGGTACTACAAAGCAAAGAACACCTCACATTAGAAACACAGGATGAAGAATGTTAGTCTTCCTGAAAGGTTTTACATTACAATGTCACTGTGACCAAGTAGAACATCCTCACCCCTCACCTTTAACCGCTTCATCAAAAAGGAACAATGCGAAAAGGAGTTCCTCAAAACATTTGATTTTCATCACTGCCTTTTTGCCATGTATATGGCCACAAACTCAGGCCTGCTTTTTTTTGTGAAGGTGGAGGGAGAGAAAGACTGACAAGAATCAAGAACAGCAGAGAAAGGTTATATCAGGATACCTACATTAATCAAACTTGATCCTGTCCCCTTCAAAAGGCTTACTCTATCCTCTATCGGAACTACTCAGTAACTGCTCCATCGACTGGAAAGCTGAGTCTGTAAAAATTACTTGTGCTCATGGCTGAGGAGAGTAGCATAAAGGTCTCCACGCAGCTGCAACTTGAGGTACGTGCATCTTTTAAGCTCTGTGCTATCCCTCAAGATAGCAGAAAATAACTTTTAGGTTACAGTCGACACTGAAGGGGACAAATCAACTTATAGGAAGAAAAGGAATAGGAATAATTAGAGGGAAGAAAGATTAAGAGAGCAGAGTACTGTAGTATGGGACTACCTGAGCTATCCTGGTAAGAAGACCAACCACAGCAGCAAGGCACTCAGAACAGACTAATTTAGCCTACTAAGCAACAGGGCATGATAGTTCAAGGTGAGCTCCAGCTTGCTGCAGTGAGACTGTAACTAATAACTAAGCTAACTCAAGCACCTGTAAACTCCACTGCAGTGTGCAATGTTGACAGACCCCTTAGAGAGAGGAAAAGATGGAAATGTTGAAGATGTCAGTAAATTCACTCAATAATGATTATTATTTATATTATGTTTTATGCAAATCAACAATAGAAAAAAGTAAATACGGGATGCAACTTGAACAGGGCAAAGGCACTGAACTTTAACACAAGCAGCTCCTTCAGGCCTATGCTGCACACAGAATGGATACGAAGAAATAATGACACTCAGGAAAGGAATTCAAAACAAGAGAGCAGCCTCACAGAGCAAGTGAGTACACAGCAATATACTTTTGATTAAAACAATCAGTATTATCAACCAAAAGATTTCATGAGTCAGGCCACAGTAGTGTGTTTTAAGATAGAAATACATTGCAGGTTTTTGTCTTCCCTACTTTCATAAAGGCTACTTGTTTATTTCTAAACAGCAGAACTGCTCTTTTAAACAACTTCCTCCTCCAGTGACTGGAGCTGCAGCACTGGAACCTATCATCATGAGCCACTGTATAAAACTGCAAGAAAGCATGCACTGTGTAGAATTAGAGCATTATCTGAAACACGACTATAAAAACAAGACCATCATTTTTCTGCTCCTTCACTGCACTGAAGAGATGAGAGTGCATCCCACCCACGTTCACATCTCCACAGCCACAGGTGTCAGTTGTTAAAAATGTGGTGTTGTTAGTCCAGCTGTTCAGTTACTGTTGCAGAAGAAATACAAAAGAACAAACTGGAACCAGCAATAAGCTCTTTGCAGAAGAGTAACATAGCATACTCTTTTTGAAGAAATGGAGATTTTTCTTGCTAACAAAAACACTTTGTTAAGAAACCATTCAGGGCTCTGCTGCAAACCAGTACAAAGCAGGTCCCTTTTAAACAAATATGTAACATTTATGAAGTATAGGAGACGAACCAGCTTACCCGAATGTTCCAAGTAAGAGAGACCTTTTCCAGTTTGTCAAATCAAATTCCAAAACAAGCAATGCCACGCTACTCAAACTTATTATGATTTGGCTCAATTAGCTTATCTAGAAATGCCTAAGTATTTCCATTTACTTGTTTTTATTAAAAATAATATTTAAAATATCAATTGAAAACAAATTAACATGGATTAGAAAATACACAACCATTTGTTATTTTATTCATGCTGCATGCAGACTAAGAACCAAACAGGCAGTATTATTCTCACCTTTACCTGCTCTATATGTCTTGGCTTGGTTCACTGGCATGGGCGTCATGGGAATAGGGTACAAAGGCTGAAACAGAAGGAGGAGTTTAAGCTATGATATTTCTTTAAAAAGCATGTTTGTGCATACATCTGTTTGTTGCGGTGGGGGCCCTGCTCAGCTTTGATGTTTTACTCTGAGCCAATAAAAAAAATCATTAGCTTCTAGTTATATTAGAAGCCATTTTTTCTTAAAACTTTATGCTCATAATTAGGTGACAAACGTTACAGATATCATAATCAGAATTCTCTGCTATGCAAGTTTCCACTATGAAATTAGTCTCAACAGTTGTCAAACGCTTCTCAGAGGCAACTCATACGAATGTATGACTTTATGTTAAAATATTTAACAGTTCAGTCTTCACCAATGTCATAAACACTATTAGAAAAAAACATTGTTGCTAAAACCAAGCCAGTAATATTCAAGTGTATCTATTTTAACTTTAGGAAAAAGATGTACAACTGCAGTTTGTAATGTTTGTTGGCTATTTTAGAATTGTATCGTAAGACTGAAGTCTCTCAGAAGTTTCTTGCAAACTCCTTAAGTCCAAATAGGAGGAATTCTTGTGACCTTTTGGAAGCTGACAACTAAATTACTTGATTAAAACATTTTGGACGTACTGGGTATTTTCTTAACACATTATGAGAGCAAAGTTAGCACAAGTTTTATCCCTTCCCTAACTCCCAAAATCTTCCACCACACAGTTAGGATTGTTAGCCACATATTTTTAATCACCAGCAACCATTTTGTCCACAAGGAAAAGAAACATTCCAGATTTCAAATATGGTTTAGTGAACTCTGCCTAACCTACGATATTTTCTTTTACCACTGTGATTAAGTCTGCATGTACAAACAACCAAGACCATATGGTTTGCAACAACCAGTCAAGTAATGCTAGTATTGCTACTTCAAGCAATGTATTAAATCAGACAGCTTTATAGCAGAGTTCGATTTGAAATCCTAGTAATCTCTGCAACAACCGGAAATTAGTGGGACACAGCTGGAAGCTAAGGAGGAGAAAACAGTTGCTTTAAACTTAAGAAAGTAAGACTATGCTTGGAGCACTGGTGAGAAAGTCTGCGCAGATTAACAATAAATATGAGTAACAGCTGCTAGAATGTACAAGTGTTTGAGACTACTATAGTATCTAGATTGAAAGACCACTGGGAGAAGTCAGTATTTACATAGCTAAAACTGAAAAAACAATGTAACTGTGCCCATATTTACGAGAATAATACAAACTGCACTGTTCCACTGTCAACTTAGATCTCTTAAGTCTCCCCAGCTGGCTGACAATCATCTGAAAAGTGTAAACAAGTTTACATTATATGCTGCACTTTACCTGCACGCCTGGACTCACTGGAACGGGGTACATCATATTTGGTGCGAAACAAACAGGCTGAGTGTACACTGGAGTTGGCTGCTGATGACCCACCATGGAGGGGCTAGGTTGAGCTTGCGGACGAGGGGAGGTTGGTGTAGTAGAAGGCTTCGGCTACAAACAGAGTTCAACAATGCATATGCAAGATTAGCTTGACTATTCTCCAAGTAAAAGCCTTTGAGTGGATCTTTATAAGCAATGTTAAACAGTATCAGATAACTTACTTGAGCAAAAGATCGAGGGTTGAACTCTTTTGCATTAGGATTAAGTGTTGATTTTCTAACTTGCCTAAACATGAAGAACCAAAAAAAAAAAAAAACAACAACAAAAAAAACAGATGTTCAGTGTTATTCTTTTACAAGTATATCTGTAGAACTCCCTAACAATTAAAAATTTAAGATATGAAATGCCTCATTTCCACCCCTGAATCAGAACTCAAACAACATACATATATACAAAAAGCCCTGCTTACTGACAGTATTCTTACTATACTTATAAATAAAGAAGTTCTCCTGCTGTTGATACTTCAGCTCACACGAGGCAGGAAAACATTTAAATAAGCATTTAGATGCAAATTAGGCATCAAGATAACCAGAGTTCTACATGCACCTCTACCACTGACTCATGAGATGACTTTTAGTACAGGCACATCATCTGTTGTTTTCTCTGTATAACTAAGAGAGAACTTACATTGACCATATAAATATTAAGATATTACATGTTCACAATAGCTTTTTCTACAAATAATTAAATGCTAATAACAGATTTGCTTATTCTAAAAGGCATAGTTACTCACTCAGAAGTATCTTTCTTCTCCTCTTTATCCTCTTTATCTTGTTTACTTCCAGGCCCAGATGTCTGTACACCTTGTGAAGTTACCTCAGGCCCTCGCTTTTGCTCAGAACTATTACTTATTGATGGAGAAATACTTGGACTATTAGGTTTGCTACTTCCACCGTTAGAGTTAGTATTACTGCCAGTTTCTATGATAGATTCTTTAGGGGTTGATTCTGTCTTTTCTTTAACTACATCTCTTGATTTTTCACCTTCTCGTGTTTTATTTAGCAGCTGATCCACTGCATCTGAAGAGGAACTCGATTGTAACTGGAAAAAAAAACAAGGTGTATGTTCATTAAATTGATAGACAAAACCAGGAGGCAATCTAATGCTATCACAGAATAAAATACAGTCCCATAGGCCTTAATCATCTGGAAATGACCTTTTCAAACGTACATTTCTAGTAGAAAAAAAAAAAAAAATCTATGAGCACTGACAATGTTTTAAGCCTACACTGTGCAAGAAGCTATTCAGAGACTCAACTGACCCACGCGTTGGTTAGGAAATGACAGGAAAGCTTAAGACAACCCCTTGGACTCAACCCCCCTCCATGTGATTTAACAGTAACTCTCGAAAAGCCGACCTGATTTAGTAAACCATTATAACCAGGAAATGTGCAATGGAACAGCAGATATTCTTCTTCAATTTTCCTCAGCAAAACCCTCCATTAAACTTTGAAACAGCTCTTCCATATGAAGCATAAATGTGCTAATTAGTTGTATCTAACAATCACACAGGTTTTGAGCAGCATTTTCAGTGTACAGTATTTAAGTCAATATGCATGCTTGTGCATTAGGCAATTGTACAAGCAAGACTCATCTCTGAATTTTAGCAAGAGCTCTCATGGACATTTTTGTAAATTAAGCACAAGTTTCGAGGACCTGTTTTCCTTTAACACATGCAATATCTTCAATTCGTTAAAGTAATCTGGATGCACACGAGAACTATATCATTAAGTTAACATACAGAGAAACTTACCCTAAAGTCATTCTTAAATTTCTTTAAATCATCAATCTGTTTTCTATGTTCTGAAACAATTGGAGATACACCTGCCAAATATAAGACCAGAATTGTCCAAGCATTTCTAATTCAGGTTTTTATATACAACCCCCACATTTCTAAATTTGCAAAAACGTAAAGTTCGCATATCTAAAAATGAAATACGGCTATATCACTTCATCTGTAATTTGGTATAATTCCATGAACTTCGTGTATGAGCACACAAAAATACTCTGTGGAAACACGGCATTACATAACTGGCATATCTATGGTTCCAACACATCACACCAAGGCAAGACGGCCTGAGGTACAGGGACTGCAGAACGCAGCTGAATACAAAGAAGCATGCAATAAAACCCTCAAAACATAAGATGCCAGCGTTTCAATAATATCAATTAAACGTGAAACACTGATCAAGTTCCAGAACATAAAAAGATTTTTTTTGAGAACTGCATGAACAAGCAATGCTGCAGTGAAAGGCAAATTTAAGGCATAACAGGAAGAAATATAGTTATAAAAAACTAGACGGATCACAACAATCAGAAGTATTGTGAGCATAGGTCTAAGTAGAAACACCAGTAAAGTGTCCAAGGGGAGCAAAAAAACAGTGTTAAGAGGAGGAAATAAATAAATAAAACACCATCCACATGAGCATCTCTATACTTTGGATCGATGAAATGAGCCAAGAACAACAGTTAAAATTGTAGGTCTCTGTCACTTCAGAACTGCATGATCAAATTTTCCTTATACGACAACCAAGACTTTGGTTGTCGTATAAGACTTGTCTAATAAGACTTGTCTCCAAGTCTTCCTTAAAATGTTAACTAAACTAGTCAATATAGCAGGTTTAGCACTTGGAATCCTATGTTACTCAAGTATTTATGGAAGCTTTTGATACAAACCTTTGTTTTCAGGTTTAGGAAAACTAGGAGAAGTCTCACTTGGTTTTATATTCTCCTTGTTTCCAGTTGCAGAATTTTGCCTCTGGTCCTGAAGCCTAGTATCTTTAGCTAGAAAAGAAATTGCCAAAGTTATTCTCTTATACACAAGTCTAACTGATTAAAAAGAGATGACAAGATAGGAACATAAGAGAGATTTAACCATGTTTAGGTTACATAAGAAAATCCCTCCATTACACGTTTTCTGCTACCTCATCAGGGCCTGGAGGGTTATCCTCCCCCCTTCCCCATCCTACTATTATTAAACCAAATGAAAATGTCCCAGTCAAACACATCCCTCCCCATCACACACAGATCCTTAACTAGGCTGGGGGGGGGGGGGAGAATAAAACAAAAGCAAATTATTTTCTGTAGTCCAAGCTCTTCATACAGAATGCTACCGAGATTTGAGAGTTTGATCTTTGTGACTGTGCTCTTTAATTTCTTTCTTCTCCTTTCACTGTGCTTAAAATATTCTTTGAAAGCAGTGGCCTAGGTTTCTTTAATTGAGAAAACAGTAAGAACTCAGTCTGAAAAAAGTCCTCAATGAGGTCAAACACCTATACATCCATACTTCCTAAAAGACAGAAGAAATTAAGCATACAGACTTATTAAAAAGCCTCTTCAATCTTATTTTAAAGCCATCATCATGAGAAAAAAGGAACTCACTACACAGTAAAATTAAATGCGTCAGTCAGAACTTCTCCCATTATTTAGAAAGCAGCTTTGCTCTTGTATAGGCATATTCATTTTCACGGGTTAGGCAAGGTTTGCATTTGCCAGCTAGTGAGGGTTACTCACCTTCGCTGGAAGGGGTAACTGCTCTGTTGGATGCAGGGCTGGCAGGTGTAGGAGAGGCAGCTGGAACAGGCATGGCAACAGATTCAGCGGGAATAGTACCAGGTTGAGGAGAAGGCAGAGCTGGTCCTGTGGGAGTGCTGCTCTGCCTTGGAGACCTAGGCCTGTGTGTTTTAGGGGATAATCTTGGAACTAGAAACAAACAGGAAAAAACAGTTATAGGATAAGTTTCCTCATCCGCTCTGCAGTTTGCTTATTTTTAAAACGACTAAGAACATGCTTTAAAATACTCAGTTGAACATTATTTAGTGACTGAAAACCTGTTTACCTTTCAGGTACATCTCCTAGTTCTTTACAATGCAGCATTTCAGATAAGTGATTTTCCTGCAGATTGTCCCCTAACATAAATCACTGCCCTGTTGTCCCCCATTGAAACTGCAATATGGTCCCTGGCCTCTCAGTGGTACAACAGCTGACATTAACAGTTTCAGGCAGAACAGAAAAGGTGGTCATTATCTCCATACAAAGAGATGGAGAACATTTTTTAAAAAGGCTGAAAAAACACATTTTACAGCATCCTCCTCTAGAGGCTTGCCAGCTGGAAAAAAAACAGCATATCCTATTGAAAGAAGATTGCTGGATGTCCACTTTCGCCCTTGTGTTGAAGCAGCAAAGAAAGTTGTATATTCTTTAAATGGTAAGTTGTACCTGCTGCTTCCTGCTCACCCCACCAAGGCTACTTAGTTGCTTTACGTCATACCTAAACTTCAAGTCAGCAAGAAGAAAGAGAGGTAAGTTGTTTAACAGCCCTACTTGCATGCCAGTGATACATAAAGTGGGGCCTAGGGAGGGAAGATGTATCAGAGAGAATGCCACAACAGAAGAGTTTAAACCTTTTCCACAAGGCAACAAGGTCTATGGGGTTGTCTGTGCATTAGACCATAATTCATACCTGCTTTCTGAAAAATGAATTCCCATCACACTTCTCTAGAATTCTAACACCGCTAAAAAGTATCATACTCCAAACTGTTGCTCACTTGTGCTTTGACTCAAGAAAGCATGCAGCAGCTGACAACTGACAAGAACACGGTCCCAACTACAAAAGCTCAAAACCAGGGCCGGTGTCACAAGACTGAGCTTTATATTTGAAGTCAAACATTAAAAAAAGATGTTAACTGATTCAGAAAAGAAAAGACACTGACTACATCTGCTACTACAGTACTTAGAACAAACACAAAACAACCACTTAAAACCTTCATCATTTTTTTAAAGAAAAAAATACATCCAACTGCACTTGAGTATCATTCCATCTTTTCTTGTAATGCCAAACCTTCCTCTACACAAACGCCTCATTCATTTGTAAGCCATAACAATCCAGTTATATTGCCACTAATCAAATTCAATGATGCAGTGGAAAATAAATAACTTTTTCTTGTCTCCTTCAATAACTTTCCTGAAGATTATTTCTTTCAACAACTAATTCCCACATTTTTCCTTCCTTTCATACACCAACTGACTTACCCTCTCTGCAATTCAGACAATACTGCACTTTAGGGACTGACTCACCAGCCATTTTACTAAGCTACCTGGTAACATCCTTCTCCCACTTCATCTAAGCAAGCTAAGTTAGCAGACCAGTGTATCAAGAGCCTGAATTGTCTAGAAACGCAGTATTCTGCTTAGCATTATGACTCTAAAGTATCCCTGGCAAGCCATCTGCAATAAGCCAAGCTTTACCTACCCCCACTGACAACTGATGACCACGTCCCACCTGAAGGGCTGCCTCGTGCCACTGCAGTAGTAGATGCTTCCCCTGGTGCATTATGAGATACAAATTCTAAGCCACTTGAAATTGTACCCCTACCAGTAGAGACTCTGTGACCTCGAGGGTGCCGTTGTGCCTTAGGAGACATCCGTGGAGGCCCTGAGAAAAAGAAGACAACCCCACACAATAAGTACTTAACATCCATCACAAAGTGTACCCAACCATACTATCAGTTTTTAAAATTGGATTTAATCTAGTAACTCTCAATAATGCAGTAATACAGTCGAGCAAATTACACTGACATTGACTAGAACCAGGGATCTGTGAGACTAACAAGGCCAAGCCATTAGTCCAGCCAGACTACCAGCATACTCATCACCTTGCTATGTGAGCTCATATTCATTGACATTTAGAAGCTTTATAAGAATTGAAACGGCTTGGATTTGAAATATTTGAATCCAAGTATCCAATATTGCTTACTGCAAGACAAATCAAACAAGTTAGGAGCCCAGCTCCTGCTGGATAAGCACAGTTCTGGGTTATCAAATATTTTCAGGAAAGAAAGAATTGCATCACTTTTTTTTGTTAGGTGGTCAATGGTTCTAAACATTTATTTACAGGGTAGTCGCGACTGGCTGACCAATTCTCTTGAGGAATTTCAGCAGAGCATTCTGCACAGAGGCTAAATTGCCTGCAGCAGGTCACAATTCATTAACAAGTCAGCAAAATTACTACTAAACAAGTTATTGTTATCCCAAAGTTCCAGTCATGCATGTTTAACATCAGAAGCTGAAGTCATAAGTGAACACAGTAAATCTGAACAGTTTATACAGCTGCCACAGAATAGCTATATTCAAGTCTAATCAGCAATACAGTTTCTACATCCTAACAAACATTTTCTTTAGTACAAGGTCAGACTCAAATGTTGATACCTCAAAAGGAAAAACTGTGCATGAGCATAAGACAACCTAGCAGATTACGGTTCATTTTTAATGTAGGTCAGTAATAGACGAAAGTTCAGGTAGTGGCTTTCTGGTTTCACATAAGGTTCTAAAATATCAAGTACCTCTTCCGGTTATATAGATCTTTAAATGTCAGCCTCTATTTTAACCACGAATCTAAAGCACGCTTTAATCCAAATTATATACAGGCAAGTATTTTAAAGAATACGCACTTTCCAGCAATCCACTTCTTGCAATAGAAGTTAAATGTTGCAGTAAGCAGTTCACTGCATGCCTGACAAATCAATCACAAGTGCTAAAAAATAACTGAATTTGCAGGTGGATTCTTAGTATCTTACTACTTAAAAAAATCTCACATTGATAAGTTTAATTGACAGTAGAACACCGTGCAGACATGTCTACTATTATCCACTTTCTGGTTATGGACCCTTGATCATTTATCAGGCAAGAATGCAGAACTGCATTACTGACCCAATCAGCAGGATGACTGGTCTCTCTCCTGGCTCCAGTGGAGCCTGCTACAGCAGAGAGAGTGCATGTTTCCAGTGAGTTTAGGATAATCAGTTCACATTTTTCCAGGATTGCTAGACTGTGCTGTGCAGGCTAGTTTTTGAGTTCACTTAAGTAAATAAAAATTTTAAAATTCATTCCTTACTGTACCCTCAGAGTACATATAAATTTAGTTCAGATACTTCTGCACACAGTTACCAAAGACTCATGGGTCAAACTTTCTCTGCATATTACTGACTACTAGGGAGCTGACTTACTGCTCTGCCTCAATGCAAATGTAGCCCTAAAGTTTTCTACAGATTCACCTCTGACGCAGCTTCTCCTATCCCATTCTACAGTGCACTTTTTTTGCCTTTTTTTAAATAAACACAAGATAATTGAATAATTTTAATTAAATTTGAAACTGATTTTTGTGAAACAACTGTATTAACATTTTTGAGATTTTATATAAATTTATATTCCTAAAAATGCCCTCCAAAATTATCAGGTCCTGCATGTTGCTGTTGGTTAAGTTAAGACACTGAGCAGCGTTCACAAAGCTGAGTTTATTTCATACCAACTTGGGAAATTTCACAGCTTTATTTTGTTTTTGTAAAGTTCTTCAAATAAAAAAGGTTAATAGAAATAGTCTGATAAACTAAAGTTAAACACAAATTATAGGTTAAGTAATGAAGAGGAAAAACAATTTTGTAATTAAACTCACAAAGGAGTTAAACAAAGACAAACAAAAACATGAACAAATTGTGGTATTGTACCTTCTGAAGACATGCGTTTAGGCATAGTAGAGACAGGAGCTGGAGAACCATGAGCAGAGGGGTGAGACGGGGGCCTGGAGGGCCGCGAGGGGGGCCTGGAGGGCGGCCGTGTAGGGGTGGCTGCCCGAGGTGGAAGAGAGTTGGGACCTGACTGGTAGCGAGAAGGTGGGCGAGAGGAAGGAGATGGGCAAGGCGATGGCCAGGGAACACCTGACAGAACAAATGATATGAAGGAAAGTATAAAAACTAAAGAAAAATTATGGGGAAAAAGGTCAACAGAAAAAAAAGTAAAATATGACAAAATGATTTTTCATGTTTAACCCTTTGGGGATAGATTACTTTATTTCTTCAACCAATAAAAATAGTCTCTGTAAAGTTATTTCCTCCACTTCAGGTCAAATTTAATATCTGAATGTCACAAACTCCCCAAAGGGTTAATTAGGATCTACAAATACTACTAAGGAATAGACAGTAAAGTTTGATCTGTTAGCCTGTCATATATATGTTCTACAGTATGCATCAGTCTTTTGACAAGGTCCTTAAACAGCTACCAGAGATTCTCATACAGTGGTTCACATACAGTATTGAACGCACAAACTACTACTTTCAAACCAAATGATGAGCAATATCAATTCTAGGAACTGTATCTTTACAAAAAACAGCGGTGTTCAGTGTCTGAATCCTGACATTTATGCCTTTATCAGTTATCTGCAGTATTAATGTAGTATTTTAATCTAAGGTATAGGGTTCATTGTTTCCAAAACAAAGAAATTTAATTCACAAGCCATTTTGAGTAAGCTAAGTATATGATGTTGATTCAGCAAAGTAATAGGATGGCACAAACCACAAATACTACAAACAAATTTCAAGTTTAGCATTGTTTGGGCAAGACTCGGTTATACATCCCTTATATATCTGGCTGTATTTAAGAAGGTTTCACTTACCTTTAAATATTTCTCAGACTTCCTCTCCAGATAAAGGCACTTTATTATTTTCTTTTATTTTCTATTTTTTTTAAATTCACAGCAATCTCATATAATAGCATTTTAACCTATAAATATAATGCCTCAAGGATGGGCTACTGCTAAAATCCATCTCTCAAAAAGTGGTATTTGGTTTATGAACCACCAACTTCTGCTATACAGTGCCTAGTGATGTCTGTTTATAAATATTACCCATGTGTACAGCAGAAAATACTCAAATAGCTATTTGAAGAGAAGCCTTGATTACCTTTCCTGTAATAACTTCTCTTACTTTCCCATCAATGATTTTTCCACCCACATCATGGTAAAGTCAGCAAGTTGCTTTATTCTTTTTGATAGGAAACAGAATTGATCCGTGCACCAGGAAGGAAGACTGACGCTTCCTCCTGTACAGCCGCCACCTCCCTTTCACTAGATGTCAGTATTGCTATTCCTCAACAGAGCGTAGCACTAGTAAAAAATACATAAAGCAATTTTTCTTCTTCAAAACTGCAGACTGCACCATCATCCAAGACAAAGGTAGAAAACAAGTGACATTTCTGCTCCGCAAAGCTACATACAGTGCAGTCAAATGAATGTTTCGTTGTCAATAATTTAAACCCAAATGAAAATCACCATCTCTGTGTTAAATGATGCATGCTAACCCAGCTCATGAAATACACATCCTAACACCACACCACATGCAGTTTCAACATAATTAAATAATTGACTGCACTTTTATAAGGCACATTCATTTAGACTTCAGATACTTGCCTCCGTTAACTACTCTTTGATCTGCTCCAGAGTTAGGACTGAAATCTGAAGTATGGGATCCAGACCTTGAAATTGGTGGGCCTGATCCAGACTGGCCCATCCTTGGTGAGTTTTGTCTTCCACTTCCCCAAGGCAAGACATCTCTGTTTCTCTGTCCAGGTGGGACATACTTATTTTCCCTGAAACACAGCAAATTTCTATCAGCAGTGAGGAAGAACTAGAAGATAATGAAAAATACCTGTTCAAGTGCTCTGTTGATACTTCCTTTCTCAAATCAAGCTCAAGAAAAATTTAAAATAATCAGATGTTGACCTAATGTTCACCTCATGAATTACCCCTTGATACTCACCACACTTTCCACTTCCTATGAGCCCACAGACAGCAAATGATTTAGTACTAATGCCCGAAATTCTCCATGACATGCTGAAACCACTGCCTTTTCCTGTAATTTGGTATGAATTCACCACAGTGAAATATCAGAATGGAGAAGTCTGTTTCATTACAGATAATACAGAGCCAGGCAGAGGTGTACAAGTCAGCATGAGTGCCAAAAACAGCACGTGATTGTTTATACAAGATTCCTAACCTAATCAGCCCTGCTGAAAAAGCACAGTTTCAATGAGTAAATTGCTACTTTACCAAAATATGTACATCATTTAAATAAAAATACTATTCATAGTGTATGCCAGTACCTAGTATTCACACTATGTCCTTCTCGTTCATTAGCATTTCTCTGAACAGCAGTATATTTTTCTTCTTCTGTTCTTTCATCATTTTCCAAGGCAACCCGAGCTTTGTATTGGGCACTTGATTCAATTTCCTCTGCTAATTGAGTTGCTCTGGCTTCCCGTTTTAAAAACTCTTCTGAATTATCTCTTTCTAATGGCACCCTAAAAGACAATGGAAAGGAAAAGAACCTCTGAAATGCGTTCAAAAGTACAAACAGTCTACAAAATTATATAGCGTTAATTCTAACCAGGTCAAATAAAAAAAAAACACACACACACACACACACAGACTTTTAAGCCAGGAGAATTGCTGCGCTTTTTAGTATAAGTATGACAATATTCCTGGACTGGTTTGACATGTGCAAATTCAGTGTCATTCACCTGCCTAGAGAGCTGAGGTCAGGGTGCAGAACTTTTCCTATGGCTTGCAGATTCCCCAATTCCTAAAGCTATGCAAAGGCTCCAACTTTTAACACAGTTGAGTACATTAGCAATAAAAAGCCTTAGTCCATTGTTTAGATAGGAAGCTAATGCAAGAGACCAAATTTGAATTTCTTTAGCTATTTACACATTCACAATATACAAGAGTCCCCAGTCCTACTGAAATTAAGAGTTACAAACTTAATCCTTTGATAATTCCAGCCAAAGAATCTCAGCTCTTCCTGTTATGAATAAGTGCAGAAGAGATGAATGCAATAGTATTAGAGCACGGGACCAGAGACCCATGACTCATTTGCCATGTCCTAGAACCTCAAAACCATTCATCCCATGTATTATGATATTAGGTAATACCATATGGCAAAAAGCACACACAGCTCCCCTGGGAAAGCCATCAAATAAGAACTCAATACATGAGCAATGAAATACTAAAATAACTAACTTCAGAAGGACATCAAAGCTGGCACTTCCTTCTGTCCATCAGTGGTTTTGCTTTCTGTTGTTATTTGTTTTGTTTTTTGTTAGTTTTTTACCTGCTCTAATTTTTGTTCAAGCATCATGTTTTATGAAACTTTGCTCTTTGCCTTTGATTCAAATTATGAATTCTAAAAGTTGTTTCATCCGACCTTACTTCAGAACAAGCTACACAGAGAACACAGTTGAGGCTTTGACCATGAAATGCTTGGTATTAGATAATCACTACTGCGCATATTTTGAATAATATAAAAAAAGAACATAGGAATTAATTAGAGATACAGACCAAGCACGAAAAAATATATGCAAGATTACTCAAATGTTGGGGACAGAACTAGGAAAACAAGTGGGTTTGCCAATTCCAAGCCAGCACTCAGCTACTGCACCACAAGTTTTCCCCCCACACGCACTTTTGGCCAGGTGGGACATCTATTGGCATTATCAATGGTAACTGGAAGAGTATGAAATAAAAACCTTGCCCTTCAGCATGAAGCTTTGGCTCACAAGTAAGATATGAATGAACACAGTGCATACAAACCTGGACCAGAAAGGAGAAACCCAACACATGCTCATTTATTTAAAGTGACTGAAAAAAGGAAGGGATGTATGTGGTGACATTATTGGTAACTTAAGCATAAGAACGATTTTACATTTTCTAAAATGGAAAAGGCTATTAAAGTTGAAACAAAGAAGATGGGCAAGATGACATTGTTTAGAACCCTGGCGATAAGAGAAACACATACAGCAGCTGATCAACATGGAATTTATCTCTAGCGATTTGAAGCTACCTTCGTGTTTTTGATCTGTTTCCATTAATGTCCATAAAACAGAAAGATGGAAGACTAAAGTTCAAAAGTACAAAGAGTACTTTAGTATACTTCACCGCTCTAAGAACAGCTTCCTTAGGATTCAAATGTAAGCCGATTAAGACTTTATCATCATATTAGAGCTCTATTTTAACAAAATAGTAAAAATCAAATTGTCGAACAAGAGACTTGTAGACAAGTGGTCCAATTCTACAAAACACACACACACAAATCACTGCACTTCCTGGACATTCAAAACTAGTTTTATACTTTGGGGTAAGAAGAGTGGGAAAACATTAAAGACATTTCATGATGGCTGTTCAACATCTGCAACTGGTTTGTTTTGCAGTTGCAGTTAACACTATAGCTGCAGACTATTGGCAGCACAGACCCATTTCCAAAGTAACCACAGCAGACTTTATTCTTCTTCTATACTCAAGTTGTTATTATATTTTAACTAAAACTTTAGTTTAGATCTGCATGTCTGCTAAACAAGTTATCCATAGCTCATAAGCCCCCTTAAAATATCAGCAACACTTCAAGACTCTCAATATCTACATAACCAATTGTCACAATAAAGTTAGGATTTAGTCAAACTGTTCTGGTAGGTTAAACATAAACTATGGGTATAGCAGCTACATAAAGACAGATAATAGTTTCACAATTTGGTATTTTCCACCCTATTCATAAGGTTTTTTTTTTTTTTTAGTAAGAAATAAGCATTATTGCATGCCTAAATTCAGAAAATGTTGCAACGGGAATGAACTGTGCCCATGTAAGGGAATACATACCGATTAATACATCTAACTATTCACAGAAATCTGGCAAGGTTTCTTAAGCACTATTCATTCATTACTTTTTCAGTTATTTGATTCCACAACCTTAGAAAGCATATAAAATTATCTTGAGAATACAAGTTTTGTCAAACCAGGAAGAACATTAAATATAAGTCTAATAACAAAATATTTTGAAACTTACGTATAAGAAGATAAACTGCTGTCATAAGTTGATATTACACCATAATTTTCTTCATTGTAACGAAACATGTCATTGGGATCCCATCCATTAGACTAGAAGAAAATGATGCTTGTTTTTCAAAATGACACTGGAAACACATTCCCTTAAAATTAAGGGCTGATGGCAGAAGTCAAACCTTTTACCCTTTTTCCTGGGCTCATGAATTCACTGTCCACATAAAGTTACTAAAGCCACAAATTTATTTCAGGGATCTTTGCTCATCAGATGTACATATTTTATCCTAAAAAGTCAGGTTGCTTTTTTTGTTTGTTTGTTTTGTGGTCAGTTGGCTTTTGTTTTAAGCACCATGCCTACTCTGTATTAGAAGATTAGTGGCCAACAAGTAATACACACATGAATGCCCTTCCAGAAAGTGCAAACTGACACTTCTGAACATTAGAAGCGTCCCTCACTGGGGCAAGTGCTGAAACTTTTCAAAAGCACTATTAATGCAATTATCTGAGATACACACCACAGACACAAGACGCCTGTTGATCAGGGCAACTTCCCTGCTTTATGAAGTATGCTATTACAGCACTCAAGAATTTAACCTTCACAAATGAATGTTTCATAGAAGCACTGACAGTATTCAGTATTCTAACAAATCTCAGCTGTACAGTATGTACACTGCAACTGACAGGATAACTGTTCTACCCAGACAATGTTAATATCCTCCACAATAACATAACTAGATCCTCCTCTTTAACATACTGCAGTCTGAATACCTTACTAAAAGAATGTATGGTTGAGTAAAAGCTGACTGCTATGATATATACATAAAGAAGCATCATTTAAGAATATACTCTTCATCTAACAATTCATAATCTACTGAGATTGTATCTGTGCTTATTAAGTCACGGGTCACACTTCCATCAATTTCCTTCATCTTAGCTCCGAGACAGTCAGCTAAGCACAATTTCACCATAATTTGCAAATGCAATGATGGTCAGACAGAAACGCTCTGATTAAACATAAGTCACTTCAGTGCATTGCTGAATTTGGAGTCCTTAATAAAAGCTCCTTTTCCAGCCAGTCCTTGAGTCAAACATGTCCCTTACCACAGCAGCTGCAATTTGTCAATATTTGCCAAAAGTGGCATTTGAAATCCAGCTATTCTTATTCAAATTGTAAGAAAGTACCGTGGCAGCTGCTAGCAAAGACTGAACGTACACCAACGTAGGCCAGCATTTTTAGCCAGAAGTTCATTACCAGATTAAAATTAAGAAATGTTACAAGGCATGTCCAGAGAAATAGCTTGCTTTCTAGAGGCTGCCATAACCGATAAAAAAAGCGTTACTTACAACATCTGTCTCTAATGCCTCAAGCTCCTCAGTAGCGCTGGTCTCTCCTCCATCCCATGGTTCGAGATCCTTTTCTTTGTGCTCACCATTTACTTTAGCACTGATGGCTGAATCAGTAAAAGCATCTACAAGGGAGTGGGGAGGGATGGGGGTGAAATCAATTTGGTTAAGCGCAGGAAGACATCGTATGCACCAGTATATTTGAGGAACAACCAAATACAACTGAATCACAAGCACATTAACTCATCCACCTTCACCTGTAGTTGCTGTATTCAATGGGACTACATTAGAGAACTATCTACTTCTCCTACGTAGAATAACTGGGAAGTACAGACTAACTTCAAATAAATCTGTTTACAGGGTGTGGTTTTTTGCAACTTCAAGTATGAGACAAGGCATCAAAAGAATACTAGTAATGACTTTCAATTATTTCAAAATATTTTACAAAAACTACATGTATGTTTTTTGCTAAAAACAGGACTACCTGAGGATCTCCATTCCTACAGAAAATCCAAGACTTGTACACTATGCTTTTCCAAAAAGCGTCCACAACCACGCACTAACATATTATGCAAATATCAAAAAAAAAGCATGAATGCACCCAATCCCATTCCCTAAATAAGCAGAATACAAGCTTCCCTTCAAATACCTCAGTTTCTTCTATATCCACAACTCCTCAACATACCAGCAAGCATGCACACATTTTTACTCCCTTTGCAGTATAACTCAATTATCCATTAGCTTGATGCACCCATTCAATGGGACATGAACAGAGAAGGTCCTTCTCCTGCAACCCTTTTGCAAGTAGCAGCTTACCTAAATCACACAGCAAGATTCAGAAACTCCCTCTCTTTTTCTCAACAATATATGAAAATAAATATACCATTAATTAGCCAGGTGCACTAAGGGTCTGCTCTTTTTTATATAAATTATAGAAATTTATATAAAAAAAAATAAAGATCGTGAGCTTTTATTTTTACTTGTTCATGTTTCATTCAAACCAGACTAAGAAAATGGCTGAAGGAATAATACTAAAATACTGAAGCACTGTTAAAAAAAAAAAAGTACAAAGCCATTCATCACGGAAGCCAAGCTTTTACATTTTATAAGCAATTAAGTCTCAGAGCTGCCTGCAAATTCTTAAATTACTTAAACAGAAGGAATTTTTAAAAATAAAATAAATAAGCTTTTTAGAATGCCTTCAGTCTAGAATTTCTCATTATCTTTCTCATTATCATTCTACAGAACAAATACAGAGCAAACATATCAGATCTTTAAAAAAGATGAGGTCAAACCACCAGACAGTGCTAGATATGAAAGAGTATGGCTTAAATTAACTTTTGGCAAGATCTGAAATCTCACTAAGAGAAACGAACTTTAAAGCCATCACGAAAAGAATTCACAACATATGAAGTGATTTGTTGGTCACCAATGTTACAGATTTTAAACAATCACTGAAGATTTTTTAATAGAGACCATCAACATAGCATATTATTCCTGTTTTACCCAATTTCACAGTCAAGTTATGCACATGGATTGGCATGATCTATCATAACTGTGCTTTGTCTAGTAACATACGGAGCTATCTCATGAAATGCTCGCTGACTCATACACAGAGACCAAAGAAACTATGGATAAGCAATTAAGCATTGTTAATAAGCATATATGAAACAAAATATTACAAAAGATGTATGAAAAGAAAGAAGTTTATTAGCTAAACATTCATTTCAAATACAAAAGAATCAGTAAAATAAGAAAAAGAAAGCCAAATGAAAGAAGGCCACCTAATGAGGCAAACCACTGTTAGGGCTCATGTGAAATTGCAAAAACCTGCATCAATCACCTCGTGAGACATCATTGCATACTCCGCCAATGAAGCTGCGATAGTACCTACATGGTTGAAGCTTAACGCTTTCGAGTGAGATTATTTTAGCTTCTCACTAAATCTGATGCCTTCAGCAGGCACATTTTAGGATTATTTGTAAACTGTTCTGAAACAGTCATTATATCATTGTGCTAACTATTAGTGCTGATGCAATATTTCAATCATTGCACTTTCAACTGTTCAGAATAGGTAGAAATCAAGGGTGAGAACAGAAGTCATCAACTAACTGCAAGATATTCTAAATGATTCCGTGAAGTTACGCATGCATGTTTTATAGTGCCATAAATATGCGAGCAAAGATATTAAGTTTCCATTATATATTATGGTAACAGAAGCATTATGAAAAGCAAGATGCAGAGACAGAGTGACTGCCAAAAAAGTTACCTGTTTCTGAAGGAACTACAAACAGATATGGAGAGAGAAAAAATTGGAAGACATCAGATATAAATACAGATGGATTTTTTTCACATTATATGGCTGAATTCAGCAATGCTAGTCTTTCAGGCCCTCTCACAGACATGTTCAAACTGATTATACGTCTCCCACCTTGCAAAGATCATTTCCATAATAAAACTTCAGCAATGTTCCCACTATTCACAACCCCTTATATTTCCCCATTTTGCTTCACTAAAAACCCTCCAAACAGCCTACAGATCTCTAAGGTACACCAATTTGAAAGAACATGTCTCTCAGCTTCCCTTCACACAAACAGTTTTTAAAATATACTATAAAAACAGTGTATATGTCTAAATGTAAACAACTACATAATAACAAAGTGCTACCTAAATCCACAGTTAAGGAGTAAGGAGAGCACATTCAACAGGAAGGCAAAAGTAAGGCACTTGTATTTGGAAACTAAGTTTACCTTAACAGTACCCTGTAGCTAACAGCACTAATCTAGACAGGCCAGTGCTGTTCCTGTGCCCAATACCATGAATTCGATGTTTCATGTTTGATCCTCTCAGATCAGACATTTTACACCAAATGCAAGTTGGAGACTGCTTATGTCACTTAAGTGGCAAAACTTACTTCACTGGGGGCAGAGGGAAATCTTCTCTGATGAGACTAGATAAACGTGAGGTATGAGGACTGATGACAGCACCTGACGGAGGTAATCTGCTGTATTTTAGAAGGGTGTTTCCTTAATTTCTATTAAATAATTTCAGACAAAAAACCTTCATATGCAACGGTGAGATTTTGGATACTGCAAATAAAATACTAGCTTAGTAAGACTCACGTACTCAACCCACTAATCTTCCTATTTAAAAGCCACATAAAAACAATCAGCAGAGTGCTGTCAAAAATTAGGATGATGCAGATGAACTGGGGGGACAAGTCAAAACAAAAACTCCACAATCTAATGAGTGTTACAGGTCTGAGTAAGATTTGTACAGTCAATACTAAGTTTCCCAGTAGAATCCAGTACATCGCTGGGCACAGGAAGCTTCTCTACTCTTCCTTTCTTTTTCATTTTAGGATAAAAGTCACAAGTGAGATTGCAACATCAGCTTAACCTCTACAACTCAAAAAAATCTAGAGTTAGGAAAAATTCAAGCTACAAAGGCAGACTTCTAGTCACACAACACAGTCTCATGAGCATCTAGACAAAGTTTAAATGTACCAGAAAGGTACCTCAAGGTACAGATCACTGTTTTCCTGGAACAAACAGCTAGACAGACACATGGGACACCAAGATTAAAAACATGGCAAGTCAAACAAGACGTTAACAAAGGTGATGAGCAGTAAAATTGAGAACACACAAAAATTCTTCAAATCAGTGTTTCCAAAACAAAAATACTGCTCTCAAGCTTCTTAATAAAGTAGAAGCTGAAACAAACCGCTGCTACAGGTGCCAACTGGCAGAGCACTAACAGACAAGATACTGACCACACAGGCTTGCCTCCCCTCTTCCTTATCTGGTGCCTCCTATCTCTGAACTGTTGAAGGAGCAATTCACGTGACACCCTGACATGGCCAAGTTTTTATTCAATTCCTTTTGTACATGGTAAAACTGAAGTCAAAGATCAAATGAAAACTGGTCATACAAAAAGCTTGAGCTGTAACGCTCGACTAGCCCCCACTGCCTCTGTATCTGCTTAACATGAAGTCTCCTGAGCCAAGGAGTTTGGTATATTAAGAGCTCACTTCTTGTTTCAAAGCCTGCTAACTAGAAAAAAAAAAATCCCAAGGACAATTTTACACAACATAAATTCACATTAAGCAAAAGCAAATTAAGTACACACATTCTAAGAAAAATTCAGCTTGGGCAAATTCTTCAAGTATGTGCTATTAAATGACTTAAAGAAAGAATTGCCAGAATAGAGCAATTAAGAGTCCAGGTTTGATTAACTTCAGCATTTAAAAAGCTTGTTTTCTCAAACATGTTTTGCACTACTAATGGTGAAGAGGACAAACACACATTTAAAAGCAACTCTGCAGTTCAAAAGCTATTAAGCCAATCTGCATTATGTGCCAAAGGTGTTCATACTGCACACTGCAAACTTTGATCAAGTTTAGCATGGCTCAAAGTAAACTGAGGTTTCAGCTTAAATGTTACAAAACAACTAAGAGTTTACTGTTGAAACTACTTACTACTGATTTAAAACATTAAAACCAGTTACCACCAGCTCTGCAGACCAACATTTCCTTCCTTTGTTCATAATATGCCTACTGCTATTCCCCTTGCAACGCTTTCTCTGGAAGGATGCCACTTTCAGTGCTAATTCAAGGAAAAACTTAAATAGCCAATTCTCTCTTGCTTTTTTTCATTGGATTTGTAATATTTTTCCTCAGAGTGCAGTAACCGTGCCAAAAAACAATAAAAACATTGTCGAAGCCTATTACTTTAACAGTAGTTATGATCTTGAATTGTCTCGTCTTTAAAGAGAAGCCAAGAAGACAACTCAAGCCTTACTCAAATTTGAATCATATGGAAACTAGCACAGTTGCCTGATCAGTGTTTAGAACTACAGAAAACACTGCTAGAAGCTTGTTCTGCAGAACACTGGGGAAACACACCCTCCTATTTCAACCATGCAGCCCTAATAATCTAGTAACTGCTAAATCTAAGCCTTCACCCTTGCTTCAGAAGGTGAAGCAGAGATGTTAACTGTTAACACACTGCCAAGGATTTCATCTTGCACATTAGAGTGGATTTTTAGCTGATGATTTCCACTGGCACATGCAGAAAACTGCCTGTCTCTCTTCACACGCAGAGCAGTCTGATGGGGGGTGGAAGAGGGATATTGTACAATTTCACCTGAGTTTCCCTATGCATGCTTCCTCCATCAGCCTGCTGGTACTGCAGAAAGCCCTACCACCACAGTGAGTGTCCCACAGATGACTCCTTTGGAAGCCTAACAGAAATCTACTTGAACACAAAGGTCTAGGCAGACAGACAGAATTGCAAATAAGTGCCTGGGTAGTAAGGACAGATTTTTATTTTTTTTTAAGCATAAGCTGTCAGAAAGTTCCTATCCACACAGACCTACTATTTTTTCTCCCAACCCTTCCAATTTCTACAGTCTTGGTAGGCACCACACTTTCTCCACTGATCCATCTGAAGGTGCAATGTCATGCTTGGCATAAGCAAGTCTAAGATTGCTGCTTCCAAACAGTGCGGTTTCACCCACCTCAAGCTTATACTGCCTTTACCTTCCCTGTACTCACACTATTGATGTAGCTGCAGGATGAATTATCAGATCGCTGCTCCAAAGCTGCACGAGTAAGATAGCAATGAAAGGTGCTTGGCAGACTATTGCAGATGGTTCTTTCAGAGATAACTGTATTTTCCACTCCTTCTGAAAGAAGGATCCATCCCATTCCCTTTCTCCCCACCTACTGCTCCTTACTACTGCTCCTTACTACTACTCCTCCAGTCAGCTTTTCTGACTTTGACAAAAAGGCAGAGACAATGAAGCTAACACCTCTGCTATTCAGGCCTGAGGGTAATGCAGAAGATCAATACCCAGAGTCAGGAGCACCACTTGTCCGCACTCCTCCAGCTCAGCAGAGAAGCAAATGCCAGAATAAAAATTCATAGAAGTCAAGATATTATACTCAAACTGAAAAACAGGATACACTAAAATTTACAAAACAGTATATTTTGCAGCAAGTTCACTTCAAGTTGCAAGTTGAAGTTTACTTCAAGGCCTCCTTAAAAGTCTAGTATTTGTCTAAGTGTAGGGGGGGAGAAACTACACACGTACCTGCACCCCCACCAAACCCTACTCCAGTAAGCCTTTCCTATGGCAACTGAGTGCTTGTGGAGTGCCCCTTTGTTTGACTACATTTTTTTAAGAAGTGAGAGCAAGCTACCCTTCTAACCAGATGTGTTCAAACTGTATACTAACGTGTCTGTGAAACAGCCAAAAGCCATCGATGGCTAAGCAATTTTTAAATATTTGTTCCCGGATCTATGGAAGCTACCAGTCTTTGTTCTATAAGAAGTGCAACGCCGTCAAACTTATCTGGGCGCCAGACAGTAACCATTCCCAACACGAAGCAGCAGGAAACACCATCTCCTCACCTAGAAGCTCAGTTTTTACTGCAGCTCACACAGGCTTATCTGACTCTGTACCATGGTGGTTTGGGTTTCTTTACAAGAACAAAAGGCCCACAGCTCCTGCATGCATGTTCATACACTTCCATTCTTTTGAATCCTTGCTCACTTAATTTCCCAAGAAGCAGAAAGCCCTTCATTGCTCTAATTTGCAGGTGTGATCACAGATTGACTTATACTTTCAAATGTGGTTTCAAGATAATATGTTTTTGAGACAAAATGGAAAGCAGATTAATTTACCCACTATGAGTTATCAAGTTTTGCAGCCTTCTAGTTTATCTTGCTCTGTCTCTACAGTTTTATGTCAGCTCTCCTCTCCAGCTACTTAAGAGATTTAGATGCAAAGACATTCCACCTAATAATGCAAACGGAGTGACTGTTCAACCCGAAGCAGTTGTTTTCTTCCAGAAAACTTCCATTGAGTAATTATTCCTACAAGTAGTAGTGTATTTTTCATTCCATCTGCTCGCTAAGAATCTAAAAAGATTGGGTAATGCAGAGCCCAGTTTACATTTACATTAAAGTGATGTTCATAGCAGAGCCATCATAAAACAGCTTTGGTGTAATTCAAATTCAAAGTCCCATCCGGAACCTGGAACTTATCTGCATTTAAATGATACTGTTGATCTGACATTATGCATCTTCTTCTAGGAAAAGCAAATTCCTTGAAACAAGCGTCTTATCCTTCAGCCTTAAGTCAGCCAAGAACACACACATGTACAAACACAAGGGGAAAACAGTGAAAATCTCTCTTAAATGTCCACAAATCCCTATGCCTCTCTAAGTCACTGCTACATAGGAATAAAACACGTGTTACAACAAACACTTAGCTCCCAGTGACAATTGTTGATCAACCTGAAAATGCACAAATATGCAATTTCATTCCATGGCATAGAAAGATATGAAAAGCATAAAAAAAAAAAAACTTTGATATAGACAACTTCAAGAACCTTAAAAATGTATACCTCTTCTTGCGTAATTGGTATCCATATCCTTAAAATGCACCATAACAAAATCTGAAGACTTGAATAAGATACTCTCTAGTATGTCTTCACGTTTTGGCCCCAAACTGGATTCTGCAGTTTTCCGATGAGCAGCATCAAGCACTAAATCACACTATTAAAGATATAAAAAAAAAAAAAAATCCTAATTTAATGCACAATAAGCTATTAGGTAACTTCACATACTTGGAAAAAGCAGACATTACAATAGTTTGCAAAAATGAATCTGCTTGTGTAAACCTAGACATCAATAGTCAAAATAATCGATAATAAATATTCTGAATTAATGAAGCATTGGCTATTCAGTATTAGGACCTTTCAAAAGAGGGAGGAGTCAAAATTTAAAAAGTTACCTTAGGACTGTAGGTTTTAAAAACTCCTTCATATATACCACCATTTTTCACCTGTACTTCACATTTGGATCCCTAGAATGCAAGAAAAATGAAAATTCAGTTTTCTACCAGCCTGACAAATTTGAGCAATTTTCTCAAAAACGCATCTTTACATAAGTAATATGGCCTAGTTTTTAGTTAAATCTACTTATTCAACATTTGCCTGTTTACAAATATGCCTCTGTGTTCTGCAGATGCAAACACCTGGGTATGCACCAACATTTGTTCTGAAGGGATTTAAAGGTACTCACAGAAACGTTTTTGGTACATACAAGACTCTCGATCAGTTATGCACACAAGCAAGCTTTTGTGCAAGAACAGATCTGTGCACGGGTACAAGTAAGGATGAAGTCATCCTAGATTCTAGCTGCTGTGGGACAGTTTGTGTTACTGAACTTTGGCATGTCAGGGCTTCCCTTATAATCTGCAGAAGGGCTTCTGTTCCCTGTATATGAATTCATTACTTATTCATAATCTCTCTAAAGACAGAAAATTAAAAATATGACCAGTGAACATAATACATTTGCTATACCTGTTCAAATACAATTTGCAGCTTTCCAAGCCAAAACCACACAATAGCTATTACTGCTATTGTTTAAATTCCAATCTTGGAACAAGATGCATACTGTTGAAGTTTAATATTCCCTCCATTACATTACGATCAGTGAAATATTTAACAATTCTATGTCACTACAGACACTGTTCACCCTCCTTCCAAATGAAGACTTACAACAACTGATGTAAGTATGTGAACCATTCTCATGTTTGCATAGATGCCATCGAAAGAAATCTGAAAAATAAAAATGACATTGTCATGAACATATGAGAAATACTCATAACAATTCGAAGAGCCAATGCTACAAAAATAAAGCCGGATTTCAGCAGAACATACTAGCTCCTAGAAACACACTGGTCCAAAACCTTACTTGGCCAACATACACTGAACTTAAGTTACAACAGATTACCAGAGGACTCTTACCCCTTTCTCTGATCAATGAAACATCTGACCACCCTCCCAAATAAGATAAACCTTACAGAGTGCCCCTAATGTCACTCAGCTCAGTGTCAATCCCCTTCTTGGTTGGGTGAAGCTCACACACTGAGTCACATAACTGAAAAGCCTGGCTATCATCCCTCATTGGTTTAAGAGCTATCAACAGGATAAGGTACCTCAACTGCTGTAGAAGTAAAAAGGTGCTCTGGGGGCCTGTTGAACTACATCTTTCCAGCTAACAGACCTGATGACATCCATTAACAGAAGCTAAAGCCATCAAATCGTGAAGTGCCAAAGAGCTACAAAGCCTATCACAAAATTAGGCAAAAGTAATTCAGTGCAGTTTCGGGATCTGAGCTCCAGCCCCAGGACAGCTGACCACGCATCCCCCAGGCTGCCAGACGACGCGCTCGCACAAGCATACATGAGATGGTGGGGATGGCTGTGTTTTGTTGCAACATCTTGCATCTCTCCCCACCAACTTCATGCCTGTCAAGCAAGAGATGCTGAAACATGCAAGCATCCCATCATATTTTGAGCTTTCTAACTGACAACACATCTTTTAACCACTGTCAGTTATTTAATCCGCTCAGGCCTGCATGTTAGCCACACACCCATTTCTGAAAAGACACGTTTAAGGACACTCCCGTGCCCAACACTCAGTATGGAGAATGCAAAGTCTGACGCTTCTACAACACTCAGTGCTCGCATATGACCTTTTCCACTGCTCTTCCTCAAAGCCTCTTTATTTTTACTGAAGAGACTCGATATCTTTAATAAACATTTATATGCAAACCGTCGTCCTTTTAGACCTTCCTAATCCTGCCCCGTTCCCCAGAATTAGTCATCCTTGAAAACCAGTCCAATAACAAATTAGCAAATATTTGGCTAGTGCAGTTCAAAGATCCATTTTTTAAATCAAGATCCAGATCTTTAGTTTTGATAAAATTATGTTCTACAAGTCAAGCCACATCTATACTTCAACATGATATAGCCTTGCCAATAATTAAAGCTACACACTGAGGTAATAACGGGTTAGCTATGATAACACTAGGTTAGCTATTTTATAGTAAAGCTAAACAAAATTGCTGCTTTTATTTAACTAAATATGTTGTCTTGCTATCTTTAACATTGGCTTCTCCTTTAAACAGATGACTAGAGAGTTCTCAGATAAGGCAATGCTTTTGAATTTGTTCCTAAGTTAAGTCGTATCCACCTATTTACAAGTATAATCACAAGAAAATACAGAAGAGATTTATATTAACGTGGTTCAAACCCTCCCAGGAGACCTGGATGAATGCAAGATGTTACATCTTTAAAAAAGCATATCTGTCTAAAACATTCATCAAGGTATCCAAAGGAAAAATTTGAGAGAATATTCCACTATCTGCTATTTTCACATTGATACTTAAGTTCGCCGTAGAGAAGTTGTTTTCTCGCATCTAGAAGGGGTACAATGAAGGGAAAAGAAAAATACTCACTGTAGGCTGAGGTGGTCCTTTGCCACTGCTGCGACCTCTGAAATGAAATACATACATCAGATACAATTAAAAAAAAAAAGAACTGCTGAAATTAATCAATTTTGTAACAAAGAATTCAAAAACCCAGCTTAATTTAATGTTGAGAACGGAAGCAAAGGAAAACAGCACTTCCCTAGAGCCGAACTTGACAGTTACGGGGCCTACAGCATTTATCCTTCAAATTACTGACCTACAAGCAAGTAGCATCGGTTAATAGGTAAAAGGGTTACCTACAATAAATTAAAGGACAAAATAAAGAAAATACTAACACCGACATTACAAAAATCTAAAAATATTCTCTCTCGAGCAGAATCCTGTAGCTGAAACAAATTCCAAAATCTGCTGGCATGCAAAACCAAAACCCCTTCGCTTGCGCTTTCAGGCTCCACCCGAAGCAGTCACTGCTGCAGGACGCCAGTCTCGCTACCAGGGCCGCCCAAACGACGACCCGCGCTGCAAGGCACCGAGGAGCCCGACCAAGAGCTTGCTCATCAGCTGGGATGAGAGCCCCGCCGGGTAACCTGCTTACGTGCCCCCAACCCCTCAAAACCAGTAACTGCTTTGAATACAGATCAGGGGATGTGTAACATCCAGAAGACGTCCAAATGCTTGTAAATTAACCCCTACGCTCTCCATACCTCACAAACCGAGATGTAACGGCCTGCGCACTCCAACTCAGCCATCACCATCCCACCAACATCCCTGCAGCCAGCAAGTCCACAACAGCTCCAGCTCCAACTTCACAGCGTGCCTTATTTCAAAGCTCCTTCCTTGTACTAACAAGTTCTAGTTTCAAATGTTTCTCTTAGGGATTTAGATTTCTATCACAATGACAACTTAGAGTGCACACTATTATGCAAGTAAGGCAAAACAAAGTCTTCAGTTTTATTAAAAAAAGTCAGTATCCAACAAACCCATCTTACAGATGCACATCCATTTAATTAGAGACCCAAAGAACCATGTTCATATTTCAAAATATCCAAACAACACTGAAACCCAAATCCAACTGAATGCCAAAGACATTCAGCTGCTTTTAAAAACACTATGCTGCGGTTGAATACAACCTTGCTCCCAAAACAACATGCCCTTATAAACAGGACTTCACGAGTTAGTCAAGAAATCAAAGGATTCTCCCAGTGAACACAAATTTTGCAGAAATCAGCACGTCCATCAGAGAACCATGGAAGTCCTTAACATGGAAAAAATGAAAACCCACCAAACTGCCACCCGACCAGTTTGAGAAAACAACCTTCTGAAACAGAAATGCAGTCTTATACAGCGTCATGCACACTGATGACATTTGCTGATTGGTAATAAATGCAGACTTCAGATGTCAAGCTGACATTTGCAGAATACTTGCAGAGTACTAATCTGACAAAAAAATCCTAATGCAAATAGCCTTTATTTAATTACCTATAAGCCTTAACTTCCTATAAGGCAGCATCACAACTTTAGGCTCGCCCTGGTGACAAGCAAGTCTTACCCTTTAATGAGCCTGCCATTTGTCAAATGGCTACCTACAACACGGCGCTGAAGTGAGCCCTTCATGAACCTGGAACAGAGTTTCAGCATAATATTCATATAACTACCCTCTTCTTTTGGAAAGTCTCTCCACCAGACGAGAAACGACTAATAAAAAAGGCGCAACCCAGTTCTGATCTTTCTTTTTATCATAATCAAAAGTCTCAACAAGACTGTCTTTCAAAGAACACGGAGGAATTCAAAACAGTTTCACCTGTTCCTTCTGTTGGTCTCAAAGATTTTAGAAGACATCCCTTCCTACGTCAGTTATAGAAATGGCCAAAAGCGAGAGCTTGGTGTCTTTGAAATAGAAAGCACTCCCGCGGCTAGTGACATGTATTCTTAGAACTTAAATCACTGGGTTGCTGGACTGGTCAGCAAGTTCACAGTATTCCATTTAAGCATTCAACCTGAAGCATTCTGGATTTTCCATCTCCTACCACATTTCCAAAATTACCGTTCCTACTCATGTATCTCTGAGAAACAATCTGATTGTGCGCATCCACGTTAGCAAGAGGTTGCAGACTCTACATCAGAGCAAGAGGTAAGACAGTCACAGAAATCCTACGCGCTGCTCTAACAGATCTCTTTACAGACCTGACCTCGTTTTCTAGCTACAACTGTTGAACACGAACCCCTGAAGATATTCACCAAGATTTTAAACAATTCCGCCAACATTACAATTCAGTCAAAACTGCATGTACCTTCTGCTAAAACCAAGACCATCAACTTGAGGTTTATATTCCAACAGGTGAAGGCTCGAGTTCAAACTACCCTTTGACACATCTCTGATGCACCATATGAACAAGAAACTAGGACCTTTAGGAAAGCAGAAAGCAGACGGTCTTTGCCAGAAGCAGTTCACCACAATTTAAAACAGGAGAGTAAAAATGGGGGTGGGAGAAATTAGAAGGGTCAGTAGCAATTTTGCACGGCTACCTACAACCACATCTTGATTATAATAAGTAGGACGAATTAAAAATGTATTTTCTGTTGCAGAAATGTGGTTGAGTGTAAGCCTTGGAGAAGGCACAGCAACTTGGCAAATCAAACTTGTAAACCCATTCCAGTGCTTCAGGGTAGGAAAGTCGCACAGTCAGAAACTGCTGCACCAGACAAAGCAACTTGACCAAGCAATTAATCTTAGTAGCCAACTCATTGCAGGCTAGTACTTGTACCTTGAGAGTGGAAGTCTACGTAAGGGCTTAATCCCAAATGCTGCACGATAAACATTTTTCCCCAGAAGAAACTTGCGATTTTTTTCTATTTTTATGAACCTTCTCTATCCTGTTCCTCAACATCCCTCGCCTCCCGTCCTAATGTTTACATGCCATGTATAAGCAAAACAAGGTCACACATTTATATTTTTCCAGTTAAATGAAAACTAACGCAAGGAAGGCAAGTCCTTCCAAGATGTGAAGTTTGCTTTCCAGCAGCATCTTTGCTTTGAGACTGAGAAACAGATGCACCCACACTGCAATTAATGTCTGCAGCAGCAGTGCAACTACAAAGACTGTTGAATTTAACAGAGTGAATAGGTGTTTCTGGAGCACTGACAGCCATTACTACAGCTTTGAAAACAATCTAAGGATGCTCTAAAGAACTTTCATTACAAGCGCAGAGGGTTGATAAAGCTTCCTTCTAAGGAAGAAATCAGAAGTACAAAGTTCAGACCTCATTTAAGTGCAGAAATTGCCTGTACAGGAGTCAAATGAACCAAAGCTGTCAAATTAAGATCATACAAGTAGTACTGCAGCATTGTTTTCAGTAATGTTTCCGAATGCTGACATTATTAAATGTCAGCTCTTGTCTTCTTACAAGATGACAACTTCTGTAATGTCTGAGCAGATAAGTACGCCTGAATCAAGTGCACACTTGCGCCTGTTCATGGACTTGGGTACTGAGGAACCTTCTTCGTATGCATTGCAATGAATCAGTTGTTAAATTAAAACTTACTCAAAAGCGGGTACGTAATATCACTCTAAAATGCATTAACTGCTACAAGGAAAGAGACCTGCAGGTTACCATTCATTTTGCTCAGCAGTTTAGCACAGCTGCATTAAAACCAACACACACAAAGACATTAGAATGAACTAGAAAACCTCTGAATGCCACGTGTGACCAAAGCTCCAGAACAGTCCCTTGCATTATTTCAGAGAGCCTCGGCAGTCAATATTCCCAATTACTTCTACCTGAACAGAACGGACACCTCCCTTCTGCCCTTTCCTTAAGCCTTCGGTTAGGCTAACAAAGAAGGCTGTGGAGAATGAGGAAAATAAGAGTAGGCAAGAAGCGCCGAGTCTCAAAAGCAAGCTGCATGCCGTTGGATAATTTCAGTTTTAACTTTTCAATGGTTAAAGCAATTTATAAAAGACAGTTAACTTACAATATTCTTAAAGGGCTCCCAGGTCCAGCTAGGCAAGAAAGTTGCCAAATAAAAAGAAAAGGACCTTTTGCCACAATTGTAACCAGACATGTAACCCTCCAAAACCCCAGCCCGCCGTGCTCTGCCTTCAGACAAAATACCAACGGGAAAAAATGATAACAAAGGGCTGCAGGGTTTGAAGGAAGACTAAGACAGATGCAACTTCTAATCAGAGGATTGCTAACCTTCTTATGTTTGTATTAGCAAAAACTGAACCAAACCACAAAAAGGAGATATTAGATAAGGTTTTGACTAGCGCTTGGAGCACGTCTGTATACGAGATCTACATTTTCTCCAATTAGAGTTTAACGTGCTATTGGCATCCCCCCTGCAACCCGATTTCCCATCTGTCATACTCCACGTACAGCTACTACTAAATAAAAGTAGAATTTCACTCAGTGCCTGTTTTATAAAACTGTATTAATCCTTCTTGTTCAATTTTTAAACACCCTTAAAGAAACCTCCTTTTGTGATTTTCTTCCCCAGTGTAAAAAGGGGAGGAGTAACAATGAAAAACAAACACTGGAACTTCCTACTCTTTCACAGAAGATCTTACCTTTTCTAATACGAAATACGTAAATCCACCATTCCAAGACCATGGAAATACGCACGGTGAGCAGAGCTGACCCTCGCTCACTACCAGACGTAGAAGGACCAGGGGCTTAGCCCAACTAAGTATTACAGCAATAAAAACAGCATAAAATTAAGCTTAGGACAGTTAACTATCAAACAACTTTCTACCCAAATTTAAGTCTTTATGAGCAATTTGGCCATGAAAAGTAACATTCTTTTACATCTCAAGGAAGAAGAAAAATGAAAAAAAAATACCCATGCTGCAGAGAAATGAGCTCCAATGCCACTAAGAAGAAAGCTTGGCAAAAACTGGAGATGTTTAAGTTTCTGTTAAACATAACACAACACTTCAGGCTGAAACCAAGATGCAGGCCAGCTGAAAAACAATCTGACTTTTCAAACAGAAAAGCCGTTTAGCTTTTCATTTACAGGACAAAATTTGCAGCATGAACCATCTTTAAATTTGAAGTCCAAAAAAAGACAAGACTTTTCTTTAGGATAGCAATAGGAAAAGTTCTCTGAAGGTGTCCTATGGGGCTCCATCAACCCAGGGACTGTGATTTTACTGACTTGTAATTCAGAGCTAGCTTGAAGAATCATTTAAAAAAAAAAAAAAAAGTATAAACACCTCTGTGGGCACATGTTGGTTGTTTAGCAGCCCCACTAAAGCTTCCTAGGAAGTTCTGAAATTGAACCCTATCCAACAAAAACTAGAAAGGCAACACTGGTAGGAGAAACCCAATGGCTTTATTTTCAAAGCTTGACAAAGCAATTGAAGCTCACATCCCTTACTCTACAGAGGCAAGTGCCCACAACAGTAGCAAATTTTCAAAAAATGAAAAATAAAAAGCTGTAGGTTTTGTTGTCCTTCACGTTAACCTCTACAGTGCCACTGTCGGCTGGCGGGGATAACTGTTTAGCAAGGCGCAGTAAACACCATGGTCAATCTAGACAGCCATATGCAAAAACTGTGAGATCATTTCAGCCAAGCGCTGAGGCACTGGTATTATTTAAGTTTATTTTATTCTTTTCAGCACTACCAAAGCTTTTCCACTTCCAGTTCCACAGACTGGTAACAAAGTAGAACTCCATTTTCAGGGATGTGCAACAATGGGACCACCGCAAACTCCTTTATTGACAATGCACAAAACTGAGTAAGAATAAAAGCCAAGGGAGAGAGCTGGAGGAATAAAACTTGAAATGAAACTGCTCTGAGCGGCTGTGACCTTCAAAACCGCTCCCATCCTGCCCTGATTGTTTGCTGGGACCCCCTGAGCATCGGGGAAAAATCGCAGCCCTGGAGACCATACTCCCCCCCTCCGCT